>OZ010687.1:10051397-10651397 GCA_963932265.1 Thymelicus lineola | reverse complement strand
GATTTGTTTTGTGAGGTTTTGATTAGATTGTCATAATAAAATTATCTGGTACTAAATAAAAATAAAAAGGTGGTGTTTGTTATTTTTTTTTAAGCATTATTTCTATTAGTTCCTAAAAATATAATATGTGCTAACATTAGCTCTTTTAATGTTGTCTTTAAGGTCACTGTGAATTCCTTGCTTTGATGAAGGAAGACTTCAAACATATTCTCCAAGCTTCTGTGCAGAAGCAATGGGATGAAGTTCGGCGTGCCATGTCCGCGTTTTCGTATTTCGATTCTCTGGACGAGGTAAAAATAAAATATTAGATAATTAGTTCATGTTCTGTCTTAAAATTAAGTTACTAAAATTGAGTTTTACTTTTTCAGGTGGCTCGGCGAGAAGGTTGCATTGTTGCTAAAATGAAATCTTACTCACCTAATGAAACACTTCTCGGCGATGGCGTGGGGATAGCTAATTTTGTTTACTTTATTCTATCAGGAAAGTGTCAAATGATTGAGTCAATGCAAGTGATAGTTACAACGCGGTTAGGTCACAATTATTATACGCTTTATGATCCTTATGTAAGTATTTTGAAAGCCATGCAGTATTTAAATTTAGATGAGCACGATCAGTTAGTGGAAAACCTGCCTGTTTTGCAAAAAGGTTTCAGATTTGATACCCAGCTAGGGTGATAATAGTCAACAAATATGGATGTCTCTTGATAATGGGTGTATGTCCATTAGTTCATGCTACCCGCAACATAGGAAATCGTTTATTTAATTATTTAAGTAGCTTCATTCATAACCACTCATAATGTTTTCGAGGCGTACACTGAATTGTGTTGTGTAGAAATGGAATAAATTAAGCCCTATTAAAACGGTTAACTACAAATAAATAATCTCGTTGCTAATCAAAAAGCTTTATTTTTAGGAATCGAAAGAAGAAAGTGAGCAAGATTTTGAAGCTAAATATTTTGCTAATTTAAAGCCTGTCGCTAAAGATAGTCGTTTATCCGATGGCGCAACACCATCTACGTCCAAAGTTAGCGGAGATAAACTGACGTCATCGAAAACAGATATCAGTTCTAAAGACGGCAGAAAAGAAAATAGAGGGTCTAGTATTGTGAAAACAGAAAATATGGAAGAATTGGACGATTCCAGCTCCCAAGAAGTTGAAATTATACCGTCCGTCGAGTTAACAGACCGATTTCTAGAATCATTTAGGTATGGTGCATATTCATGTATAAAGAGTATTTTTTATTAAAATGTACCTTACTTTGTAGGTATGTACCTATCGTAAAAAAAGCATAGCTACCTAGGTACTCTACCAGGCAACTTTCAAGAGTTTCAAGTAAGGCAAGTAGGGGAAAAGCAAGGATACCTACTGCGGAATGGAAATGACATTAAACTATATAGGTGCAACATGAACTATGGAAGCTTAATACTTTTTGCAATTTTGTTTTCCAGACTTAGTTTACCCAATACGGTGCCACAAAGGCCTCTACGAAATATTCGTACCTATTTCATGCAGGTAAATGTTCAGGATATTTACCTAATACATTTAGTTTGGTATGATTGATAACTTGATTTAAATTGCGTATTCGAATATGTGTGCAAATTGCAACTCTTTTAGTGACCAGTAATTTCGCCGACAGAAAAGAAGTGCGGAAAAGTTTTACTTAGGTTTCGCTTTTTAGTGTTTGTACAGTTGTAGGTACTTAGGTACCTACTTAAGGCAGTTTGACAATCTTTGCTCTTCCAGTATTGTACTTTTACGCCGCTTACTAAGAATCCCCTGGACAGCTCACCGTACCAATGTATCTGTATTCAAAGAACTGAAGATACACCAATCCCCAAGGCTTTCTAGCATTTGCCTGCACCGCATTCTCAAATACTTTGGACATTATTGCGGTCTGCATGACAATAATTATAGAGAAATTGATGGTGACAGGCAAAATTGAGGGCATGAGACCTCGGGGCCGCAGTCCTAAGAGATGGTCGGATCTGGTATCCAAATATCTGGAGATACCAGTCAGCACGGCACTTCACCAAGCTGCTGATCGCCATAAGTGGAGACAAGCAATTGAAAAAGCTCCGCGTCAGAGTCACGATCCTCAGTAATGAGGCCTGACTGAAGAGAGAGAGATTGTACATACTTTTATCTATCCTGTATGTTTATGTATTCCTCTATGTTCTTGTTACTTAAGTATCCTTCTTATAGGTTGCCTGGAAGAAATCGCTATGTAGCAATAAGGCCGCATCTTGTTTTATACTTCAATCTTAACTGTTTTTTTGTATGATTGTATAATATGTATTGTGCAAACAATAAAGAGTTATCTATATATCTATCTACTTTTAGGGATCGATATTATGATGATAGAAAAGACATTTGATCAGAAAAAGGGTCGTGGAAATTACGAGTACTTACATAGTATGGCTCTAGCAGGGGCAATGGAATTATTTGATATTGTCAATTAAATTATTGTAGGTGTGTCAGCTGAACCCAGGGTCTTGTTTTGGGTTCGGTGAGAACATGCGAGATCGCAGGATTGTGGCTTTAACCCCAGTGACATGCATGCTGCTACCAAAGGTGTGGCTGCTGCAACGCAATACGGCCAACATCTGGACCAGGATAAAATATTACCTGGACAAAAAAGTACGGTCTACATTACTATTACATACCTACTTGTAATTTAATCATAGACAAACAAAATGGTTGCTTTCTATTATTTACCCTAGACTAGAATATAAGCTAATTTAAAGTCCTGAGGGACGCTAGGGACGATTAACATTCCCAAAGTGTTTGACTTGTACAGGCATTCTAATAACCCCTGCAATGGATGTAAAGTATTTTAATTAAGTAATATTACATTCGAGAAGGGGTAATATAAGAAAGGGTTATTAACCACAATATACAGTGAAATAGAACCTTAATTAGGCACGGCGTGCAAATGATAGCGTATTTAATAGCAATTAGAACTCCCATATTCCGCATGGTGCTTCGACTTCATATCCTGTAGGTGGGTAATTACCTACCCCTTCTGCGCACAAGTAGGTGGTACCTACGCGAGTGTCACCTTACCGTTCAAATGAAATGTCTAAGAGCAATCATAATATTTATTTTTTTCGGGGAAAGAAATCCGAGAAACTTACCTTACCTTAGTAACCAGTATTTTTTTCGGTGAAGCAAACTGAGAAGAAAATCTCGCGTCCAAGGCAGGCATAGGCAGTGATGATCGATGATAATAATGAACAAAATAATATTACAGATTTTAACAAAGAAGCAGCTTTTCGAGGAGTTCGTAGCGGCAAGGCGTTGGACTGAGTATCGCGAGCAACTAGTGGCCGATATTGTCGCGCGCTCCAATACTGTCAACTCAACATCCATTCACGATGTACCGTATTCCATTCGCGTGGAAGAAATGCTGGATAATTAAGCCCAGTATTTTAGTGAAGGTAGGTAGATACCTTCAAAAAGCTTTATTTTTAGGAAAGTTTCATCTGTCTGGGTAGGTGTTACATGATAGGTCGTTTCTATTCTATTCCCTATTCTTCTTCTATTCTATTTTCTAGGAAGGTAGCTACTTAATAAATGTGTGTTTTCTCGTGGTTTGGTCAAGCTTTTATCTAATGATAGGTAACTATTAATAATGAACAAGCGAATTGTCAATAAACAGAAACGAGTTCAACTTTAATGACCTGTGCTTGTGACAACATTGATAGTGTCAGTGTCGTACTGATAGGCGAACGCGTTGGGCGTTAAGGAATATAAATTAGTTATGGCTTCACTTTTAAGTATCTCCGAGGTGAATAAACTAGACAACGATGAGTTTGATCGGTTGTTTAAAAACGTAATAGAGTTATGGCCCGACGCCGCTGTGCTAGTCAGGAAGTCGCGCCCGTTCATCGATGTGGCAGAACTTTACAATTCTTTTTATAAATATATGGACGAGTTAAGTGAGGATGGTAAGTGTTTTGTATAATTTGACTGTACTTTTATTCCCTACGAGCTGATGTCCGCGCAAAAAATATTTTTATACTTATACAAATATACTTTTACCACTAATTTTACCCCTTTAGGGGACGAATTTTCAAAGACCCACTGTTACCCCTATACAAGTTTCATGCTGGTTTTGGCTGTGCGTTGTCTGTCGGTTAGTAACAGTTAGTTTTATTAAGCACCTAACCTATGTCTATGTATGTACCTACCTACTATGTACCTACACATAGGCACAAGTAGATTTTCCGTGACAATGAACATTGTTGCGTAGGTACTAGAGTTTTAGTGAGTGTTGGTAGTATTCCGTAAGGCCTGCCTGACTATCCACTACCCTCAGTGGCGTGCCTAGACCGTCAGAACAAGGCAAGCCCAGTTGTCTCGTACAACCAAGGATCTTGGGATCTTTGGCCCGACCACACAGAATACTCCATTCCATACGTAGGTATAATATTTATCTATACTAATATTATAAAGAGGATAGATTTGATTGTTTGCATTGAATAGGCTCCGAAACTACTGAACCGATTTGAAAAATTCTTTCAGTATTGGGAAGCTACACTATCCCCGGGTGACATAGGCTATATAATTTTTTTTTACTATTTTTCCCGAAGCGAAGTGAGGGCGATTTCCTAGTTTACTAATAAATAATATGAGTGTTAACAGCTGCAGAGTGATGATAATAAAGCAATGATAGTAAGCTCGGCTTTTCGAATTGTATGGCTGTACCGCCACTGACTACCCTCTTGATTGAATCAGCTTCGAAAGTTTTATCTGGTGGCTTGACGGGTCACGGGCAATTTCTTACCACATCTTAGCTGGTAATACATCGGAGACGTATGATGTTGCTATTTTCAATAGGCTGAAAATATGTCATTTTATTTTTCAGGTAAAATTGGTATACTGAAGTCACACCCAGATTTGGCAGGTAAGTTAGCAAGCGAGGAGTTGACGAGTGAATCAGCGTTTGAACAACAATCTGCGGGTTTGGGGAATATTACTACCGAGCAAAGAGATATCATCAACTTCAATAATACAAGGTAACATTTTGCAAGGAATGATTTTCGATTACAGAGTTTTATCAGTGGTTTGGTATTCACAGGCGCTTATTAAACCAACAGTGCCTCATTTTATCTGCTCATAACATTTACCTAATAAATTAGCTAATGTCGGTTAATGTGTAAAATATATTTAATTGAACTTGATCTTAACAAACATTAACACTAGTCACTATAATAACTAAGCATTTAAGCAATGGTATACATTATATATGCGTAGTACAGGTGATAAATAATAGGACAGCCTAACGATCAATTTTTTAAACAACAGATGACGCACTTTTACCGCAGTCAAAAATTCTTATTTGAGGTTTAAACCTAAAACCCGAAACCTACTTAAGTTTACGTAATTTTGAAAAAGCCACTAAACAGAACTAAGAACGACACCTATGAAAATTTTATTGCAAAACAACAGTTTGTTTCATGTTTCCTACGATAGAGCTGAGCGCCATCTTAAGTTAATACGACGTAACTTTTTGAGGACATTCTGGAATAGTACACTACACGCACAGTTTAAAAAAATACCTACTAGATGGCTCTTCTGTCGAGTTTAGATTTTGTGGAAGTATTTTATCCCTATAATAAGGACTTAACTTTTCAGATATAAATCGAAGTTCGGCTTCCCGTTTATAATATGCGCGAGAGAAAACAAAGTGCAATCTATAATCGAAGGTCTACAGAAGCGCTATAATAATAGGCAAGATGAAGAAATTATTACAGGAATAAACGAAGTGAAGAAAATATGTAAACTGAGGATACTGGACATAGTAAAAGATTAAATATTCTGATAATAAAATTTTGTTGTCAATTATTTTATTTGCGTTCTTTCATATTCACTGCACTTTGAGTAATTTTATTGATTTCTGCGAAATTTCCATTTTATTTTTATGAAACATTTAGGACTTTTATATCTCTAGATACAGAACAACCTAGCTTTTACCTTAAAATTGCATAAAGCCGTGCTTTAAATTTTTATGGTATCTTTGGAATTTCATTCAAAATTGGATTTTACCAAGTTTTGTATTTAATTTTAGTATTTTTTTGTACCTTGTGTGCTTTAATTTAATTTTTACATACGTTTTACATTTATGCTATATGAAAGTACCTGCAAAAATTTAACAACTTAAACTTGTAAGATAAAGTAGCTAAGATCTAACTTTAGTAAAATATGGTTGCTTTACCATAATTTTATATTACTGTATAATAAATTAATGTTGCACAATTTTCAGATTTTTCAGTAGTCACACTATTGTTGGCATCATTTAATGTATCAAGATTTAAATAAAAATAGGCCCAAAAATCTTACTTAACCCATCAGATTTATTATGTAAAAAGACTTAAAGCAAACCGAGAGATCTCTCAACAACTGCATGAGGTTGGCCAGCAATTTCACAGAACTCTGGGGTGTTCAGGATGTCTTCAAAGCCAATATCTAGATATCTTCCAGTGATTACATCTTGTTGTAAGTTAGAACTTGGCAGGAAGGGCAGTCTTCCAACCTGAAATAGATAGAAATAACTTCAATAACAATAGGTTTTGTATACCGGTACATCTATAAATTTTTGAGGAAATGACATTAGACTAGTCTTCAAATAATAGTAGGCATGTAAGACCCGTTACTAAAAAAGTATGATATTTTATGCTATGCTAATATCAAATTTTGAAATTGCTATGTTCTGATTTTGTTATGGTAGTAAAGCAAGTTACAAACAAAAATAAAAATATTAATCCTCTTTATTACGGATTCTGTGTAAATTCAAAATATCCTAGCTCGTATTATAAATTTAAATTCCGTAATAAAATTAGTTACAAAAATATGGCAATTGCGAGTGGCCAGGATGGTTGAAGGCTAGTGTAAAAAATTTCTTAAGTTAATCCATAATGTCAATATTGTTAGATAATTGCTGTTAAGAGATGTGGATGGCATTAAATCTTCTGACATTCAGGTTGACCACTAACGTGCTGTACTATGTGAGCGGTTTAGATGCGAACGTAAAGCGATGCGAAAACAACAAACAGTCAAAATGTATTGAAGTGTTCTGCGTTACGTGCGTTTGGTAACATAGGGCATTTCAATAGATTTCGACTGCTTGTTGTTTTCACGTCGCGCCGCGTCGCTTCGCATTCGCATCTAGATCGCTCACATAGGACACAGCGTAACCCTTTCACCAATTCACATTGGATCATTATTCTCAGAGTATACTCTAGGCCTTAGGACCTATGCTGTGTGGTGAACCAATTGGATTAAAGCTTTGTATTACCTTGCCAACAAATTTTCTTTCCATAGTGAGCTTGAGAGGTGCATGGAGACCTTGGATGTTGCGAAGCATTGCCATATTCATTTTCTCTTCATTCAAATGGTACTGGAATTAATCAATAAGATTTTATTTGTAGGATTAAGAGGTAGCCTTTATAAATCTGTCATACACTTAAAACCACTGGTTTTTCTATTTATCTGGCTGAAGTAGCATGGAATATTCTGAAGACCTCCTCAGGGGTGAGACTTGTGCCTGTAGTCTGCCATTTAGGGGATTTAAGACAAATTTGTTTGAGTAACAATTACCTCAAACATTGTATAAATTAAAACACCATCTTCATAGTAGTGAACCCCAGCAATATCTATTTCTAAGTTTTACATCAATGCTTTGGATACTTATTTATTATTACAGATTCTCCACATTAAACAAACATCAGGAAGACTTATAAATCTTGGTTTAATGTCTGTTTGGAGTGGGAATCAAAACACTTCCCTTTGATTGTTCATTTACCCACAGTGTGGGTAAAATAATGGTAATTTACCCAAGTGTGTTTTTAGGAATCACTTCACAGAACACTGACATAGTCAGTGTGTACTCAACACAAAATTGTACAATGTTTTCGAGATAATAATAGCTCAGAATCTTAAAAAAACATGTCTATCCAATAATAAGCTGATTATGTATCATGACAAGGGATAGTGGATAACAGAATACTGATTAGTGGGGAATAGTGATTCTGAAAGGTAGCAATGATAGCGTCTTACGTTTAGTTCAGACTTCTGAAGTGGATGCACTACTCCCATGCTGCTTTTTGAGGCTGTGGCCGATAATCCATCGACTAATGGATCAGGTACTCCGAATGGACCTTCGTGGATTGGAACATTGTTGACCTGTTCCGGCTTTACTTTTAAAGATGGTAGACCGAAACTCTGAAAAACAATTAGATGTATGAGTTTTACAAAAAACCAAAGCACAAATAGTAGTTACTTTCCAATAACAGCAGAGTTATTCATTAATTCCATTACATTACTCCGTAAACCAGAGAGACAATAAACATGACAAGTTATTCGGCAAACGTACTGCAAAGTTGGGAAGGTTTTCTTACCATTTTTAAATGTTTTAGTCCCGTTAGTAAAATTGCCAAACGATTACTGGTTACTGAGGCAGTATTTGATAACAAAATGTGAAAAGCAGCACGGTTTATATTTTCGGTTCAAATTATTGCAAGTAATATTTCTGACTTTCTGAGAAATTCAAGAATTGAATTTGATAGACAAGAAATCAAGAATGCTTGTCAAACAAAACTGTCAAGTCACTTTCGTACAGACTATAATATAGGCTTTTGGCACTTGGCGCATGCTTGTCCCCATGGATGTATTACTCTAATTGGATAAGTAAAGTTGTAGAGGTATCTGTGGACGGATGATGACGTCATCCGAAGGACCATTTTTCTATTGTGCCCATGTTATCTATAGTCCCAGGATATATCATTCGATTATGATTTCTTATTAATAATTATATTCATATTAGATCCTTTTATATCATAATAAGTAACGTAATTGTGTGGTAGTTTGCAACACTAGGTACACCAAAAAGTTAATGTAATTTTTCAATGTGGCAATTCATGTGGCGATGGTCATCGGGGATTTGTGAAGACCGTGGTCGTCGCTTTTGTATGTGTTGCTTAAAATGTGATGTTGTACTGTTATCAATTATCAGTTAGATAATTACAATAAAAACAACTGCAATATTTCAAATTCAGTAATTTTGAAGAAATTTTAATAAAATGTTTTATTTCAATTTTATATTTTTTTACTACGTGAAAAATTACCAATAGAAAACTTTTTGAAGAACCATATCAAAATACGACATAATTTTTGTAAGTAAGTGTGGACACCCTACAATTATGAAAGACAACCTCAATCCGGACTGTGATTGTTCGAATAGTCCTTAAGATATGACGTCATCGAACTTCAGGTGAGGTACGAGGTCAGCAATCCAGATAGTGTAATATATCCATGGTTGGCGCACATGCATAGATAACAGATAAAAAAATGCATAGACTAGATAAGTTCCCGTATAGGATATCAGATGGCGCTGAACAATTAAAAATTGAAGTGTGATTATTTTATCCTAAACAGGAGTTACTTTGCGGAAATCTATTGTATTATGTTAGTCTACTAGTATTAGTCTACTTTGAAACAATCCGCGGTTAACATATAATATGATGGAATTTACTTCAAGACACGCGCGGCACCTCCCTCCCTCTTACAACGGAAACATGCACTATAATAGGTAATTCAAAGTAGGTAATATCGCACCCTTAGAATTAAAGTGACCTAACTCAAAAATTGCAATTTGTGGGAAATGAGCAAGAAAGTTTTCAAAAAAGTGTAGTTTTGAGTAAATTTCAATGTAGCTCCCTCGTGTTTCATTGGAAGCCATTGAATTTTTGCAGATTTATTTATTGATCTTTTTTCTAGTGATTAGTGATATCAAACACAATTTTAATGTATTTTAAATATTTATTTTGATATTAATTTAAAAATAGTTTTAAATTAAGTCATTTTATTGCAAAAATATTTCCTTATTTCTTTGACTTTTTATGAGTTAAGCCTGTTTAAGACAGAAGATACAAAAAATGATAGTGGCATTTTACGGAATCAGTCATTTTTGAACTAAAAATACGATACATCTAAAGGCGTAAATAAAAAATCAAAAATGAAAAATACAATGCACAATTTATTTTAAATCCTTAAATCAGGCTTCTAATCTCATCTCTTAGTTTTATCATTAATAAGGTGGTATAGTTACTGATAATCACATAAACAATTGCTGTTCTTAACTAGTAAATCAGCATTACAATATTTAGTTAACAAAAATAAAATCACATCCAAATAATCAACTAACCTAGTAGAATAAAACAAACTTTTTCAGTCCATCCATCCATTCATCCATCCATCAGCCTTTGGAAGTCCACTGCAGCTGGACATAGGCCTCTCCTAACAAGCGCCACTTTGATCGGTCCTGAGCCTTCTGAATCCAGAGGATGCCCATTGTCTTCTTTAGGTCGTCAGTCCACCTGGTCGGGGGGCGTCCTGTGCTCCTTTTTCCGAGGCGTGGTCTCCATTTGAAGACCTTTCTTCCCCAACGGTTATCGGTCCTTCGAACTATATGGCCAGCCCATTGCCACTTCAGCCGGCTTATTCTCCGCGCTATGTCGGTCAGTTTCAGTCGTCTAAGGATTTCCTCATTTCTAATTCTATCGCGAAGAGAGATACCGAGTAATGCTCGTTCCATAGCCCGCTAGGTGACTTTGAGCTTATGCATTAGTCCAATAGTGAAGCTCCACGTCTTGGATCCGCATATCATCACTGGCAATACACACTGCTCGAACACCTTCGACTTTAGGCACTTAGGTAGTATTTTAGACGACAAGATAATTATGACGCAGTTTCCCGATCGCAGAATCCGAGTTGGATTCTACGAGTGACTTCTTTCTCGAAGTTGGACTTACCCATTTGGATCTCTTGTACTAGGTAAATGTATTCATCTACAACTTCGAGAGAAGCGCCGTCAACAACAACCGGTATGGGTGTGACATGGACATTCGACATGATTTTCGTCTTGTCCATGTTCACCTTAAAACCCGACCGTTGTGAGGCGCTATTCAAGTCCCCGAGCATTGTACCAAGTTCTTGCAGGGAACCTGCCACGATGACTTTATCATTGGCATATCGCAGGTGTGTGATGTATTCGCAATTGATGTTAAAATGCCACGTCGTTTCAACTCCATCAGCTTGAACACGTCTTTCAACGCAACGGTGAACAGTTATGAGGATATGACATCCCCTTACCTGACACCTCTCTGCAGTTGGATAGGGTTCGTCGCTGTGTTGTGTACTTTGACGGATATGGTGGCTGATGTGTACAAACACTTCAACACCTCGATATACCGATAGTCGAATCCGGCATCGCTGAAGAGAAGTTAGTACTACCCAGGTCTCGGATATAATCAACGGCCTTCTCATAGTCCACATAAGCAACACACAGCGGCAGATTATACTCCTCGGTTTTTCGTATGGCAGATAATACCGGCTGTGTGTTGCTTATGTGGTCTATCGAACTGTAAACTTTTTGGAATCCTGCTTGTTCGGGAGACTGGAAGTCGTCAAGCCTGCGTGCAATGCGATTAGTAAGGACCCGATGATACTCTCGTGAACTTTGCACTCTCAAATAATAATTTGCACTTTAATTTGACGATTGAATTTAGAAGTTGATGTATAAGCCTGTCCACTATTTCTTGCAATTTTAGCAGCCGTTTGTTTCCATTTTGTAACATTCCTCTTCTTTTTTCTACTATTAAGTGCAGAAGAATTGCGGCTATAATATTAGTGTCTTTGTTGGACGATGGACTACTGAAAGATCATTGAATGGCGCCCACGTCTCGAAAAACGGAGTCCTACGGCCCCCCCAATCAGAATAACCAACGACCTGAAGAAGACAGTGGGCATCCGATGGATTCAGAAGGCTCGGGACCGGTCAGAGTGACGTAAGTTAGGGGAGACCTATATGTCCAGCAGTGGACCTCCAAACGCTGATGGATGAATGGATGGATGGATGGGCTACTGTTTTTGGATGAAGAACTGAAAAACAGAAAAAAATCTTAATAATTGTTTACTTGCGTACTAAATTTTAACTACTACACTGTCCGTTTACAAGTATTAATTTACTTAAAATTTATTTATCTACTTAACTACTTAATACGCGTAAATCGAACATTTTTACTAAGTTACTACGTACCTAAATCTAAAAATGTTGTTCACTACTTTTTTAAAGTAGAGACACATTCCAAAATTATGTTTACTGTTTTTTATTATTTTTCCTAATAAAGAGGCTGAACTATAAAATAAAAAAGAAATTTTCGTATATGTGTGGTCATAAATAGACCTATTCATGTAAGTGACATACTTCTTTTATAAAATTTTATTACTAAAGGTACTCAAACTAAAACAGGTCAAAAAAATCTAATAAATATTTAGTAATAAACAGACCTATTTCAAAAAGGAGGCAGTTTAAACTAAAAAATACAATATATTTACCAGTCACAGTACTTGCAATAAACTGGCACAATTCGAGATCCGTCGATATAAAACACGGTCATTCATGAGCACCACTGACATAATACTGATTTGGTCACTTTCACACAACGTGCATTGATGAATAGCGCGATCAATTAAAGTGACCAATTTATTAGATTTTCCTTTTTTTACTCATAATTTGAGCTCTTTTTCATCACAGGGTTTTAGGGTACGCATTTTAAGGTCAGTATGTAGCAAAAACAGAAATTACAGGTTTTTTGAGTTAGGTCACTTTCATTCTAAGGGTGCGATATTACTAGCCCGCAGCTTCGCACGCGGAAATTATGCTTATCATAAATAATATTGCGACTATAAATTGAGATGTAAGCTATCCTATCTTTCAAGTTGGATCAACCTACGATGTTGGATACCAACATACGAGTACATATACAAGCACCAACATGTGTTTCGCCCCGAAACGGAGCATCATCTGGGTAAGTGGGTAAGTTGACTTTACGATGGTCAGCACCTTTGCGACTGACCATTGTAAAGTCTTCGAGAGTTTCGGGGCAAAACACCTTGCCCATATTGAGAGATGGATAGCGGCCCTTACCCCTTGATCTACTGAAATTTGATCCACATAATCTAGAACATAAAAATATCGTGTCACGGTGTTTTTCGTCGCACTTCTCCGTAACGGCTCGACCAATTTGTATGAACTTTTTTTTGGGTATATATTTGGTAATAGGGTTGCCACCTTTTCTGAAGGTAAAATAGTATTTTTTCAAAACATTGCAAAATATATAGTACTATTGGGAAATTCAAGGAAAAATATAGTACACATTTATTTTTAATATTATAATTATTTATTTTTCCATGTGTATTTGTTATTAGTTTTGGTTAACAAAGTCTTATTATGTTTGAAATAATTGTAGGAATCTGAGCAATTTAGATCCATGATCCAACGACGTGAATGCGTTTCGTTCTGAAATTCCCAATTTTGCGTAGCAAGTACATTTCAGTCACAGTTACAAAAAGCTCGACAACTGAATTACCAATGAAAATATAGTATTATTCGTACGGTCCCCTGCAGAGAAAAGTAACCCATCTGTTAAACAGTTTTAATAGACAGATGGGTTACTTTTCTCTGCAGGTGACTGTACTATGTATATTATTTTTCTATAACATAGAGTACAGTTGACTGAAATATAGCACGATACTATAATAATATAGTACGGGTGGCAACCCTATTTGGTAATGAGAATAGCTCGTGGAGTATTATACCTATATTTTACACTTCTAGGTGATAATTAAGGTTTCCACTTTCCAGGGGATCGGGATTTACGTGGGAAATGCTCCCACGCAAACGAAGTCGCGAGCACAACTAGTACTTAGAAATGAAAAACTTTTTTTTTATAAAAAAATGATCGGGTGGTTGAGAAGGTGTATAATTTTGTATCTAAACTCCTTCGTGGACATCATAAAACGTAGTGATTAAGTACTCTGTGGTGGACATAATTTACTTTATTTGGCAATGTCATTTATCATTTTTATAGTCCAGCTTGTCTGAAATTGGAGTTTTTGAATTTGAATTGCTATTGAATTTTTGAATGCCTATAATTTACTAATACCTAAGTTTTAACATAAGATATTAATTATTGTATAATTTTATTTAGCTTTTTTAAATAAGTCTTTATAATGGCCCCTGGTGGAGGAAAGAAAGAGAAAGAAATGGTATGATTCTGAGAATTTATAAACATACTAGTGTTAAGCCCCTTGCGAGGTCGTATCGTAATGAAAACTATAAATTATAATAACGTGAAGGAATAATGGCCGTGAACTTTTCACCTTTCAAAATTAAGTATAAATAGAACGGCTTGTATGATTAGTAACTATTAGCAAATATTAATATAACGTCACAAAGTAAAAAGCAATAGGTATACTTAAGAAATAATGGCGTGGTCACCAATAGTTATAGGAGTCTAATTGGCAAAGATCTATGGGCTTAGTTAGTCGTTATCAATATCATGTAAGTGTAACTAGTCGACTAATGAGCTGACGATCCTTATGCTGGTACCTAAGTGGCCATCATCGTCGCCCATGGAGATCAATAATACGTAGCATTGCTGTCAAGAAAGAATAGACAGAAAAAGGAAAGAAAATAAATAAGAATAATTTTAATATCAATCTAACAGTTACCCCTGATACCCGGTCCTTTGAATCTTTAAAAAATGTCAGATATCTTTAAAGGTTTCGAAGACTGTAGTCGATGAACTAGTGTGGCGAATAACTACTCTCGTATTACTAAAAAAACAATCAAACAATGTTATTCAGTTCTTAACTATTTTACTACACGAATATTGTATGAACTTAACCAACAGGACCCCGAAGAACAAATGCGTCGGAAGTTCCGCGCCAAGTGTTTGTTCCGGGCTTTAGGTCGGATGGTCATGGCCAACGCGTATTGGCTGATAGAGGCCACCGACCACTATGAGGGCTTGGAGGATGTGAAGCGACGCGTCGAGCAAGCTGTCCGAAGCAAGGGCAAGAAGAAACAGCTTCTAGGCATAAATGTATTGAAGTTTTTTCTAGTTATTAAGTCTTTGTATACTTCTTACAATAAACCATATGGATTCATCATACCACGCCATATTTACCAGAGCATAGAACTGCAATAGTTGTGATACGCATTATGAATTTATGAAAAGGTTATTTTTTACGACGAGTAGGATTAGGATATGTATTTTTTCTATTTGAGAAACATGTCTCATGTAATTTCGTAAGTATTAAAATAAAACAATATGTAATTCTAATTTTTTTATCTATTGGGTAAGCTTATTAAGGAGAGGATCATTTGGAACATTTTGACCAAGATTTAATGTTGGAAAAACTTTCAGGATAAAATATTACTAAACAAAGCTGCTGAAGAAAGAACAGACCAAGACAAAAAATATCTATTTCGAATCATTGGAGGATTGAAATGTTTTAAGCGTTACCCTAATGTGAGTTAGCTGTTTCGTTGTGGTAGAATTAATAACGGTAACGTAGTCATAGTAGTGGAATATCATGATACCGATAAAATTAACTATTGCAGTACGTATGTAGTTCAAAATTTTCTCGTGCGTAACTGAGAGTAGACCAACTCTGTGTGTGATTTTCCTGAAATTTTCTAAAGTAGAAAACGATAAGAGAGCTGATTTATCTTTAACACCACATTATGTCCCAACCCAAGTGTATTCAATGTGTCGTACTAAACAGTAGATAGGGTAACCTGCCAACTGTACTTCTGGCTGAATTGGGATGTTGACTAATTTTAGGATTCAATTTTTTTTCATAGATAGAACCTTAATATTCGCGAAATAATATAAAAATAATAATTTTCAATTTAAAAACAAAAATTGATAAATAAAAATCATTATCAAACCCTCCAAAAACGTCACATGACGTCACTAACCTATATTCAATACTAATGAAGTTTGTTTAACTTCCATTTAAAATACGAGCAATGACGTCATAAGCTCAAAATGGCGTTTGAGGTCACATGACAGTGAGTACTATTTTTTACATTTTAAATTAATTATATTTAATTTATTGGAATTGATTATGACACAAGAATAATATTTTCGGTTTTTGAATGTTTCCCTTAATACTTTAAACATACATTTATATTAATTTACAGTTAGTGTCAACATCCCTATTAGAATAGGGATCCCATGTCATCATCTTGATTATTCTACAACAGCACGTGAAGAAGAAGCTAGCCGCGGTAACATACTTCAAGTACTACGGCCCCGGACGGACCATCGTCCGGCAGCACCACGAGGCCCACGCGCTGTACTTCATCGTGACCGGCGACGTGGTGGTCAGCCAGATGGTGTTCGACGAGCTGCTGCAGCAGCACGTGTCCGTCGACGTGGGGGTCATGCACCCCGGAGACATGTTCGGGGAGGTCTCCTTGCTGCACAATATCCCCAGAACTGCCACTGTCACCACTACCGGTTTATATTTTCTAATAGTTAATGAAGGAAAAATCCCCTAGAAAATGACTGAGTTTAAGCCATCAATTTATGAATGAATTATAGTGTAGTTTAATATATATTCCCCGAGCTGAATGTTCATATTATGAGCAGTACCCGGATGACCGAGCTTTGCTCGGTTTAGTGTTGCTTAACAACGCCATTTACTGAAGTAGCTTTAGTATTGCTACTTGCCAATAGATGTCAGGAAGAGTATATTATAGAAGTTTATCATTGCCTGAAAACACCGATAAAACGACATTTTCTAAAAATGAATCCTAGCTAGATCGATTTATCGCCCCCTAAACCCCCTATATACTAAATTTCATGAAAATCGTTGGAGCCGATTCCGAGATTCCAATTATATATATATATACAAGAATAGGGATGTTGACTAATTTTAGAATTCAATTTTATTTTATAGATAGAACCTCAATATGCACAAAAAAAATATTATAAAATTAATAATCTTCAATTTAAAAACAAAAATTGATAAATAAAAATCATTATCAAATTTCCCACCAAAAACGTCACGTGACGTCACTAAACGATATTCAATACTATCTGTCTGCTAAGTTTGTTGAATTTCCATATAAAATTGTTCCAATGACGTCATATTCTCAAAATGGCGTTTGAGGTCACGTGACAGTGAGTACAATTTTTAACATTTTAAATTAATGATATTTAATATATTGTGATTGATTTCAACAAAAGAATCATATTTTAGGCCTTTAAATGTTACCACTAATATTTTAGACATAAATTTATATTAATTTATAATTAGTGTCAACATCCCTATTGCTCGTTTAAAGGTATTAGATAGATAGATTAAGCATTATCTCAATTTCTGCTGTACTTCTTCGTCGTTTCTAATAGCAACTTGTCCTCTAAAAATCGAACTTGGTAACCACTAACATGCGTAACTTGGCAACTTATGTTGTGTTATCATTGATTTAATATGAAGCGATAGTTTAAACTGCTGCATGATTTTCATTCTTTTTCAGGTCATTGTGAATTGCTTGCTTTGATGAAAGAAGATTTCAAAAATGTCCTCCAGGCATCTATTCAAAAACAATGGGACGAAGTTTTGCTTGCTATGTCCGCCTTCACTTATTTTGACGCTCTTGACGAGGTGATGTATTCAATGTTCATTGTATTCAATTCCGTGTTAAATCGAATTGTGGAGGCAGTGAGAAATAGATAGCTGTTTGATTTATTACCAGGTGGCTCGGCGTGAAGGTTGCATAGTTGCTAAAATGAAATCGTACTCACCCAATGAAACGCTTTTGGGTGACGGCGTGGGAGTCGCAAATTTTGTTTACTTCATACTATCAGGAACGTGTCAGATGATCGAATCTATGCAAGTCATAGTTACCACGCGCCTGGGTCGTAGTTATTATGCTCTGTATGATCCTTATGTAAGTATTTAGAACAGTTTTTCTTTAGAATTTCATTTTTTTATTGAAGTGCTAAGTAATAGACGAGCAAATCATTTGAATTTCATGTAAAATTTAAACAAACTTATAATTTGCTGTAAGATCGGGTAAATTTTTGGTATCATATAGGTAAAGACATAAGTATAAACGAATCGGCTGTAGTAATCTTCCAGTAGTATAATAGAATACATTTTGTTGAATTTTAAGATACCCAAAGAGGAAAGTGAAGAAGATTTCGAAGCAAAGTATTTTGGAGCATTAAAATCGGAGAAGAAGAGTGCAGAAACTGTACCATCAGCCAATGGTCAAGTAGAACCTAATGCTTCAAAAACTGCCAGAGGTTCTTTTAAGGATATGGGGAGTGTAGGAAGACGGTCGAGTACCTTGAAACAGGAAAGGGTTTCTTTTTCTGATAAAACAGGTAGTGCACGTACTAGTACGGTACTTAGTGCGCCATCTAAAACTGATTCTACAGAACCTCAGGAAATGGAACCAAGAACCCAAAAGTCTGAAGATGTAATAAAACCTGCTGAAGAGGAACCACCACGTACTTCTATACGGTGAGTGACTAAAGATGGTCCACAGATTAGTCTCAATTCGCACATCGGGATAATTATATGTCATAGTGGAATAGGAGAATACCTATAGAGTTGAGGCTTTGTTTTTTGGGTATTTATTTGCTTATACGAGTAGTTGTAATTAATAAATAATTACGATTTTTTTATGTAACCAGCCGATAAACGAACCTACGATCCACCTGTGATAGTAAGTGGCCAGCGTCGCCCATGGACATCCATAACAAAGAAGTTGAAGTACACTCGAAGTTGGTCACAGATGCTATTCTAATCCTGAGGACCGATGTGGTCGTTTCTTGCCTTGTAGGTATAAATGTAATTATTCAAGACAAGGGAGTAAAACCTTTGTGCCATTAATGAGTTGAAGCTAAGTGTACTTTTTTATGGAATAGGCTGGCAAACGAGCTGACGATCCACCTGATGGTAAGTGCCTATCGTCGCCCATGAATATCGTTGCATTTCCGGTCAAGAGAGAAGAAAAAGAAAGAAAGAACTGGCTCTCAAGCACCCAGCCAGAACACGACAAGTCGTTAGGCGGCTGACTCATGCTCAGGAGTTTTCAAAGTGACAAAAAAATATTGGCACGGCGAGCAACTGTTCCTTAATTTGTTTGTAATAAAACATTCCATTTCCTTTTTAGGCTAAGTGTGATTTCAGAAGTCGAACAAAAGCCACCACAAAATCTTCATACGTATTTCATGCAGGTGAGGTGGTTTTGTTATTCCAGACATTGACAGTAGAATCGTAATTGTTTAATTACAAGCTATTAGATAAGATACTAGATGCATACTAAATCTATTTCCGTTATTTGCTTGGAGATTCAGTGATCAAGTGATCAAATGAGATTTGCATGGCACATGGCATCCGAATACATATAGTACATAAATATGTAAATATGCAGGAAGATGTGATGTAAGTTGACGGTGACGTCATAGTGATGTATGATTAATGAAGTCGTTCAATATTCATTAAAAGTAAACGTTCATAATCGTATAATATTATTTAAAATGTGAAAGTTTGTGAGGATGTATGGATGTTTGTTACTCTTTCTCGCAAAAACTGCTGAACAAATTTTCATGAAATTTAGCACAAAGGTAGATCATGGTGATCTAGAATAAGGTATACACTACTTATTATTTCGGAAAACAAGGACAAATATTGTTACGTAGGAATATTGTTACGGCAGTGGTGACTTCAAATAACCAGTCAGTCGTATTTCCATATCGTCAAGACTTTACCTGATGAACTTATTTTCATGACATTTTATTTTAGGTGTGTCAACTGAGACCAGGGTCTAGTTTCGGGTTCGGTGAGAACATGCGAGATCGAAGAATTGTGGCTTTGACCCGAGTGTCGTGCATGCTGCTACCGAAAATATGGCTGCTGCAACGCAATACGGCCAACATCTGGACTAGGATACAGCATTACCTTGAAAAGAAAGTGGGTAAAATATATTGAATGAATAACAAAAACATTACATGACTCATTCTTCAAAAAAACTAGATCATAGGTCTTAGGCGGGCGGGAACGCGGACGCAGGACGCGACAACTATTTTCAGTCCTTCGCGGTGTGCATTTTTATGCCAGGTACTTTTAGCAGATCATTAGGTATTATTAAACTTAATATCGCTTCATGAAAATAAAACCCGAAAAGCCTAATCTTGCAATTTGCATCAAAATCATTAGGGCAGTTTTCGAGGAACCGATTCTTATTAACGCATAACGTAACGTACCTAATATTCTTAACACTTTTGTTACCTCTAACTAAACTTCTTTCTCCAGATACCCACAAAGAAGCAACTGTTCAAAGACTTCGTCGCGTCACGTCGTTGGACCGAATTCCGTGATCAACTGGTGACTGATGTGGTCTCTCGCTCCAACACTGTTAACTGGACGTCTGTGCATGACGTTCCTTACTCCATTCGTATGGAGGAGATGCTTGACATATGAATTACGATTCATACTGAATTAATACCCGGTACCCCTAGTGATGGGACTTAGATTTAAGGAGATACTCCAACATTCTCTCAAGTTCCTTAATGAAATGAAGTGAAAAATTATTCGAATTAGGTTCAGTACAAACACTTTGATTTAGATAATTAATAATATTAATAATATTTATCTATACTAATATATAAAGAGGAAAGATTTGATTGTTTGCATTGGATAGGCTCCGAAACTACCGAACCGATTTGAAAAATTCTTTCACTGTTGGGAAGCTACACTATCCCCGGGTGACATAGGCTATGTTATAATTTTTTTTTCTATTTTTCCTGAAGTGAAGCGAGGGCGATTTCCTAGTAATATTATAAACGTGTATGTTATAAATATGAAAGATTGGGAAGATGTTTGGATGTTTGTTCCTCAATTACGCCACAACTATTTAATCGATTTGGCTGAAATTTGGAATGGAGATAGCCTATACCTTAGACTAACACATAGGCTCTGTTTATCCTGGAAAAGTTCAGGGTTCTCGCGGGATTTGTAAAAAAATTGATATCCACGCGCGCAAAACCTAAATTAATTAAAAATTTCGTTACTAAAACTACTCTACCGCGGGCGAAGCCGCGGACAAAAGCTAGTAGTTAATAAAATATTCGATTAAATGGCACACCAATGCTTTTAGAAAAAGTACATCGAAATTATTTTTAAAAATAGGAAAAGCAGGGAGTTTTCTTTGTTTTATTTAACTTTAGTAACTATGCTCCCTCCATATTTATTAGTTAGTCTTAATTGAATATTATTTTAAACTGAATTATAATATACTTGAATGTTATCGTATTTTATTTATTTTTTAATAAACTTGTGAGGTTATTTAACAAAGCTTTTTATTATATCAGCCCCCATTATGTAAATAAGATGATATTAAAGTTAGTTAAAAATTTGTATGAAAATGTACTTAGTTAATACTAAGTAGTTATTTAAAACAAAATGTTGTACTTACTAACAATAATTCTGATAAGTAATACTAGTGAATTAACAGTGCACCCTGAATTTCAGAATTTAGTAGGTGTATTCTATGTATTTTGATTAATTCCTGATAGAGAACGGGAAGTCCCCACGGGTGTGAATATACAGATTTTCCCCAAAATCCCCACCAGCAAATTAATCGTCGCTCTCCGACATTTGTCACACCAAAGGCATGAATTGAATATATTTTACAAGGCAAGAAAGAAGAAGAAGAATAGAGTGATGATTAATAAAACATAATGGAAGAGAGATTTCATCGTGTCCATAAAATGTAGTGTTTAAGTCATTAGGTCATTAAAATTATTGCAAGGAGTGTGAGCGTGTCTTTTAACTGACTTTAAAAAAGGAAAAGGTTCTCAATTTCGACTGTATTTTTTATTTTTGTAACCTCCGTAGTTTCGACTGGGTGAACACTCTATGTCTGTGAGGTGAACTGATTTTGATGATTTTTTTTTAATTGAAAGCTGGTACTTGTCATGTGATCCCACTAAAATTGAGTGAGATATTGGCATTGGCATCCATGAGAAAACCATACAAGTCTTAAAGCATTAGCTGTGGGTAAGTACGACAAATGGACGAATAATTCAATATCACGTCAACCGACGATTCTTTTTTATTGCTATTGGAAAGGATGTAGGTACTTCAATTGAAGTCGTTTTTTTTTTGTTAAAATTTTAGAATATAGCGTTTATTATTATGTATAACAATTATACTTTGTTCCGATTATACACCAACCAAGCTCAATGAGGTCGGGTCTGCCGGTTTCTCTCACGCTTGTAGGAGAAGCGCACCGGGTCAACGCGGACTAGTTTAGTTATCACCGTTAGGTATCCACCAATCCAAATATATTCTCTGAGTGAGAATATTGGAACAGAAACAGGTCTCTCTATTGCGTATGCAATGAAAATTTGTCTTTCTTGTATGACAGCATCTGCATCGGTCGATCGTTGTAGAACCAAAGACGTCGCTTGCTGACATAGAATTGCTCGTTTAAAGGTTTTAGATGTTGATTATTATCTTTCAAGGCTATATAACAAATAATAATAATAATATAGTTTTATCTTGTTGCAAAGGCGTGGAATTTAAATTACCTCCTTTGCCATTGTTTTTTATTGCAGAGAAATTACCATTTCAGCGGAGGCGGAGGCCACGCAAATTTACAATGATAGAACGCATAGGTATGTGATAACTTAATCTATCTTAACTATTCTTAATGTTCCTGATCAATCAATCATTCATTGAATAATTGTAAAAGTAAAATCCATGGTTATTTTATTAATTAATGATGTTTCTGATTTGGACTGATTTGGATTTGATTGTTTTAGATAATCTCAGATCAATTTTATTTATTTAATGAACTGACTTAGAGTTGTGGGTCGAAGAAGAAGAAGTTTCTCAAAGAATTGAGTTACATAAGCTGAAGTTATAAAAAAAAGTGCTATAAATTCGTAACAGTCAATAATAAGCTACTAGGAAGAGGAACGAACTCACGCGATGACGACATTACTAACATTGGCGCGCATCTCATAACCAACGCGCTGCCGTCCTCAAGCTAAAAGACGGCTAAGTAACATTTGGTCATTATTTACTTTTTAATGACATGTTGTATTAAAAAAAACTATCGATCCGTCTAGGAGCGGGTTTTCTATCTTTAACCGTTTGGAAAATAAGATAACCATAACCATTGATAAGATGGTTAAAATGTTATGTTATATTAAAGGAAATTATACAATTTGTTAAACAAGTATTAATTAATTAATAATAGAAAAATTCAAGTTAAAGCTTAAAAAATATGTATTATTTGATATGGCACAGTAACTAGAAACGAATAGAAAATGAATAGTATCGATTTGAAAATATTTTCGCATTTTTCGGCTTTACCTTTTTTGTTTTTTTTTTTCACTTAGCCGCCTTTAGCTTGAGGCAGTGCGAATGGCCGACTGGTTTTGGCGGGAAGCGCCCACGCGAGTCGTGACATCGCCCTAGCCTCATGCTTGTCGTACAGTGATACAAACAAGTCACAGAGTAGTCGAACATTCGACCGCAGTGCACCGCGACGACCGAGCGCCGCGTTTAGTACGACGACAGCCACGGCTGATCGAAATATCGCGATTTAACAGAGTAATGTAAATAACTCTCTTCGTAACGTTACCTTAATTTCAGAAGTAACTTTTGACCTATCGTAACATCCCAGGAAATCCCAGTGTTTGACCTCTTACCAAGAACGATAAACAAATTGAACATTTAAACGGTAAGTGTAATTTAATAAACTTTGTAAGTTTGTTCGTAAGATAATAATTTAATTTTAAGTTATGCCAAACAGTGTCAATTTAGATTCAATGTAAATGTTAATTTGTCTTCATCATAATTTTTATTCATCTAACGGTATTACTTTTCCATTTTATTTATCAATCCTTATCGATATTATAAATGCGAAAGTGAATTTGCAATAAATATTCATTATAATTACATTGTCAAAAACATAGAGAAGAACTTAGGATATCTAAATTAAGCTTTTATGCAAGAAATATAAAAATTCGCATCTTAGTTACCCATAGTTTGACGCGATTGAAACCGGGTGTAAAAGGTAGAGAAGGTACTCTGTATTATCTATACGGTCTACAGGAGAAAACTTAAGCGGTTTTAGAAATTCCATAGAGCTATTGAATCACGTCACCATATTCACCACCAGACTTTATAGAACACAACTCTACAAGCAGGCTGTAATTTATTAGACCGGTTATAACGAGGTAACTGGTAAAAAAGCTCAAATAAATGAAGAGGATAAACACCGTGATAAACAAAGTTATAGCGAGACAATAAATTACTTTAATATACCCATAGGAACCTGTACCAAAACAACGTTACATCATGCTTATTTTCGTCTTAATTTTATTGCTATAAGTAATTAAGTGGATTCGAATAATAGGGATGTTGACACTAATTATAAATCTAATATCTTTAAACGAGCAATTCTTGTATATATATATATATATAATTGGAATCTCGGAATCGGCTCCAACGATTTTCATGAAATTTAGTATATAGGGGGTTTCGGGGGCGATAAATCGATCTAGCTAGGATTCATTTTTAGAAAATGTCGTTTTCAGGCAATGATAAACTTCTACAATATACTCTTCCTGATATCTATTGGCAAGTAGCAATACTAAAGCTACTTCAGTAAATAGCGTTGTTAAGCAACACTAAACCGAGCAAAGCTCGGTCATCCGGGTACTTAATATAAAATGTCTAAAGTATTAGTGGTAATATATGTTACCAGGCCTAAATATGATTCTTTTATCGAAATCAATAACAATAAATTAAATATCATTAATTTAAAATGTTAAAAATTGTACTCACTGTCACGTGACCTCAAACGCCATTTTGAGAATATGACGTCATTGTTCCTATTTATATGGAAATTCAACAAACTTCAGTAGACGTTTTTGGTGGGTGATAATGATTTTTATTTATCAATTTTTGTTTTTAAATTGAAGATTATTATTTTTATATTTTTTTCGTGAATATTGAGGTTCTATCTATAAAATACAATTGAATCCTAAAATTAGTCAACATCCCTATTCAATTGGATCAATGACAAGTGAGTTGAAATTAATCGGGGATTTTACTTAATAAACTTTGTCAATTCCTACTACAATTAATTTGTCAAATGTTTAATGCTAATTTCACTATTATTTCATAAGTAATTAGGTGTAATTTATTTAAATGCAAAATGAGTCGGAGGATTTTACATCATTAGTCAATAGAATAGTGACTTTCATCAATGAATTCACTTAAGGTTAAAATATGAGATCATTATTATTATGACTCTTGATTCATCGATTTATTAACAGCAAGGTCAAAAGTTCAAATAGGTTTAATAACGGTCTTCATTTAAGAAATAACGTAACATTATTTAAAACCCAGAATATGCTGTTTTGCAGAGAGGTGTAAAATAATAGTATTATATTAATACTTAGGTTGAATGTTAAAATGAATGCGCTAACACACGGTATCTAATTACTTGCAAAGGCTATAAATCATAATAATACGATTTGATAACCCTGTAGCCTAGTTGGTAGCCTGCGAAGCAAGTGGTCCCGATTTCAAATCCTGGCAGACACCTCTAATTTTCAAAATGATGTGCGTACCTATTAGAAGTTAGTTATCATTTGCTTCGGTGAAAGAAAACATCGTGAGGAAACCTCAAACCTGAGAGGGCAGTGGGACAATTTATTATGGGTCGTGATTTTGATTTTGACAAGGACAAATATACAAGAAAAAATTGTTTTTTAAGGTTCCGAATAAAAACCGGAACCCCTATAGTTTTTCGTCATGTCCGTCCGTCTGTCCGATGCAAAGCACCGAGACCCTTAGTGCTAGAAAGCTATAATTTGGCATGGAAGTACATATTTATTTAAACTCCAGAATCGTAGAATATATTTTTTTTCAGGGTATCCCATACAACAACATGGGGATGAAAATTAATTTTTGTCGTGTACCCAATAGTATAGTTGAAAATGCCTTTCAAAAATATAATGGGTCTGCTGAAACCGTTTTGAATTCAGGGGCCTGTGTGCGAAATATTCGGCTCTTAATTGCCAATTTTGCTTAGAGTCAAGTGTCCCCCGGCTAAACGGTTGGAAATAAATAGTAGTAAATTAGTCTACTAATGAAAAAATTCACAAAAATAGTTTATACTTAATATGATTGAATTTACATGGAAAATTATCGCGGCTAGGTTAACTTTAGCAATTATTAATGAAATCAGTAATAGTTGATAAACTTACACCTTCGGAACCCCACATTGCACTTGGTCGGTTTTTTAGTACAATTTAATAACTAAAAAAAATATAAATTAATGACTAGTTACATGATAAAGTTTACGCTAGTAATTATTAATTCTTTGACTATGACATTTGTTTATTCACATCCTCTTGTACATGAATATTCAAAAAGGTATTCCGAGAATGAATTAAATCTCATCTTCTCATTAATTTCATTGACACAGTTGGTGAGCGGTTTATTTTATCTATACTAATATTATAAATGCGAAAGTAACTCTGTCTGCTACTCAATAACGCCTAAAACACTGAACCGATTTTGATGAAATTTGGTACAGATATGGAATTGAGCTCGGGAATGAACATAGGATACTTTTTATCCCGGAAAATAGACGTGTTCCTGAGGGATAACTATTCCACGCTAAAACCACTGAACCGATTTTGATGAAATTTGGTACAGATATAGAATTGAGCTCGGGAAAGGACATAGGATACTTTTTATCCCGGAAAATAGACCTGTTCCTGAGGGATAACTCTTTCAAGCCACTAAACCGATTTTGATGAAATTTGGTACAGATATAGAATTGAGCTCGGGAATGGACATAGGATACTTTTTATCCCGGAAAATAGACCTGTTCCTGAGGGATAACTCTTTCAAGCCACTAAACCGATTTTGATGAAATTTGGTACAGATATAGAATTGAACTCGGGAAAGGACATATGATACTTTTCATCCTGGAAAATATACCTGTTCCTGAGGGATAACTCTTTCAAGCCACCGAACCGATTTTGATGAAATTTAGTACAGATATAGAATTGAGCTCGGGAAAGGACATAGGATACTTTTTATCCCGGACAATAGACATGTTCCTGAGGAATAACTTTTTCACGCCTAAATCACTGAACCGATTTTGAGGTTTGGTACAGATATAGAATTGAGCACGGGAAAGGACATATGATACTTTTCATCCCGGAAAATATACCTGTTCCTGAGGGATAACTCTTTCAAGCCACTGAACCGATTTTGATGAAATTTGGTACAGATATAGGATTGAGCTCGGGAAAGGAATTATGATACTTTTTATCCCGGAAAATAGACCTGTTCTTGAGGGATAACTCTTTCAAGCCACTGAACCGATTTTAATAAAATTTAGTACAGATATAGCATTGAGCTCGGGAATGAACGTAGGATACTTTTTATCCCGGTTAATAGACCTGTTCCTGAGGGAAACTCTTTGACGCCTAAATCACTGAACCGATTTTGAGGTTTGGTACAGATATAGAATTGAGCTCGGGAAAGGACATATGATACTTTTCATCCCGGAAAATAGACCTGTTCCTGAGGGATAACTCTTTCAAGCCACTGAACCGATTTTGATGAAATTTAGTACAGATATAGAATTGAGCTCGGGAAAGGACATATGATACTTTTCATCCCGGAAAATAGACCTGTTCCTGAGGAATAACTCTTTCACGCCTAAATCACTGAACCGATTTTGATGTTTGGTACAGATATAGAATTGAGGTCGGAAAAGGACATATGATACTTTTCATCCCGGAAAATATACCTGTTCCTGAGGGATAACTCTTTCAAGCCACTGAACCGATTTTGATGAAATTTGGTACAGATATAGGATTGAGCTTGGGAAAGGAATTAAGATACTTTTTATCCCGGAAAATAGACCTGTTCCTGAGGGATAACTCTTTCAAGCCACTGAACCGGTTTTAATGAAATTTAGTACAGATATAGAATTGAACTCGGGAATGAACATAGGATACTTTTTATCCCGGAAAATAGACCTGTTCCTGAGGGATAACTCTTTCACGCCTAAATCACTGAACCAATTTTGAGGTTTGGTACAGATATAGAATTGAGCTCGGGAAAGGACATATGATATTTTCATCCCGGAAAATATACCTGTTCCTGAGGGATAACTCTTTCAAGCCACTGAACCGATTTTGATAAAATTTGGTACAGATATAGGATTGAGCTCGGGAAAGGACATATGATATTTTTCATACCGGAAAATAGACCTGTTCCTGAGGGATAAATCTTTCAAGCCACTGAACCGATTTTGATGAAATTTAGTACAGATATAGAACTGAGCTCGGGAAAGAACATATGATACTTTTTATCCCGGTTAATAGACCTGTTCCTGAGGGATAACTCTTTCACGCCTAAATCACTGAACCGATTTTGATGTTTGGTACAGATGTAGAATTGAGGTCGGGAAAGGACATAAGATACTTTTTATCCCGGAAAATAGACCTGTTCCTGAGAGATAAGGTCAAATTTTGCTATATGTAGTTGATAGATTCGTTATTTATAAAGCGCCTTTTATGACTTTGTTTAGGGTTCCGAAGTCAAAACAGAATTCTCATAGTTTCGTCATACCCGTCCGTCCGTCCATCCATCCATCCATCCGTCCGTAGCATATCGCAGATACCCTTAGTGCTAGAAAGCTGTAATTTAGCAGGGATATACATGTTTATTTAAACTTTAAATTGGTAGAATAACATTTTTAAACGCTTTTATTTAGCTTCACTTCGGAGCATCAAAGCATCAAATCGATCAAAATGCTACTCTATTTACACGGCAATAAGGTTTATATTTAGCTTCACTTCGGAGGATCAAATCTTGTAACGTTAATTTGAATGACTTCCCTTTAATGAAAATTGATGAAATTTGGCAGACATGTGTATTTCCGATGACAATACACGAAAATCAAAAAAAAAATTGAAATAAAAGCGTTTAAAAAAAAAAAATTTTTTTGGATTCAACTTATTTAAAATATGTTTTTAGGGTACCTCTCCTAGAGGTATTATGGGGATAATTTTTTTCCCCATAGTGCGGGGTATCGTTGAAAAGGTCTTTCAAAAATAATATGGGTCTGCTAAGTCCATTTTTCGATTGAGTGGTCTGTTTGCAAACTATTCGTAAGTCAATTTACGAAAAACATGTCATGAAGGGATCTTTATTTTCGGCGTACGAAGTCGCGGGTAACAGCTAGTATAATATAATTCTGTCTAGCGTGTGTGCAGTTAACACGATATGTGTTAATCAAAGAATATTTGTAAACGAATGTGTGAAAAAGTTATAGAACATATATATACATATATAAAGATATATACAAGCAGCAACTTTACTTGCAAATGGCTTACTGAATTTTGTATAGTGAAAATAAAATTTCCATGAAAATATTTGTATAAAAATTTAAGTTCTCATACGTGCATACATTAATCTGAAACTTGATTTATACTTCTATAAAGTACCTATATTATGTTTTTTCACAATTTTTATGCGCATTTTTTCTATAAGGTATACAAGGTATTTACATTATATTGAAGGGGTTGTAGGATTATTCTTGTTAAATTACCTACCTACCGAGAGTTAGATGAGAGTATTATTGAACGGTGTAGATAATATGACCTTATGCCTTCCATGCTAGTTAAGAATTTGAGATAGTAACCGGTGCATTTTTAAGAGTATGATATGGTTGCCGATAGGGTTTAAGTGGGTAAGAATCCCACAAAATTCGGAACCAGGCCCTTAATTTATGGATTAATTCCTTCCCGAAAACGTCATATTGCGATCAGTGTATAAATTGTAATTTTGACAAATGAATCTATGTAAAGCGAACTAAGAATATCCCTTCATCGGATCACAAGACACCCTTGTCATGAAGCGGTGCTGTAGTATGTCGACTGACAGGTAGAAACAGTGACGCAGTAATAAAGGACTGATAGAGACACGGAAGACGGTTTCAGATTACAATTCACTGATTGACATCGCCAAGAATTATTACTTTGCTTTATATCATGGAATCACGAATAGTGTTATATTTATAACTAGCTTCCGATCGCAGCTTTACCCATGTAGATTTCGGCCAATTTACATAAAACCATAATGAATTAAGCACCTATAACTTCCTCAGGAATCACTCTATCTATTGGTGAAAACCGTACAAAAATCCGCTTAGTAGTTTTTCGAGTTTATCGCTTTAATAAAGACAGACAGACGCAACCGGGGGACTTCATTTTATAATAATTATATAGATCGGTGAATTAATTAATCCAGGTGAATAAAATCGAGGGCACCTTGTATTTTGATATCGCCGGGCTGTTTTTAGTATAGTGTTTCGAAATTGACATACATAAGTACTAAACGATTAAAAATTAAATGCTCGCAATTAATGTTAAAATTAATAACGCTGTCAAACCTAATACACAGCTGACATACTCATCTACCACAGTAGCGTATATGAACGACTTGCTTTACAACTACGAGTACTATTAATTACTATGCATTTGCATATATTGATAGTGATATTATACTATATCACTATCAGTATATGCAAATGTATATCGTTAGATACGTTACAATGATTATTATCGATAAGTAAACTCATTACAATGAGCTTTGTTAACATTACATTCGCATTTCGCACTTAAATAAAACATTCCAATACAGCCATGCAATAATAAGAGAGTTATTAATACTCTTCGAACTCTATGCCATTGCTAAGGTTATGTATAAAAATTGCTTGTTGGTGTTTTTTAGTTTTTGTATCAAGCCGTTTCTAGGCAAAATTCGTTCGACATTACGTCAGTAATAATATTAGTTATACTCGTACAACAATATACAATATACAAAAGATGTGTGATTTTCCTTTTATTAATCTAAAGCAAACAATTTCTGTAAATAATGGTTCAATTGCATCTGTTTGCGTAGTTAAATAGAAATCTCAGTCCATAAAAAGACAGACAGTAATTTTTTAAACATTCGAGCTACTTTTCTAAATTTAGTTAACCTGATTATTAATGCTATATTACTTCTAATGATTACTTTAGAAATTTTACCTGCATCGATCATAGGCAGGCTTATGACCTCTACAACCAAACGAGCTTCCCTTTTATGGCCACCATAGAAAACTTATAAGCAGAAAGTTTGCGTAGGTTTGTGTTAACGATGCGAAGGACTTGGAACGATGAAACGAATGGCCCAAATACGATTTTATTCATTTTTCACGATGACAGCGACTCGTACACCCTGGCACTGAATTAGGTTTCTTTCAGTCGGTACGACATGAAATTCTTTTTGGAAATATAAAACACTGTTATGGATTTACGTTGCTTTATAAGTCAAATATTGACTCAGGTCTTGTATGACGCAAGCTTTGTTATATTTTGTACCGGTACGTATCAAAATTTTACATATCGTTACACTGCTGTACGTAAGAATTCGTATTTTCGTATTATAACGTTTTATTACGTGTCCTCCCCCTGCCGGCTAAACGGTTGGAGTTGGACAAGTGAAAAAATTCTCAAAAATAATGATAAATGATGACAAATAAATAATTTTGAGACGGCGCCAAACAAGCAAGCAAAATTAATTACTTAAAGCGTAAAATGCGAGGAGCGGCATGCGATGTACACGGCAGCAGTAGCGCGGTGTACTTCTTTTCACTGTGTGTTATTACATCTATTTGGTACCGACAAAATTATTTATTTATTGTTAATTGAGGATCTTATTTTAAATGGTTCATTTTATTTTTCACTTTTCAGTTTTTTACACCGGTTTAATTTTTTGTTAAAAAGTAATTCTTAATCCCAACATGCGTAATGCATAATTGAAAACTAAATGCAGATAAAAATATAAATATAATAGCAACTTTGTTTCCTGCTTCTATACCAAAACATAAGTTTTGTTTCTTAAAAAAGTGTCTACAGATTTAACAATTTTTATATGCTCATGGAATACTTTGAACACGGAATTGAAATAGCTCTAGCAAAATATTGTTTAATGTCGGGAGGTTACGATCCATAAAGATGTTTGGGTATTGTCGGTCGTTTGACTGACGTGTTAAGGTCGATTCACTGCTGTAAATATCGCATAAAGTGGTATTTACTTTGATAGTGCATCATCTTGAAATAAAATTGTCCTTGTTTTTATCCGACTGCACCAGAAGAAGCTTATGTTTTTTTAATGGTAATGTAATGTTTGCTGTTTTCAATAAGAGTTATGGTCATAGCACACATATCAACTCGTAAACGGAACGTAAACGTATCAACTCTTGCATGTCAGTATTCTTTGTATGAAACTCCCTACTGTAAAGCACACTTATCGGATCCGTAACGTAATCGCCTCGCCTCGAGACAAGCTCACGGTGCGTGGACGACTTGCCGTACCCGCGCTTACGTCTCACCGTACGCTATCCGTCGACTTTCCGTTTCCTCGTGCGCGCGCCATTTAATGGTCGTAGCGCACATATCAACTCGGAAAGGGATCGGCACCGGATCGCCTCGCCGTCAACCTAACGTAAGCTCGGCTACGGCTAGGCGACGCCGCGCTTACGGCTAGGCGACGCCGCGCTTACGGCTCGCCGGCCGCTGGTTGACGGAATGAATGACAGCAGTTCGCCGACGCAGCGGTACCCGCGGCGCAGGGCGTGCACGAGGAAACGGAAAGTCGACGGATAGCGTACGGTGAGACGTAAGCGCGGGTACGGCAAGTCGTCCACGCACCGTACCGCGGTTCGTGAGCTTGTCTCGAGGCGAGGCGATTACGTTACGAATCCGATAAGTGTGCTTTACAGTAGGGAGTTTCATACAAAGAATACTGACATGCAAGAGTTGATACGTTTACGTTCCGTTTACGAGTTGATATGTGTGCTATGACCATTATGCGTAAAATAATCGAACACGAGGAAACTTACTGACATACATTTGAAGGTTGTGAGGGCTATATTTTGTTTTTGTTTTTCTAGAATCACTTCTAATCCTGTTTAGGAAAACATAAGGCGCGGGCCACACAGAAAAGACGTAAGACACGGACCCGTCGCAGTCGCGGCGCCCGTTTAATCTACTTTCATACAAAATGTATGCAGCCGTCGCGACGTAAAACATACAGAAAAGACGGGACGCCCGACACGACGTTTTCTCGTCGGCGCCCTATTGCAAAACATACAGAAAGGACAGGACGCGGGCGTGCGTAGGCGCCAGCGGGGGAGCGGAAAGGACGCGGAGAGCAGGTCTCTTAAAACGTAGTGATTAAGTACTCTGTGGCCGGGAAAAGCCCAGTGTGCACCGACCGTCACGCCCGTTCCTAGTCTTTTCTGTATGTTTTAACGGCGCCCTGTCTGCGACGGGTCCGAGCCCCGTCTTCGTCTTACGTCTTTTCTGTGTGGCCCGCGCCTAAGCAATTTTACTAAGCGGTGCAAAACCGTAAAAGTTTTTTCCTTATAGATACTATTAGCCTTTACTTGTTGCTTGTAGATATTGGTTATCAGTTGTTTATGTAGTTGACTTTGAACATTTTTGCAAAAAGTATGAGCTCACTTTGTATTACCGTTGCATATTTATGTGCCGCCATCGTCGTTGGAGGTTTATGTGGGTGCCTTTTAATTTAATTACTACGTCTTATTAAAATATATGATACACAGATATCTTGCCATGCAAAAAAATTACAAGCTTCTCAATGACGTCCACCATATCAAGAAGGTAAACAGAAAAACCTGTTCATTCAGTAATAATAAATTATAATCGGTAATCGTAGAACACCGGAAATTGTTTATTGTTACTCAGTAAATGTCAATAGGCATTAAGATTTTTATTAATCTCATTTATGTTTGTCTTTTTACAATTTGTTTTTTGATTTTCTATCACTTACACACACATTCGATATAAATATCTCTCTCATTTATATGAGATTATTCTTTAAAAGATTTTTGAAGATTATTCTTTGCAATTAATATACCTACCAAATAAATATATAACGGGATTAGAATGACATTAGGAATGTGTTGTGTTCATGGAGTATTGTCTCTCTATCTTCCATGGTTGTGTTATTGTAGTAGACCGTACAGGCAGGAAAGAAACACTAGATAAAGGTGCCTAGCAGTTGTTATCTACATATTTATACTCTTAAGAGGCCCAATAAATCAGTTCCGTCATGTTGTATGAGCTTGTGTGGATGTGGGCGACATGAAGGCGACGTTCGCTGTGCGTGTGGGTTGACAACAGGTTGTGTCTTTAATGATTTGTATTAATCATTATTTTAAGTCGAATTCAAAAAAGGGGTTGTATTTCCTTGTTAGTCGATTTTTGGCTTAGGATTGTTAAAGCCTTTTTTCTCTACAAAAACTAATTGGATAATTTTGCTATTATAATTCCTCATAAGCTCAAGCCTATGTCTTAATAATAATATCATAAATGAAATATAATAGATGCTAATGTAATTTCTACTAATTTTTTCAAGGTAATGTGCATTTTGTAGTTATTAGAACTTGCGTCGCAATTATCCTCACCAAGTTGTAATCTGAGGTCCGAACCTCACAGAGGGTGCCCCTAGGATGCTCGCAACTTCTACTTCGAGCCTTTTCAAGCTCGCCCCTCTGTTTGCGAGAAGTTGTAAAGGCCGACAGGCCCAACGGCAACTAACTATTCTATAAACAAAAACAAAACTTGCTTCCGTCAAGGAAAGCATTGTGAGGAAATCTGCATAACTGAGAGTTTTCCATGGTGTTCTCGAAGACAAAGGCAGGAGTGGAACAGTTACAGATCTTGACAAATTTATCGTTTACTTTTGCGAGATTGGATCATATATTTTAATTACTTATTTATTTGACTTATCCAGAAGATAGTTCTGTAGTTAGGTCTTAATCGAATTCTATATGATTATTGACAACGTATGCCAGGCCAGCTAGTTAAAAATAGTAACGGTTATGGTACGATATTGAACCCTTTATATATACATGGACAACCAAAGAATTAGAAAATAATTCTTCGACCATTTTAAGAGTTAAGAAAATAATACAAGCTGGGTGAGCCACCTATGTCATATACTAGTTTTAAGGAAATACAACTTTCTATGTGAATGGAATTGAGTGGGGGCTTAGTGTGAAGCAATTATTACCCTAAAAGCAAAGACAACTATGCAAATATGTTTTATATCAATTGCCGACAAACGGTATACGGGCCACCTGATAGTCTAGTATGTAGTGGCAACCGTCCAGGGATTTCCGTGACATCAAATGCATTAGAGCAACTGAGACGACTTAAAAATATCAATCATTATTACTTAATTTATTTTAGAATGAAGTGCTGGGAAAGAACCCAATACATTTTTTATTACACTTTAAGCTTGCCCAATTATAATTTAATCCAAAACGCCTTAATTTCCCATTGCGATAGACTTTGGAGTAAAAAAAATTTAGACACTTTGATACACATTTCTATAAAAATTCAAGTCCATCCATAACGCCTGCAAACCTCTTTCTTACACTATATTAATTCCTTTAGAGACTTTCAAGGAGGATTCAAGATACTAGGTACTACTACATGGTTCTTGGCTACTAGGTTAGCATTACTTAAGTAAATGAATCTTGAATTCATAGGAAAAGAAGGTACCTATTCCTAATGTGTACATAGATGCGGAAAAAATGAGTCCAATAGCCATATTAGAAGTCTGCCTTATTAGATAGACATAAGGTACTTTACTTATCCTTATTACATGTATATTATTTTAAATGTAATATCAATAACTAGCGGTCTGCCTGCGGTTTTGTCCATGTTTTCCGGGATATTAAGTACCGTATATCTTTACTGATTTCATCCTATTTGTATTATAAATATTATGAAAGTTTGTGAGGTTGTTTGTTACTGTTTCACGAAAAAACTACTGATTTTGATGGAATAAATCGTCAATATTTATTGGTAAGTTACAGTGACTCCACAAAGTATTCGTACCCTAATAAAATGTATGATATCTTTATATAGTTAGAATGAAACTTATCCGTAGCTACTAATATAATAGTAGCGTTTTAGATTAATGTAAATGAAATACACACTGTATACAGTTACTTAATCATTGTTTACTTTATATTTTATGACGTGTAATAAAAATCACCATAAAGTATTCATCCCACTACGCAAACGGAAATATCTTTACTCCGATGTTTTATTAATACTTTGTAAATAATCCATTATTATAATTACTAATTGTAAACGTCATGCCATTGACTCAATTTAATTTTGTACATATTTACTGGATACAGTATACCATTGTGATTCCAAGTGTTGTTTCAGTTCATTTTTATTTGATATTTTAAATATTGTAATTTTCTGGTCAACAAATGAACACAAGTTTTCTATGGGATTTAACGGGCAACTGGGGTTTTCAGCTAATGAGCAGTATGCTTGGGATCGTTGTCTTGCTGAAAATAAAAATTGTCGCCAAGTCCCACAATTTTAGCAGATTCAAATAAATTATCTTGCAATATTTTCAGATACATTTTACCATTCAGAGGCATTCATTATACCCTTTTTTATATTTTCCTGCAGCATTATTTCCCCAACCCCAAACCATGATGCCACCACTTCCATAATTAACCGTTGGAATAACATTTTCTTTCAATAACGCCATACCTATTTTCTCCAAACTTTTCTTTTGTCACTATATCTTATTAGGTATTCGCATTACGTCATGATGTGTTAATATATGTATATACTTACTAATGTGTCTACTGAGATTTTTCTATTATATGTAGGCATAATACAGTTCCGTAGTATTAGATCATCGATATTTTTTAATAACAGACAAAAAATTGTAAGTTTTACATCATTTTGCATAAACGTCATTTGGATGTCAATTTATCGTTCTAGCTTTGCATGTTTATTAATTTACATCAGAATTATTTGTAATTAAATCTTTTATAATCATTTACGCAACTATACAAACTTTTACTCATAAATCATGAAATCTACTAAATCTTTAAAGTCTTCTATAAATACGGCTAGATCGGTAAGGCATTATAAATTGATGTTGATTTAAGTTTACGTTAAGATTGCTTTAATAATATGTTCAATTGTATTTGTTACTCAGATCGCCCGTACCGAGTCTTCAGTGACCAAAAGATCCTACCCCTGTGACGGGCCAATGGGCGTTCGTCAGAACCCGTGGACTCCAACCAAACGTCGTGGACCGATCGCAGCCGAAGCCGCCAGTCCTGGGCCAGCTGTAGTGTCATTGCCATCTCTAATAGGTTGGTGTTTTCCAAAAACTTTATATATGTTGCAGAGAAATGAAGGAATTCGTGATTTGATCAATTATCTTAGAGATTTGATCAAATCCCGCAAGATGATAGAATGAACTTATAGTTATTCAAGGGTTTCCTTTTCCAGCTTCTTTAATAGTTCCATCAACAGATCCTGAACTTTAGGTGACATGAATACACCTAATAAAGACGAGTCTAAATAAGCCGAAACTCGAACCATCTAAACAAGGTTAATTAACGAATGATTTAATAAATAATTATATTTAATATGCGACAACACGCGAAACATGCAACTGCTAGCGTCGTTACCAGTTTATTTCATCATAATCCCTAACACACACATCTCAGTGATTTTCACTGGAATTCTCTAGTGAAGGGACCTAAATGAGTCGTTATTCTATCACCTTGCGGAAAATCATCAATTCTTTCATTTCCCTGCGACATAATGTATAATATACATCTGAATGGAAGGCTTCAAAGAAGTACCTCAAGATGAATCACGTGACATTGGATGAACAATTTCGACCAATCATAGACATTATTTTCAAATGACCGCATAATGTCCTCACGTAAGAGAACATACTTGTAAAGTGCGTACCCCAACACTGCAAACATGTTTTAGTTAACACTTTTATTGTATTTCGATTGATTTAAGTAGGAAGATGGTAGCTGGGGAGATTATTGGTAGATAGATATTTTTATATGTATTAGGAACTTAATTTACTGAAATTATTATTGAATAAAGATCTTTTATGGATAACCTTTTGGCAAACGATGACTTATCCAGATAAAGCAAGCATTTAGAACAAATTGCACTGAAATAGACATCTAAGCAAAGAACCTTTGTATTTGTAGTATATAACGATATTTAATACATATAGATCTTTATAATACCAATAGACTAAGTGATTCCGTAATATAAAACCGCTTCTCAAGTGCAGTCGATGATACCGTGACTTGATCGTAAGAAAATCTGCTACGCTACATTTGATTTATGTTGATTTGTTTACACTGTGTATACTTATTAAGAATTCTTCATTGAATATTTACCGATAAAGGTGTGACTCCTTTGTTATTAGCAAGCGAAGGTCAATATTGTTTTCGCCAGTTTCGGCAATGCTGTTCGTGTTCTCTCGTATTCGCGGTGACATCATCCGGAGGTTGCGTTGAGAGATTATCGTCTGTTCTGCAAATAGCGGCCTTGCCCGTGTTCATACACAATGTGACATCATTTTGTTACTGTTGTCCATCACATAATGTTGCGAACTTGAATTATTGACGTTCATCGGTTATTATAAGAGTTTTATCAAGTTTACTTCAAGAATTCAATTATATATTGACGTAGTGAGTTAGGTAAAAGACTTGTTGTGTTGCCGTTCGTTTAGCGACACATAAATTACTCTATATTTGGCGACTATCTGAAACGGCCGTGGGCGAAACATTGACCGTGAGCGAGGTGATCGCTGCGTGAGCTATGAGGCTAGCCTAATTCACACCGACATGAATTACGAGATCATGATTGGGATGTCATCCTGGCAATTGGTCTACAATTGCATACTACAGGATCGCTCTATTTATTACTATTTTTAGAGGTGACTTTATAGTCTGTTTGCGGTGTCAATGTCGCGGGCAGAAACTCTTGCTTACCGGTAGAATTTTACAACAAGTATTTGGCTCTTAATATTAATCGTTTCGATTTCGGCATTACAGGTAAACCACCACCGGAATCCCGCAAATCCCGTGCACCTGCATTCACATTTGGGCAGAAGTTGGAGCCTGCGGGAAAAGATAAAGCCGGCCCTGGTCCAGCTACCTACAATACAGAAGGAATGACGTCCAAGGGTAAGAGTTTATAAGATAAATATTATTCATGTTTATATCTTATCATACCTTGATAGCGGCACCCAGGTTTACACGTGACGGCCAGTCAAGCGCGAACGTAATAAACATATTGCGCAAATGGCTCGCTCGAACATCTCCAGTAAATTGTCATTTACGTTAACCATTAAACTGGTCTTTAAAGGTAATTTAGATAGAATTGCCTTTCCAGTCTCTCGCCCACGTTACTGGCATCATCTTCAACTACATAGTGTTGTTCCACTTTATGCTGTGACTAGTTTTGCGAGTCTAAATATTAATAGTACTCGTATCGTTGTATCCAAGTTATTATGTTCAACGAAATGAGTATTAGGTAATCGTTACTTGCGTGACAAGCGGCGCCAAAAGTTTAACGTAAAGTTCTGTTTATTTCGAAGTTTAATTAAACTACTATAAATATCGCATAACTTTGAAGGTAAATGATGCTAAAGTAATACATTATGTCACCATTGTTTAGATTATAAGTGTTTATAACAGTAACCGGGTCATGACTTCATGGCTGCAGTTAGATTTGCATGAAGTATGTCGTCTGCATTGTATAATTTCCGTGAATAGGATCGTTACTGAGACATTTTTCGGCCATTAAAATACGAATTTTTGTAGCGATAAAGACAAGCTCCAACAAAATTATTCACAAACTATTCGTTTAAAATTGTGTAATTTTTGTAATGTACAATTTTTGAACAGGAATACAGTTTGATACGTAATGAATATAAGACAGGTCTGCCATGAAACTCTAAACTAATGTATCTTAAAGTAATATTGAGCCTACCGTCTGTAGAGTTCTCAGCAAGCAACCAATGTAACATACGTGTTTTATTTAAATTGGACAAAAGTGAATGAATTAAGCTGCAATGACCCAGATTTATCTTTGTGTCCACCGTTACTTGGTCATCATTACCCGATGGCATTGGATTGCGAGTTGTGGCACTTTTCTGAATGCATTTATTTGTTCGATGTCGCCAAATAAGTCCGTATGAACGAAGGTGATCAGGCACGGTGACTCAGGCGTGTAGGTGCTCAATCCCGAGCACGAGACCCTAAGTGGCATGTTCGATCGACGCTCAACCACAGTCGCGCATCCAACTCGATCAAGTACATACCCCGTATGTAACAGCTGTTAAATTAAGGATTGCCTGTCGCGGATCTAGTGTTTGTTATACATAAGTAACTGCTTCGGATTCGGCGTTTAAGGTAAACAAGTGATTTGTTTTTGTTAATGTGGCTTTATTTGCAATTTTAAATATACTTACCAAATTTAGTATATTTCGATTGAGTTGTTCAGTTTAAATCATTGACATTGTTTCATGCTAATATTGGATATCTTTTTTAAATGTATTATGCTTGAAGGCAGATAGGATCAATAAACGCAGAATTCTTTCTTGTTGTAAAAGTAACAGTTTATTAGGACTTTTAAAAAAATTCTTACTTTTGTTAAGTTACCGGATTAACGCCCCAACTCAGAGTCACTAATGGTTACTCAAATCGCTCCTTAGTACAAAATTTGTATTGTGATTGTGTACCAAGGAGCGATTTAAGTAACCATTAATGACTGAGTTGGGGCGTAAGTGGCTGATATTAATGTCCTTAATATATTTATAACATACATTTATAACATACTTCACGGGTACGTATTTTATACGTAATAGGAATAAAAAAATCTTACTTGTTTTCTGATCTTATATGAAAAAATACTATGAAATAATATAAAGAATATAAAATAACATAAAATATACTATGAAAAAGAACAGGTTGTCATAAAAAATATTTAGTATTTACGTAAAAATATTTCGGAATTAATTAATTAAAGCTAATTTTATGACAACGAGTAACGGAAAAGAACTGCAAGTTTGACAATCTTAATGCAACAAAATATTTACGACTCCAATTTTATTATATTTAATGTAATTTAAATACCGCAATAATTGTCCTGATTTCTATTCGCAATAATGTTTATGCTAATTCTGTTGTTAATGGTGATCAATAATGAATACAACTATGCTTGAAATCGGTAGTTTGACAAATTATGATTAACCAGTTTAAATGATACGACTCATAGTTCGGTGGCTTATGTCGATTTAAGTGACTCGGTTGAGTTATGCAACTACAGGCGTGGTCGGTAGGTCGGTAGGATGGGTGACCGCTATTGAGAAAAATATTTTGTGTACTTGTGTGGAAAGCACGGAAATCCGTCGTTAAATTAAATATAGAGTCATTAAGCTTTGGCCTTCGGGCGACATCATTACTTCTGACATTAAGGTTGGCCAGTGACCCGATTCCGCATTGGACCATTTGGACCAGTGTGGTGGTACGTGCTTCAGTCCTCCTCAGAAACCTAAGCCTCATAGTAGGCCATTAATAAGAACCAAAAGAAGATAACTTGGTGTAACATTGTATAATTGTCTTTGATTTGCGAGTAGCATCTTTGATTTTGAGAGTAGGACTCATTTAGTAGTGACATTAAAGGATTGATAGTTAAAAAAATAGTTAAAAAGTGGTTAAAAAAACTGACCCTGGAATCCAATACAGTTATGCGCAAATTAGAAATTAATTAATCACTTACAATGTAGAAGTAAAATAATATGACAAGCAAGCCTGTATAAAATTTACTAATGTGCATTCACAGATCAAATTGATCTGTTTGTGCATTAAATGAACTTGGACACATAAGTTGGTATGAATATGGCATATTAAAGAGTTGTTGACGTGGAATAATAATGTAATGAATAAAAAATGCTACCCACTCGTAGCCCCACACTAAGATTCCTTATGTCGTGGTTGCCATGGACAACACACAACAATAAGAACACCTCGCCTCCTCTCAAAATTCCTCTCTGGAATGATGGAATACCACGATTAAAATCCAGTATATGAAAGATGGATGGTTGTAAAAAAACAGGGAGGGCTGTTGGTCCTTCGGCGTCTCTCCACGGTCGCTGGCCCCCTCCACGAGTGGCCCCTACTCCAGCACCCTGCGACTACGAGCCCACGAAGGCGGCACGAGCCGTGTTAGATCATGCACCAGCATTCTCTATCGGTCTCCGTGTCAGCCCGCCTCAACCGGGCATGAACACGCCAGGTTTTGGACTCACTTTGAGCATTTGTAGCAGTGTCTTGGCCTCATTGTATTTGCCTCTCGACATATTTTATTTTCTTTCATTACATCACATTTGTTATTCAAATTGTTATCGCTTTCAGTGGTTTTGATTCATTCTGCATGACAGTAGGTATATTGTAATATTCTGTTTCGTGTTTTTTGTCATCCGGCTGTTTTGTTTCTATACATTCTCGTTATATAGTTGTATTATGTTCAAGTTAATTATTTTGGTACTAGTTTCCATTATTCATCCCACAGATTTTGCCTTTTCAGTTCATCATTGTTGTTCTCTATATAAGTTCTAAACAAGTTCTATTCTTGCATGGTAATTTACACAATTAACATTCATTATGAAGACTTGTCGAAGGACCTAAGCAAGACATGTATTACCTTTGTTCTATTTGCAATTTTAATTTCAAATTCTATACAAGTAGATTATTTCTAATTGATATAATATAACTAGTATTTATTAATTCTCTCAGATCTATCACGTGAATATCCACCAAACATTTTAATAATCGCATATCTTTTAAAATTTTCAGCACCAAACATTTATTCGATGCCACCAGTCCTCGGGGAAGCTCGAGAGGGAAATAAAAGAGCAGCACCAGCTTTTAGCATCACTGGTCGCGGTAAGACTATAGAGTCCAAGAATCCCATGCCGGGACCGGGAACTTACACCACGGATAAAGCTGCCTCCGTGTTATCGAAACGACCTCCTGCCTATACCATGGCGCCGAGGAGAGAACTAAGGCACCCTACAGCGGCCGTACCAGGTCCAGGAGTGTATTGCCCTGAAAAGGTAAAGTAACTTTATTTGTAGGGTCACTGAATTTTGGAATTGTACCTTATTAGTACATTTACTCAAATAACAATATCATGCTGTATGTTAAAAATAGATACTAATATTGTTTCTTCATAAATTTATTAGTAACAAATTACATGGTGACGTATACTAATATTGGAGTGGGTACTAACAGGTGTGCGTGAATCTACCATGGGCGCCGGCGCATACGTTTGGCATCCGTCATTCGCAGTACGCCGGCCAATCAGTGCACTATCCTGCGCCGGAGGGCATCGCTATCTAACTTCATCCGTCTGTAGCTTCTAACCCATGGAATATAGAATAGAAGGAGGGATATATCTGTGTATGAAAAGTGTCCGTAGAGACGCGTCCAATTACGGGTGGCACTGCGGTGCGGTCTACAACAGCTATGTTCATATCGCTCTATTAGTCAGACACTAGCGCCATTCGAGTGGCCATTATTTTAACCTGTATTTTCAGTGAACAGCTGGACACTTTTTCAACTTTCCCTTCATACGAGATGGCTCTCCTTCTTCTACCTCTATACTCCATGTTCGAACCTTCGATATATTCAACGTAGCTTTAACTAACATCAATCATGATATCTCGCTTTAATCCAAGAATATTAATGTTATTGTTTGTATTAGGTACACTGCTATAACAAAAAAAGTAAAATATTGTTCATTTACTAACAATGTTTATTAATTAGAAATGCATGCATTTGAGAAAATAACAGAAGGTAACTTTTACTTCTTATAATATTTATAAATATAGCTATAATATATATAAATGAGTATAATATTTATAAATGTAGCTGGTTTATTTACAGATAAACAGTATGATAAACAAAAGTAACTGTCTCTTTAAATCTTAAATACAAAAAAATAATAATACAGTTTTTCTATTATTTACAGGCTGATAAGTCGGCTAAGAACAGCCTATCGACTAAAATGCAAACTGAACAAGTACCAGCACCTAATGCATATAATCCTGAGAAGGCTGATAGATTATTACGAGGAAAGTCACCAGCTTTTACTTTCAGGACTAAATCAGAGATTAAAAAAGTTCATCACGCACCAGCACCTAATGTTTACTCACCGGAAAAAGCCATTCATTCGCTAAAAAATGGTCCTAAGTATACATTAGCAGGAAAAGGTGCAGCTGAAAAACAAGTAGTTACTCCCGGGCCTAATTCTTATAAACCTGAAAAAGCAGACAAAATCTTACATGAAAGTTCACCAGCCTATTCCATTCGATCTAAAGAAGTGGTAGAGAAAATAGAACAGACGCCTGGTCCAAACGTCTACGCTCCAGAAAAATCCATGCACATGTTAAATGGAGGACCAAAGTTTACCATGTCTGGTAAAATGGCTACTACCAAAGTAATTGATACACCAGGACCAAATCAATATAGTCCTGAAAAAGCTGACAAAATTTTGCATGAGAACACACCCGCTTATTCATTTAGAATCAAAGAACAACAAATTGTTAGAAGCGAGTCACCCGCTCCAAATGTTTATGCCCCGGAAAAATCTATTCACATGCTAGATAGTGCACCGAAATTTTCAATTAGTGGAAAAGGACCCGAAAATAAAATTCCAGATACACCAGCTCCGAATATGTACTCTCCCGATAAATCTGATAAATTGTTACATGAATCTTCACCAGCTTATTCCTTTAGGATTAAAGATCAAATTCATAAAGTCGATAATACTCCTGCTCCAAACGTATATTCACCAGAAAAATCTATACATGCTCTAGATCATTCACCTAAATATACTATTGCTGGTAAAGGTCCAGTTGCGAAAATTAATGACGTACCAGCTCCAAATACTTACAACCCAGATAAAGCTGATAAACTTCTTCATGAATCTTCTCCGTCATATACTTTTAGACCTAAAACTCCAATGGATAAATTGAATGATACTCCTGGTCCTAACGTGTACGACCCACAATTATTAAATAGTACACCAAAATTTAGCATGTATGGAAAAGGACCTGATGCTAAACTTTCTGATACCCCTGGTCCTGGTGTTTATGACCCTCGACTAATAGATGGATCACCAAGGTTCACTATGTCGGGAAGGGGGCCTTCAGTAAAGCCGTTCAATTATCCAGCGCCTAATGCTTATGATCCACGTCTGATTGACGATGCTCCTAAGTATTCTTTAACTGGCAGAGGTCATGAAATGAAGCAGCCTGATACTCCAGGACCTAATAAATACGATCCACATTTATCAAGTAGTTCACCAAGCTACACTATGTCAGGCAAGGGTTGTGATGCAAAAATTTCATATGTGCCTGCCCCAAATGCTTATGATCCCCACTTAGCTCCAAACACCCCTAAATTTACTATCTCTGGAAAGGGTAGTGATCCAAAACAATCAGATGTTCCTGCACCAAATGCATACAACCCAGAAAAAGCTGATAAAGTTTTATTGGATAGCTCTCCTGCCTACACTTTTAGCCAAAAACATCCGGAAATGAAACAAATGAACACACCATCTCCAAACGCGTATGATCCCAATTTAATAGATGGAGCACCAAAGTACACTTTTGGATTCAAAAGACCTGGAGAAAAACCGTTTAGCAATCCTAGTCCGAATTGCTATAACCCCGAAAAAGGAGATAAGATGTTGCATGAGTCGTCGCCCTCTTACACTTTCAGACCTAAAATAGATACTGGAAAATTATTTAATACACCAGCTCCCAATGCGTACAACCCAGATAAAGCAGATAAACTTTTGTTAGACAGTGCACCTCGATATTCGTTTAGAATTAAAACAAACCCAAACAAGGTTGATGAAGTTCCTGCACCCAACAGCTACAATCCAGATAAGGCTGATAAAGTTTTGATGTCCAGTTCACCGCAATATACTTTCCGTATTAAACCAGAGACATTAAAAGTTCTGAATACTCCAGGTAAATAACATTTACTTAACTTTAATTAATGTTATTTTGCTGCGGCCATTTTCGTAAAAGTGAATGAAATAAAATGAGAGTAGAAATACATAAAGAAGTAAGAAATAAATTCACCCGATTTTGCTTACCTAGGCAGACAATAGACGAGTAAATACTCGTATTATAACAAATTTATAAATGTTAAAGTGTGAGAAGATGTTTAGATGTTTGTTCCTCCATCACGCCACTACTATTATACTTAACTGATTTGGCTGAGATTTAGAATGGAGAAGCTTATACCCTGAATTAACACACAGGCTACTTTTTATCTCGGAAAAATTCAGGGTTCCCGCGGAATTTGTAAAAGATCGATATCCACGCGCGCGAAGCCATGGGCATCATCTAATATACAGGGTGTCCCAGCGCGAAGTGACCGCCCGGCGTCTATTGAATATGTGGACAAAACTATCGACAAAAACCATTAAAGTAAGTCTTATCGGTTCGGTTTATTTTTTATTAGCTTTTTAATTTTTTTTTAGAAAAACCTGACTTGTTGCACTATTTTCAAAATAATTTGTTTGTTTTTACATTTATTTTCATTCTGTTTTTTGTATTTAGTAGCTGTTTTCATAGTTTATCTATTCGAGGTATAAAATCTACCTTAAATTGAATACGACATTTTTTAAAAACAAATAAAGTAAATTTTTTTGAAAAAAATTACCCTTTATAATATTCATAGGGCATTTTTCTAACTTTTTAGCTAAATTCAATGAAAAGGGGTAATTTTTTTCAACAAAATTTTACTTAACTTGTTTTTAAAAAATGTCGTATTCAATTTAAGGTAGATTTTATACCTCGAATAGATAAACTATGAAAACAGCTACTAAATACAAAAAACAGAATGAAAATAAATGTAAAAACAAAAAAAAAATTTTGAAAATACTGCAATAAGTCAGGTTTTTCTACAAAAAAATTAAAAAGCTAATAAAAAATAAACCGAACCGATAAGACCTTTACTTTAATGGTTTTTGTCGATAGTTTTGTCCACATAATCAATAGACGCCGGGCGGTCACTTCGCGCTGGGACACCCTGTATAATATTTGTATCCTAATCCATCATTCTACTTATAAGTGCACTTTATTTTTATGTGATTCTATAAATTAATTAATTAAAAATTTCGTTTCGAAACTACTCTATCGTGGGCGAAGCCGCGGGCAAAAGCTAGTAAATAAACGCTTACAAACTCGTATAAGTGTGTATGAGTGCGGCGGAATCCCTGCAGTAGAGTTTTAATCTATGTCACGGGTGGCAAATATAAGAAAGAAGAAAGAGAAGAAGAAGGCCGGGAATCAAACCCGGAACCTCTCGCTTCGCAGGCAGTGTCGCTACCAACTAAGCTACAGGGTCGTAAATGTACGAGTACATATCACTTGCAATATTATACTGCAATGTTAACGTGAAGAAATAAATTCTATTCTATTCTATTCAATACAAGGAATTTTAGTGTGAAGTATTGAGTTATGTACCTAATAACAAATACAAAACTAAATTAAAATTTATTTTTTTGTAGCTCCTAATACATATACGCTTCCCACGCCGGTGAAAACCCCACTATACACAATATCTGGTAGACATAAAGAACCTATCGACGAACGACTGAAAGTTCCAGCACCTGGAACTTATAATCCTGAAAAGGGATACAAGTTCGTATTAACATACTCACCTCAGTATACATTTGGCGTCAAAATTCATACTGATAAGTATGTCGAGTCTCCTGGTACGTAAAACATTAGTTAAATATTATAATTAAAGAATTGCTACAAAAATACTTCAATAAAATTACAATGATACCAATACTCTATAATTGGAAATTATATACATTTTTGTGCTTTACACTATCAATTTTTATATTTATACGGAAAAGTTCACCAAGAATATTAATTGTTATTATGTTTTAGCACCCAACAAGTACCGCATTCACTCAGTATTGGATAGCCCCGTGTACACAATGTCGGGTCGTCACAAAATACCTGTTGATGATCGAGCCCGAGTACCAGCTCCTGGCACCTACTCACCAGAAAAGGTAAACTTTTATGACTTAAGCTTTTATGTTTCTGTTTTTAATTTTATACTTCAGTATAATAATATTATTAATATGTTTTGTATCACAGGTGCAGATAAATAGAACTCCACAGATAACATTTGGTATTAAACACTCGCCGTTACTGGGACAGCTTAAACCCATCGAACCATTAAGAACTGTGGACAGAGTTGAGACAAACACAAGGAAAGAAAATATTAATCAAAATATAAATTCTGTGCGAGAAACACATCACGAAGTAAGAAGGTACAATGGTGATGTTAATATCAACGAAGATATACATGAGTCTTATACTCCGAGCAACGATTCAAATATAGATGCAAGCGATGCTCAACAAACACGTACTCATGTCACGCAAGTCCGGACACAGAATGAACTAAGGAGTACAACAGCTACACCAGAACCGGTGCAAGAGAAGCTAACGCAAGAGATTGTTTGGGTGCCGGAGCAAGCACCTCGCCGAGGCTCTTATACTATCGACAAATCTGACGGGTCAGGATTCACTGAGAGATATCAAAACAGTGAAGTGATTCCTTCAGAAAATGGTATAACGAGAGTATCGGGTAGCGGAGAAAGAGCTGCTTCTCATGCCGAAGATCACAGCAGTGAGTTGATACAGAAAGAGGGATATGTGGCGAAGGTTAATAAGCACGTGAGCAACGATACAGCTCATGAAAAGAGTCAAAAATCTTCTGAACAAGTTTATACGGACAAAAATGTTCAAGAACTTCCCAATGGAGGTTATGCCACAACAACGACCACAACGACGGTACGCAAGTTGGGAACAGCAGCTAAAACTGCTAATGCAACGACATCGGTCATCAGAACAAATGCAGTAGTGACGTCGCGTGATATTGGTGCTAAGTAACAATCTGAACTTACTATTAAATCAACAAACACTGAGCTAGATCTCGTTAAATGACTCTATTAATGCATCAGAAATTTATGAATAAATAAATAAAATAAATGAATAACGATAAACGATGTGATGCTTTATAAATTCCTATGTTTAATTAATCATGCATATTAATGTCACTGTTAAATAATGCTAGCTATTTATTTTTCTACTAAACTATGTCGCGTTTTATAGTCACTTGTAAGAGAATAACACTATTAATTTATAAATGTAATTAATCTTTAATTGAATTTCGAATAAAATCTCTATTTTGCTCTAAATATATTGTATTATTCCAATACTATCATGTATTAATGAACAATTAACAAGTTTAAAAACTTGGTAAAAATGGTAAAATACGTAGATATGATACTACACTACGAGTATCAGTTGTATTTTATTAGTAATCAAAGGGCAGGATGTTTTCGCATGATAATTTGAGCGTATGTAGTTTTGTTCGAACCGGAAGCTCCCAGCATAGAGGACATGGATAACTGGCCAGTCAACCGAGTGCTCCCACGCATTGCTCATGTAAATTAAATCATTGTCACAAACCACGAGTGAATAAATATGTTTCATGTAATTGAATGATCCCATAAGATTTCTTACGTTTTAATTTATCACCCTCTAAAAAGATATGTAGTAAAGGATATGTTTCTGTAGAATAAAATAGAAGTAAATGTTATATAATTTTTGACATTATTTAACGGAAGATATTGATAAATTAAAGAACCGGCCAAGTGTAAGGTGTCTGAGAGAGAGAGAGAGAGGTCGTGTGGAGATATTGCTGTACGACAAAAATGTATCTTCCATACTTTAACAAGTTTTTATTTAACTTCACTTGTATGTTAGTATGTACGGGTCAAACCTAACAATGCAGAGCAAACGACATAACGACTGCTATCTAACGATAAGAAATTCAATTCAATTCAATTAAAGTATTCTTTATTGTACACCACAAAAGGATTCAACAATTAAAATACATGTATAGCAGTGGTAACAAAAGGCGGTCTTATCTTTCAGGTAGCGATCTCTTCCAGACAACCTTTCGGTAGTCGACATCAGTTTCTCATGAGTTTTCCTTCACCGATATAATGTTCTGTCATCTATATTTTTTTTTATTTACTACTACCTATTAAATTAAATCATAGCATACTACGGGCCGATTAGAAAACTATGGTTTTCCCCACTGCGGATGCGATTTGGTGCGTATCGCTTACACGAAATACTTGATAATGTTTTAAAATAGGCGTAATTAAAGGTTTATCAGGCGTTAGTCGTTATTTTAACGGAAATCAAATTTATTTTTGTAAAGTTATCAGTTGGGTAGGTACCTACTTTGAGACATGCGTTGCACATCCTTTCCTACCACAGAGGAAAAATGCACCTACAATAAATAAAATTACTTATATACCAACCTACCAACCAAAAGGTAACATATTAGTACAGTCAATAAAGTAGTTGTAGAGTGCGTGAGCGGGAACCTAAGCGATTTCTTCAGAAACTTATTCAGGGTGCTCTGGGGGATAACATACTAAAAGTCCCCGCGTCTAGGAGGTGAGCCGGAGGGAGGGGGGGGTTACAAAGGTCTCAATTTTAGGTTTTTCGCCAATATCTCAAAAACGGTGCGTTGTAGCGAAAAATGTTCTAAGATGAAATGAAAGCTTATAAAATTCTCTATAACTTTAATTCTGTACACTTTTTCTATATCTCCAACCGTTTTTGAACTACACGCTCCAGAAATGTCGAAATTAAAGTAATTCAGCGTGATAACCATTACCTGATGCGAAAATTATCTTAAAATTTATAGTAACCTAAGCTGGGAGTACCTCCACGTAGTAAAGGCAGTAACAGTAAGAAATCGCGTTTTTTATAACAGTGTATAACTGAGCAGAGGCGGGAAAACAACCATGATATTGATGAAGATTTCTTTTCGCTCAATATCTTTAATGCTCGCTGTAGGAAACGCGACCTTCTTGGCTATAACTCCTATTGATATTGTATATTTGCCTTCGAGCTTATGTTATTATAGGTTTTCGCAATTTTATTTTGTCTGGCACGGTAGCCTAGCCGGTAACGCAGGGGGGCAGCCACAAAATAATCTTTTCAGATATACATACACTGTTATTAGTAACACAATTTGGTTATCCAACATGAGTACTAATAAGAGTCCTGTATGCATTTTGTATGACGAGAATGTCGTTGAAGGAAGTAACGATGTCTCTGAGGGAAAGGAAATGGAATACCGGGTCGTATTAAAGCTAGTAAGGAAAGGAAAGACGGCAAATATCGAAGTTTCCTTGACTTGACATCCCTTTTGATTTACATCAGCTGTCGTAAAAATGACACCCGAATTGATACCTTTAAAAAAGACATTAGGCAGGCATCTTTATCTAATGAAGAGGCAGGGCAGTCGCAGCTCAGACCTTCTGCTCCACCATTTGCCTTCAAAAATTATTGGTTTTATGGTCATGTTGCCTTAATGAAGATATAAAAAAGCCTTTTAACAAAAACAAACAAAAAAAAAACGAGTAGGTATCTCATCGTGGGAAAGAAATCCATGTAAGCAAATATTTCTTCCATAGCCTCTACGACATGGGTATCTCTGGAGATCTCAGTTTAGTAGAGTTTTGGGTAACTGATAGGCTTCACAAGTGAGTAATAGTGTCTTCGTGATATTTTGCTCCTTCAGCAACAATATCGGTAGGTAATGCAGGAAAAAATATAGGCATCATTTCTCGAAGAACATACCTGCTTGATACAATATTTAGCAGCTAGAGTCTCAACTGAATGTGCAACCCGCCTTTTTTTCAAAGGCTTTTTTATATCTTCATTGAGGCAATATGTACATAAAAACAATGATTCTTGAAGTCAATTGGTGCAGCAGAAAATCTGAGCTGCAACGGAACTGCCTCTTCGTTATATAAAGATGCCTGCCTAACATCTGTTTAATGGTATCAGTTCAGGTGTCATTTTTACGACAGCTGATGTGAATCACGCTGTTATCACGCTGAATAACTTAAATTGCTACATTTCTGGAGCGTATAGTTCAAAAACGGTCGGAGATACGGAAAAAGTGTATAGAATTAAAGTTATAGAGTATTTTATAAGCTTTCATTTCATCTTAGAACATTTTTCGCTATAATGCACCGTTTTTGAGATATTGGCGAAAAACCTAAAATTGAGACCTTTGTAACCCCCCCCCTCCCTCCGGCTCACCTCCTAGACGCGGGGACTTTTAGTATTTTATCACCCTAAGCACCCTGAACAAGTTTCTGAAGAAATCGCTTAGGTTCCCGCTCACGCACTCTATACCCTCTTTTGAGTCATTCCTTGACTGGACTATATCTATCAGCACTAACAAGTATTTTACCACAAAACGGAGCATCATCAGAGGGAGTGGTCTCTACGAGAACGACTAATCATTATTAGACAACTCACCATCATGCATGGTGATCGTAGTTTGATGTAAAAGACAAATCCTAGTTAGTTTTTTTATATTGGACGTTCAGTCATAACAATAGACCGATACTAATTGGCGTATCAGTCAAAACAACGTGTGAAATATTTAAAGTCACTATGAATCATTTCACACCCTCAGTGGAAAAAAAGCAAAAGTCGTCTTACGTTGAATTTTAGTTATTATTATGATTGGAAAGAGGGACAAAAGCTACATATGCTCAATTTTTTTCAAATTTTTATCATTAAACTTGACAGTTTTGTACAAGAAATAGTAATGTAAATTCCTTAGACTACTTACGTATACATTTTAACAGATTTTTTGCTCTCCTGTAAAATTGCAATTTTCATCTTAAGCCTTTTTCCACTGAGCGTGCTATTTATTAATAACATGAGTAGATAAAATTCAAAATAATACTGTAAATTATTTTGTACAACATACAAACGTGACATCTGCAGTAAGATCGCGTGTTTGGGACCTACGTAGCGTGACGTGAACAGTCACATAAACGTACTCGTATAAGCCACGGGCCACCGTCTGCCTTTTTGTTGTTGCTAGACCGCTGAAAACTCGCTGGCAAATATTTCGTTATTAACATATCTCAGGGTTTGACATTACTAGCAGGAACAATTAATATTTGTACAATGGTGATAGTGAAATATGGGGATAGTAATTCCATGAAATAATTTGTAAAGCAATATTTTTCTTACCTTAATTTCGTTAATTTGGAACCTTCTTATAATATTTCTGAGAGAAAGAAGTATTCATCCGTTATTAAGTAAGTGACCAGCTGGTATTATTAGGAAGGTTTGTTAGATGGAGAGCCAAGGGGCCAGATAAAATATAATTTTGTATCCCGTATCGACCACCATCGACCAATGTTTGATAAGTAGTAAGTGGTGTCTCATTACAAATAAATAAAGAGAAATAAGTGCACTTAACAAGAATGGAATTTTCCAATATAATTTTCAGTTTCATCCCGCCGTCCAATTAAGTTGTAATTTTGCCCACCGCTTACTTATGTTTAGAATAAAATCAAATTTTTAGGGTTCTATCATACAGACATGCCTTGTCATAAATTCATGAGAATACTAGGGTATAATCATTATATCTCATATTGTCATAATTCCAAGACTTTATTTTGATTTTTGAAAGCACTGGAAAATTTAAAAAGATAAATTATTTAATTGTTCACTACACTTTCTCTTTCTTAAAAAGCTTCTCATCATTATAATTATTTACCCATAATTTTATGCCCTTTCAAGGTCGTCCGTGACATAATTTTACCTTACCTAATGAGTTCATTTCCTCCCTGTCTTGCACTGGTTCTATGACGAAATGGGACTGTGAAACGTTTTCTTCGAATAACTATTCGTATAACTTTATGGTAGCTTTCTCTATAACTCATTCCGGGTCAATCTCTCCCGGCTAAGTAAACCCTGCTTGTCAATGACCGAGATAATGGAGTCAGGTTTCATCTAATGAAGCGTCAGTTTGAAAATTGATGTGGTTACATTTCATGCTATAAATATTTACAAACAACAGATGGCCCAAAATGGCGTGAGTTTATGTTAAAAACCGTTCATAAAAGAAAAACGTCTATTATGTTCATACCCCTTGTATTCCTTGTTTGTATCAAAGTAATTAAGAGTAATTTAACTTTTGTTATGATAAAGAAACTCTAGGAGGAAATTACTGGCAGTATTTTCTTTCTTTGGGCTTTATTAAATATTTTCGTGAAAGCCACCCCACTGGCGCACATTGAAGCATTGTTTGACGTAATAAAGCCACTATCTAACACCGATCGAGTTGAAAAATTCACAAGTAATTGTTACTACCGTTTGTGTAATAGTATTAATGCCAGTTTAGATTATTTTTATGATTTTATCGTTTAAATTATACCAGTTACATGTAAGAGAAATTCTTCAGATGTTTCTTTCTGAAGATTTTCTAAAAGTAGTAAAACTGCATCATAATATATTTCAATACTAGTTTCTACCCGCGACTTCTTCTGCGTGGACTTCAAAATTTCTACGCTTCTAGCACATATAAACCTGTAAACAAAATTTCCACATTTGATTATTCCACTTATCTTGAAGGAACAGATCCATCTCCGATATAAAATGTGGAATACTTATTAAATATATGTGAGTCAAATTTCAAACAAATTCGTTTAGCAGTTTAAGGCGCGGGCCACACAGAAAAGACGTAAGACACGGACCCGTCGCAGTCGCGGCGCCCGTTTAATCTACTTTCATACAAAATGTATGCAGCCGTCGCGACGTAAAACATACAGAAAAGACGGGACGCCCGACACGACGTTTTCTCGTCGGCGCCCTATTGCAAAACATACAGAAAGGACAGGACGCGGGCGTGCGTAGGCGCCAGCGGGGGAGCGGAAAGGACGCGGAGAGCAGGTTGTAATTATTATAGTGATTAAGTACTCTGTGGCCGGGAAAAGCCCAGTGTGCACCGACCGTCACGCCCGATCCTTGTCTTTTCTATATGTTTTAACGGCGCCCTGTCTGCGACGGGTCCGAGCCCCGTCTTCGTCTTACGTCTTTTCTGTGTGGCCCGCGCCTAAGCGTGAGTCAATAAGACACATCCGCCTAATTTCATTTTAAAAATGGTTTAAAAACAACAACAAATATCTTTGAAATCAATTCCGTTATTTCCGTTCGTTCAGGAATTACATTATAATTATTTGATCTTCAAGATACGCCATCAGGGCCTGAGTTGGTCAATGATATACCTGGTCTACTGGTTTAGCAATGTCAACGGTACTAACAAAAAATATTTTTTATCTTGTAGAATTATTCCCATTCGTTCAGGATTTACATATTCAGGATTTACTTACCACGTTAATGTGGTAAGTCTTTTGTTGTCGAAATCTGAGGTGGTAAAAGAAAGTACGAACAACGAACAGTATGAAGTATTTTATATTAGACCGATAGTACTGAATATCGGTTAGTGAGGTCACGTGACGTTTTTGGTGGGAAATTTGCTAATGATTTTTATTTGTCAATTTTTGTTTTTAAATTCAAGATTATTATTTTTATATTATTTTTTTTTCGTGAATGTTAAGGTTCTATCTATGAAATAAAATTGAATCCTAAAATTAGTCAACATCCTATAGCGATAATGTCTTTCTCAGAGGAGAGCACGGGCGGGTTTCTAGTCACTTAATAAAAACGTCCTTCGAACTATATATGCGCGCTCTGAGGGTTGACTATAAGGTACAATAGGTAATTAAGTGGACGCTGACACCCCGGTTGACTGATTGACGTAATGGCGGCCACCCACCTCGCACCATCGGATACCACCCTCCTATAAACGAAATGAATGTTTGTCCTCGATAAGCATGTGCTGTATGTATCTGTATCAAACGTATAAATGAACGGTTTTCAGTAAGTCGGTGTAGTACGTCAGCAAATAGACGATTTCACAAAATTTCCACTTAATTATTCATTATCTTGTAAATTAATTTCATTCTCTATTAGTATCGATAATTTTCGTTCTTTTTCTCTTTTTTACGTAGGTAATAGCCGACGATGATGGTAAGTAGCAGCTGTCGCTCATGGACATCAGCAATATCGTTATGTCTTCTGTGGCAATATCAGAAAAAAGAATAAAGATAGAAGACTATCCGAAAACTTTCGACAATTTTAAAATGAGACCATCACACCAAAGTGTTGAGAGCCAGTTTAGTGATCAAAGAACGCGGAAATGCGTGCGGAACGAAGAGTGCGGAACGTCAATAATAGGGATCGATGGCTTAGTTCCATCACTTCCATCCGAAGTACTGAAAGCACACACACACACTAGTCCAGTTTCTACATAACTTTTATTAATAATGTAATGTGTGTATTGCTGTTGGTGTGATAATAAAATAAATAAATAAATAAAGCGCTCATGAAAATGCCTTCCACGATACAACACCTGAAAATTCATGATTATCATTTTAAAATTATTTTCACTGTAACATTTTTATAAGCTTTTATTTGACTTGCTTTGATCGTTATCTGTTAGCATGTATTATAGATTATTATGCATGGATCAAATCTTGCAAGCTGAATTAGAACTAGGTACCTGCTTCCTCTCATCCTATTGAGTTGAAATTTCAAGTATTTTTAAAATAATTTTGTTTTAAACTTGTAGATCTAAAAATCTCATGTAGAATTATTTCAATCTATCAAGCAACGAAAAGAAGAGTTTATATCCTGGATCGCGAATAGTAGGTCGGTAGATACCTCTATGTATATTACTGCGCATCAAACAAAGAAAGTTAAATTTTCTGCATCAAGTTAGCAATCTATATTTTACATGTTATTTATAATTTTGGTGTCTATTTACCAAATAGTGTTTCAGTTAACTATTTATATATGATATAGTAGATAGAAGACAAAGCGCACGACATTGTTAAAGTTATGACTATGGTAGAGAAGCATAACAATACCTTAAGGCTATCTTAAAGCAAGGTTCGAGTCTACTCTGACTATGATCAAAGTCCACCATGTTTGCTCAGAGCATATTGACTCACACATATCTTTAAGAACATCTAGCACATACCCTCATTTATACACATAATGCATTACTCATGATATTTTACTCCACTGATAAATACACATGTAATACGAATACACAGAGGTACTTTGGAAACTTAGAAGTTGCATGTAGGATTTGAACTTACGTCCACTTTGGGGACTATCTTCAAACCAATATAATCAATTAGATTATTTAGCTACAACTAAATGTAGGAATTTTGTTGTTTGTAACACATCAGTTCAAAGAATATTAAACTCCTTGCCTACGTAGTTATTTAATATGCACTAATTTGCACATAATCACATCACCTTTGACTTCTTAAATGATCGAAAATAAATTATTTTTGTATTTTTTTCGCGCATAACTAAGGGAACATACCAAAACCACGTAACCCATTTTTTCCAACTTTTTACCCCCCTCCCCCCCCTTCGTGACCATCCGTAGTATATGAGAAGACAAAGTTTTCACGTGGTAATTGATAAATACGGTTTTCAATACTTTTTTGCAAAAACAGAGTTAAAAAATAATAATTTTGCTTATATTTGACGATTTTATGGCGCAATGGTTGCTAAAATATTGACTACGTGACAAAAACCTAAACCCCCCCCCTCCCCTCTGTGACCAATCGTGGTGTTTTGAAGACCCCCCTCCCCCCCTAAATGGGTCACGTGGTTTTGGTATGTTCCCTAACCAACTAGCCGTCAAGCCAACTGATGGTAAGTGGCTACTGTCACCTGTGGACAACAGAAACACCAAAGACCAATGTATTGTTGGCCAAGAAAGAAGAAACAAAGAAATGGTTCTCAAGCGGAACGTGGTGACTCGTTATTAGATCTTCAAGATTCCGTTAATACTTCGATCATAATCCCTTAAATCTCAACATGTGTCACTAAAATTGGAAGTGTAGTAAATATTTTTATGTATCTGATTGAATAAATGGTGTGAAGATACGAGCGGTTTTATTACTCGCCGTAAATCGTAGGTAAGGAATGGCTAGAGTCGTTATTAAATAAGTTACGACGTATATATGATTTGGATGCTTGCAAGCCAACAATTTAATTCCCAATAATTTATGGGAATTTTATGAGTACATGATTTACATCACAACCCATCTTTTATACTGCTAAGTTTGGATCCCCTCTCACAGATTAAGCATTGATTTCTTATACTTAATTAAAATAGAGAATATGTAATTGTAACATAATTTTGGCAGTATAATTGAACTATTAAATGAGTATCTTTGTCTTTTGATAAATGATAAAAAAATGTTGATTAAATTATAATTTTTAAAAAGAAACACATTCCTAAACAGCTTGAAATTGAATAATACTAAATATTATCAGTTGGTTTCCTTCAATCGAATATTGAATAATAAAATGAAGAAGTATAGGCGTATAATAGGCACAAATGTGCGAATAAACATACTTCTTTATACCTTGTCAATGTTGACACAAAACGTGCGTGACTATGCTTTAGCCACAGGTTTGCCTAGAGCCAATGAACTAATATACCTAGTAAGGACAATATTAGTTCACTTGAGTTCACTGCCTAGAATATACTCCACCACGCTGCTTCAGTGCGGATTACTGGAGGACGTAGTAGGCAACCCATGGAAGTTAAATAAAACCTTGGAATTATACTAGGGCAAACATATTCCGGAAAATTTACTACAAGAAACTATATTGAAATTCCTAGTGACATTAAAACAGGCTCACGCGACAGGTCAAGGTCCAAACTGGGGCCACGGCCCGGCGCACAGCAATTGTCATTTAGACCAATTTGTGGAATTAATATCCAATGTGTGGTGTGTTACAGGTATGTACATTCTTGATTTAATTGGTACGCTGTAATTCGAGTCTAAGTAGATTAAAATAACAAGAATCGCAAACGTTGTTGCTGTAACTGTGGACGGTAACCTCTCGCTACGTCATGTGCTCATAAAAATGTTTAGGTACTGTAGTTTGAACCACAGTTATTCAACGTTAGTACCTGAAAAAAGCTGACTGGCTGACGGAAAGTGATAACTGTCGTGTAGAGACAAATGAAAGACATTGCATTGCAAGAATGAAAGCATTTGCCCGGCTTTTTCTATTTCTATTTCTAGGATCCTACGTAAAGTATCCTACGTAAAAACTTGTAAGTACCTATACAAGTAATAATTTTGTAGTTTCAATGTCATGCTCGCAAAGACAGAAGGAAAGATATATACAAATTAGGGTCCGTTACAGTTTTCATTATTATTATAGATTAATATAGTAATATAATTCCAAAATATATCCTCCATACAAATTAAGGTCTTACAGCTTTTATAATAATTATTATAAACTCATATAATAATAAACACATGAACTGCTGTAAAAGTTAGAGAGTGTTACGAGTGACACTAAAATAATTATAAATCCCGACCACTATCAGTTATCGTTATCATTATCACAATTCAAACAGAAATCCAGAGATAGTAACATTTTGTGAGATGCCATATCAAGTTGTCTACAAAGAGTATTTATGTCTGATTGCACTATCTGCTAACGATAAAATTTGTACACACTACACTACACTACAATATCTAAATTGTGATATTCACAAAAAGAATCGATAACAATTGTTTAAACAAATTACGTTATCGTTTTTTTATATTATTTTAGGCTACTACAAAAACATACAGTGAAACTAAAACGATAAATATTCAGTAACGCATAATCGTAAACGATATTTTTCATATTTACAAAAAAATCTAAATAGGGACATTATTTGTGTAACAGATTTGTTGTTTTGTTGTTAGCCAGTTCTATGTTTTTAAATTTATTTAACTAAAATCAGTATCAATGACGCTAACAACAGCACAAGTTTAGATATTAGACAAAATCTTTAGTCAGTACTAACTTTGTGTAGCTTTTGACATACCAATTTTTTTTTATTTCTTGTTTTTAGGCAGGTGTAATGTAGGTGTGTCTATGGAATTCTGGTCTCAGTTTTAAATAATATTAAAACATAACAGTATTAAAATAATAGTTTTTTTGTGAAAAATCGGGATACTTCTCATACTTTTACCTTGATTTTTATTTAATTTTTTTCCTAAGTGATATGACGATAAAATTACGGGTAATTAAGAAATAGATACCATAGGTTTCAGTATTCACGGCTTGCACTTTCCATTAGGTGGACTTCATGCCTGTTTTCACTATCTAAACGTAATTAATATACGAGTGGCTCTCGCTCTACGGTAGAAATTTAACCGTTATTCATTCTGTTAAAGGTTTACTTCACATTGGCACTATTGAATAATTTATTTTTAAAAACATTTACCTTTCTGTACTTTCCCGTGTAAGCTACCCACTAAAAAATAAACTAAAAAGAAATCTTCTCGTATTTAGTACAGTTATTCCTCATATATCACCGTGCGTGCAATATTGTTAGAAAGGGGTCAAGGATTTTCTCTTTTTGTATTTATGTGTAGACTAGCTGTTGCCCGCAGCTTCGCACGCGGAAATTATGCTTATCATATTTATCCCCTATTCCACCCCCCCTTGGGGGTTGAATATTGAAAAATCCTTCCTTAGTGGATGTCTAGGTCATAAGAGGAATACATGTGCGATTTAAGTTTCTAGCCTTAAGGGTTTGGCCTGTGCGTTGATACATCAGTCAATCATTTTTGCCTTTTATATGTATGTATAGATTTAGTTTAGGGTCGCTCCATAAATTTTATTATTTTCTGGAATAATCATTACCCTATGTCTTATTCCAGATCATGCTTTATGTGTGCTAAATTTAATGAAATTCCTTTCAGTAGATATTATTTGCCTGAAAGAGTAACAATCATCAATACATGCTCAAAAACTTTCACATTTATAATAATCCATACCATGTACTGATGTACCATGTCAGCTGTTACACTGAAAACCTCGGTGGAATCTGAAAACAATCTGTTCTATATATCACAATAGGAACAAATAGATTATTATTTTATTGTGTGGAACTTTGTTTTACATGTCATATATTTTTTGGTTATAACTTACCTAATAGCACTTTATTTACCCTTGAATGCATGCAGCCGTGTGGATGCGCGATTAGAACAAATAACGTAAACGCGCCCAATAACGCCACCCCAAAATCTGTATCCAATACCGACTGTTTTTTTAATCGCTATTTTAAGGCATACTATACATTTCATGAAAGTTGTAGCCTAAAAATATTTTAGGTATGTATATTGAGAAACAAAAATAATAAATTTTGTGTGCGTAAATAATCAGCAAAAAGAATAATTCGATAATAACTGAGACGCGCCCGCAACGTACGCCCGTCTCATAGTGTTGCGCTCCCGGCTACGTAAGTAAACATAATTATTAGTTAAGATAAATTAACTTAAATAAAATATGTATACCTGCAGGCAAATGTGTAAATATAATAAATAATATATTGGTTTTCTAGATTTACATCTAATATTACCGTTCTGACTATTTTTTGTGGTTTAATTCGAATTTTACCTTAAAGCGGTAATAGAAACATAATATTCATAAGTTGCTTCTAATACCGCCTCATGGCGTTGTTAGATGTTTTACAACAGTTAGTATTTTAGATTTTATTTCTTTTAATACGTTATTTTCGATGTTTCTTTTAACTTGTTTGATTCTTAAGAGTATATTACATAATTTGATCAATCAACGCCATACATTTTGTCTCATAGATTTTCTTTTAAACAAGATTCGACGTAAGCAATAATTTTTAGTAATTTATGGCAATGTATTTTAAATAATATCTCATATCAAAACAAAGAAACATTTTGATACCGAAAAATAATCATAGCAATGACATCCATCCAAACATGTTTGCACTAAAGCAGCTGTTTATTTTTGCTGTCGCTAATAGAATAAAGTAATCTTCATTCTTAATTCTATTACCGACCCATACGGTCTTATTTATAAAAATCTCTTATTGTAATCGGTCCTTCGCACTATGTGGCCAGCCCATTGCCTCTTCAGCTGGCTAATTCTTTGAGCTATGTCGGTTACACTTGTTCGTCTACGGATCTCCTTATTTCTGATGCGATCACGTAGAGAAATACCGTAGCCCTCTCCATAGCCCACTGCGCTACTTTGAGCTTGTGGATTAGGCCAATAGTAAAGCACCATGTCTCGGATCCGTATGTCATCACTGGCAACACACAATGCTCGAATACCTTCGACTTCAGGCACTGAGGTAGTGTTTTGGACGACAAGATATGACGCAGTTTCCCAAACGCAGCCCATCCGAGTTGGATTCTACGAGTGGCTTCTTTCTCGAAGTTGGACTTACCCATATGGATCACTTGTCCTAGGTATTGTATTGTCCACAACTTCGAGAGCAGCGCCATCAAAACAACCGGTACAGGTGTGACATGGACATGATTTTCGTCTTGTCCATGTTCATCTTAAGACCCACCCATTGTGAGGCGCTGTTCAAGTCCCCAAGCATTGTACCAAGTTCTTCCAGGGAACCCGCCAGGATGACTCTATCTTCGGCATATCGCAGGTGTGTTATGTATTCGCCGTTGATGTTAATGCCACGTCGTTTCCACTCCATCAGCTTGAACACGTCTTCCAACGCAACGGTGAACAGTTTTGGGGATATAACATCCCCTTGCCTGACACCTCTCTGCAATTGGATGGGGCTCATTGCTGTGTCGTGTACTCTGACGGACATGGTGGCAGATGAGTACAAACATTTCAACACCTCGATATACCGGTAGTCGATCCAGCACCGCTGGAGAGAATTTAGTACCGCCCAGGTCTCAATAGAATGAAAGGCTTTCTCATAGTCCACATAGACAATACATAACGGCAAATTATACTCCTCGGTCTTTTGTATAATCTGCCGCAGTGTGTGTATATGGTCTTTGGTGCTGTAGCCTTTTCGGAATCCTGCTTGTTTGGGAGGCTGGAAGTCGTTAAGCCTGCGTGCAATATGATTTGTGAGGACCCTCGAAAACAGCTTATAAACGTGGGTCAGAAGTGCAATGGGCCTGTAGTTCTTCAAAAGGGCATTATCGCCCTTCTTGAAGAACAGCGTCACCACACTTCTGCTCCACGCTTCCGGGGTAGTTCCGGTTGATGACGGAATCGAACAGTTTTTGGAGCGCCACTAGAAAGGGTTTCCCTCCAGCTCTCAGAAGCTCGGTTGTGATTCCGTCATCTCCCGGTGCCTTGTTGTTTTTAAGCTGTTTGAGAGCCTTTCTAATCTCATACAGGCTGACGACCAGGATATCTTCGGTGTAGTGTCGGGTCAGTTTAGCTCGTTTGTCGCTCTCCTCGCGAGGAGGTGAAGCTTGAGGGGAGGCATACAACCGTCCGTAGTATCTCTCAGTCTCCCTCGGAACTTCGGGTTTCGACGACACCATGGTGCCGGACTAGGTCTTCAACCTCGTAAGCTGACTTTGCCCCATAGACAGATCTTTGGCGAAGACTTTTGAGCCCTGGTTTCGCTCAATAGTGCTTTTTACACGATTTGCGTTGTGTTTTCGCAAATCGCGTCGCCTGCACTTGGAGATCTGTTCATTGAGCCGTCGGTATTCCCTCATAGAGGTCGGAGACTGCACACATAGTTCTCGTCGATCCCTCATAAGACCGAAAGTTTGTTCTGAGAGAACCTGAGATCTACCACTAGGGTGGGCCTTGAAATACTTCGACCCTACCTCGTGGACAGTTGTTACCATCCTGGTGTTATACTCGTCCACTGACGTGCACGATTCTCGGTGCGCAAAACGGTTTTGCAGCTCTAGTTGAAAGTTTTCGGATCCCTGGATTTGGATAGGTGTTGGGCGAAGCGTAGACTTCATCAGGCGTGACCGTTCCAGCTTCAGGTCGATATTTGATGTGCCTGTCTGCCAGAATGAAGTCTATCTCGCTTCGTGGAACTATCAGGACTAATCCAAGTCCACTTGCGTTGCGGCTTCTTTCAGAAGAAGGAGTTCATCATGAAGAGACCTTCCTTCTCCAAAAAGTTAGCCAGCAAGTGTCCTCGGTGGTTCCGTCGTCCAATGTGTAGGACCGTAGGGACCCACTTTCATCTCGGCGCCGCTTTGCATGCCCAGTCTTGCGTTTGAAGTCCCCCATCACAACATTGAAATGAGCTTTAGAGGTATATATAGGTAGTAATATTAAAACTAGTGCGGGTAGAAAGTATTTTTTTTTCTTTTATGTCTATTGTAGCTCTGTAGTGTACTCGCAGCATTGTTGTTAAGCCTGTGGCCCAATTTAAAAATATTATGTTGCATATTTTTAATTGTATTTGTTTGTTTTAATTTTTGCAAATGTATTATTTTATGATTTGTCAATTATGTATGTTTTATAGTATTTACATGTGCATATATATTTTTTATTTTATTATTTTCTTGCTTTCTTTAAATTTGTATAACTCTTTTTTTTAAGCTTTAGTCGAAACTATAAGTTTTAATCATAATTTTTATTTTGTTTCTTTATGCGGCGAACTGAAGTCACTCGTCCGAACTGCGATACAATAAAGGTCGTACTGAAAATCAGTAGCCGTGGTTCACCGCGGCATATGCTGAGTGCGTACCTTTTTTGTTAAGCAGTGCTGCAGCAGGTTATGTGTTTGTAGCAACTTATAGTAATTATATGAATGTTTTATTAAGATTCAATTTGTAACTTGTTGCAGTGCTTAACAGAATAAATAGTTTCTTTCTTTCTTTCTTTCTTTCTATATGGCTCTGCTTATGTCCTCATACATAACCTCAACCTCATTGTCAGGATGTGTTGAAGTCGGCGCATATAACTGTACAACCTTCAACGAATACCGTTTGGATATTCTGAGTGTAAGGTACGCTGCCCTGGACGACACGCTCCCAACTTGCACAATATTGTTGACGAGGGACTTGTGAACGAGAAACCCGACACCACCTTGGGACAGATGTTCGCCCTCCCAGTGATAGAACAAGTTTCCGGATTTGAGTATTATCGTGTCCTCCCCCTCTCTTCGGACATCAGATAAACCCACAATACTTCAGTTTAACTTGTCTATCTCTTCTTCCAGCTCTTTCACCTTGTCGTCGGTCCTCAGTGTCCTGGTGTTATATGTTGCCAGGTGCAGAAGTCGTTTTTGAGATTGGTAGCCCGATCTCTGCCGGCGATTCTTAACACCTCCTGCCCTGCCGCTACCGTAACTAGGAATAGCGGGGCTGCCGGGGAATTTGGGCCGAGGCTTGGTTGTGGCTATCATAAGCGGCCGTTGTAGCCGGTAGTCACCACGCTTGGCCAGTGCGTGTTGGTGACCGCAGTAGATGTTCTTAGTCCGCAGGGAGTCACTGCTGCCCGTCTCCTGGAATATCCTATTAGTCGCCTTTTACGACATTCCAGGAAGAAGTAGGAGTGGTGCTATTCTACAAAATGGACCCGGCACCACACGGGGGAATCATACCTATTTACAATGATTAAATTGGGGTTTATTTACAATGATTGAAGTTTTACGTATTGATTTTATTATTTACACAAGCCTTAACAGATGTCCAAAATGCTCACCTCCTCGAGTGATGCAGAGTTCAGCACGTTTGCACAAATTGTCCTTTACGCGGTTTAGCACAAGAAAATTACACTTCGAACTTTATCAAAAGCAGTCACTATTCTTAATTTTAATTCATCTCTGTTCGAATACTCCGTAGCATACACAACACTTTTAACCTTCCCCCACAAATAGAAATCCATCAGTGTGAGGTCCGGGGATCGCGCCGGCCATGGCACAGGTCCTCCTCGCCCTATCCACCGATCACCGAAGTGATCATCTAAGTATATTATGTATGTCTGTAATATTTTTTATTACTTCGTATCGTCCAAACGGCTGGACCAAATAATACAATTAAGATATCGTTAGATTCGTTTTAATAACCCAAGTATTCTTAAATAAATGTCATTAAAAAATGGTGGCTGTGAGATGTCACTGTTTGAAGTATCAAAAAATAAAAATAAATCGAATAATGCAATATGGGTATCAAACTAAAGAGCTCAGCATAAGTATTTCAAAAAGGTATAATATCATGATACCTTTTTTGATGGCAGGCAGCTTTTTAATGTTATACTAGATTAGTGGTCGGTAATAGAAACATAAAAAACGGTATTAGAAACAAACATCATCCTTGCGTCGGTAATAGAAGCAATTGCTATTTTAGATTAAATTATTATTTATTAAATATTGTGTGATTTAATACTGAATTTACGTACTGAATATCATAGGATATTTAATCATGTTAAAGAATAAATTAAAACACCTTTTCTAGCATAACAGCATATATCTAATTTTCTGAAGTTCATACAAAGTCGGCTTAAACTGGCGTTAATAGGCGCGTTTACCTTAGCGCAATATATTTTTCTTAATACACAAACACAACCCAGCAGGCCACTGATGCACAATTTGAAATATTCCCCAGTGGATCGTAAATTAATTACGGTTGCAATTTAATTACCTTTACTGTAAACTAGCTGTTGCCCGCAGCTTCGCACGCGGAAATTATGCTTATTAAGAAATTATATTTGTACCCCTTACAGAAGAAAATTTAATAACAGGTTAATTTATATTGAATTTAGGACTTTATAAAGTAAAACCTACGATACACGATACAATCACAAATCATTCCTCCGGCTGCGGGTTTTGAAAAATAAACAATATTCACATTAATTTCTTTTTTTTTCATGAAAAATTTGAAAAACTCGAAAACATGTATTCCATCAATTAAAGGAGAAATGTTTGAAGCAAATTTAAAGCAAATTGTTGATATTTTAAAAATAATCCATACAAAGTTTCATCTTGTTTCCAGGGAAACCTTTTAATTTTTCTGGATGAAAAGTTTTCTAAAATATGACCAAAATTATAAGAAACAACTTAACTAATTTCCGTCAAAATCAGTTCAAGGGTTTTGATGTGATGGCCGGACAGACAAACAGATAGACAAACAATAATTTTAAAAACAATTTTTTGGTGCTCTAACATGTTACTGAAGTGTTATTTATTGGTTAAAAATTTCTATATTAATCCCTCTCCCTCTTCTCTCTCTCCCTTTTCCACTCATACTCCCTATCCAGCTTCCTGTCTCTCTCCCTCTCCCGCTCCCTTTTCCGCTGCCTGTCCCGTTCCCGGTCCCTCTTCCGCTCCCTTTCCCTCTCCCTCTCCCACACCTGGTCACTCGCCCGCTTCCTGTCCCACTCCCTCTCCCGCTTCCTGCCCCTCTCCCTCTCCAGCTCTCTATCCCTCTCCCTCTCCTGTTGCCTGTCCCGTTCCCGGTCCATCTCCCGCTTCCTGTCCCTCACCCTCTCCTGTTTCCTATCCTTCTCCCTTTCCTCTCCCGATCCCTCTCCCGCTTTCTTTTCCTCTCCCACTCCCTGTCCCTCTCGCACTCCCGGTCTTGGTTTCTTTTCTGCTTCCTTTCCCTCTCCCCTCCCACTCCAAATTAATATATAAATTTTCATGTTGTTAACTTCAAAAATGACGTGCGTACTGAGTTCCATCCTCTAAATTAACCCTTTAAGGGATGATTTTCAAAAAAAATGTGTTAAAAAGTTACCTTTTATTTATTAATATAACCTTACATAAAAAAAATTCATATTTATACCTCGAAAACTGGTAAGCTTGATTTGTATGTAGTTGACTACCAACCCCTATTTTTAGGGGATGAATTTCGAGAAAACCATGATACAGTTATTTTTTGTGTATAACTATAGGCTTAAATACAAATTTTCACCCTTCTTACTTCAAAACTGACGAAGTTCCCATACTAACTTGCGCCGGCTTAATTAACCTTTTAGGGGATGACTTTCCAAAAAACGTAATACTTCAAAATTTAGTTTCTATTTTTGAGCTAATATGTAAATTTTCATGTTTTTAATTTCAAAAATGACGAAGTTGCATACTGACTGTTGTCCTCTTAGTTAACCCTTTAAGGGATGATTTTCCAAAAAAATGTGTTAAACTTAATTTTTGTTTATTACTATAAACTTATATAAAAAATTTCATATTTATACCTCGAAAACTGGTGAGGTTGATTTGTATGTAATTGACTACCAACCCCTATTTGTAAGGGATGAATTTCGAGAAAACCGTGATACAGTAATTTTTTGTGTCTAAATATAGGCTTAAATACAAATTTTCACCCTTCTTACTTCAAAGCTGACGAAGTTCCCATACCAACTTGCGCCGCCTTAATTAACACTTTAGGGGATGATTTTCCAAAAAAACGTAATACTTCCAAATTTAGTTTGTAATTTTGAGCTAATATGTAAATTTTCATGTTTTTAACTTCAAAAATGACGAAGTTGAGTACTGACTGTTGTCCTCTAAATTAACCCTTTAAGGGATGATTTTCCAAAAACATGTGTTAAACTTAATTTTTGTTTATTACTATGAACTTACATAAAAAAATTCATACTTGTAACTCTAAAACTGACGAAGTTGGTTTGTATGAAAATGAGTTCGGACCCCTATTTTTGCTAGTTAGGGGATGAATTTCCAAAAATCCGTTCTTAGCTGACGTCTCCTTAGCATAAACTATCTCCCTGCCAAATTTCATCATAATCGGTTCGGTAGTTTCTGAGATTTTTTGTTTAATCAGTGGTGTGTCTCTTTTCAATTATATATATATATATATAGATATAGATAATCTATTTTCACACGTACTCGTCGTTCTTTACTAACTTGATAATGAATGTCAGCGTAAATTAAATGGTCCTTGCGGAGTAGTTCACAACTGCTAATTACTGATATCGATTACTTTTTGTAGTGAAACTTTATATATTATGGATTTATATGGACGGGGTATTAGGATATTTCTGTCACGAAAAAGCGTTACCAAGAAGTGACGTAGACGTTATATCGCGTGGAAATATTAAAAATAAATATTAATTATAAAAATATTATTTTTTTATATTATTTTTAAATTTTGTTGAAAAATTTTTTTTTACTTATTTTTGAATTGTTTTATGATTTTGTTTTGAATTTTTTTTATATTATTTTGAATTTTTTTGCTTTTAGTTTTTTATTTTTTGCAATTCGTTTTTCCACTTCTTCGTTGCCATTCGTTTTTCCACTTGTCTGTTGCGATTCGTTTTTCCACGTCTTGTCCGTTGAAGTTTCACTTCTTCAATGTGTCCCAGTACACATTTAAATTTTTTTTATACCTATTTAAAAATGGGATAGTGATAATGCACCTTTTGAGCCAGCGATGAAACATTAAGATAATGTGAATGTTATTTAAAAAATATTTATTTATTTATTTATATAAAAAACAAAGGTGCCTATTAATTTTCATTATAATATGTGAACGTGTTTGACTAGTTATGCAATAATATTATATTAACAATACTAAAAAATTTACAAAAAAAAAAGAATAACTGACATCAACGGAATAGATAAGTACCACTAAAATTATATTATTGAAGCATTTTCCTCAGTTTATCATGGCTTCCTTATTCGATCTGAGACTAATCTAAAAGTATCCTTTCAAATAACATAAAAAAAGATTTTTCCAAATTAACTGATAAATGACGGAGTCCTGAAGTAACAATCATAAAAAATATAACCAAATTCAGAAACTCTTTTTTTCATGTTGGTGAAAAATAACTTGATTAGACGGGATTTATAATAAATGTATCAATCTAAAAGTGTACTTTAATAGGTTCAGATAAAAATAAAAAATAAATTTCTATGAAAATATAACGAAATATAACTGTTCCTTTAGGAAAACATTTCAGTAGACCTTCTATTGTTTTCTTTAAGAAAAATTTACGAGCGAAGTAAAAGCATTTTTAAAATAGAATACTCTTTCATCAGGATAACTTCTCAACACACCCAGCCAGATAAACAATAGGGATGTTGACTAATTTTAGGATTCAATATTATTTTATAGATATGACCTTAATATTCACGAAAAAAATATTATAAAAATAATAATCTTCAATTTAAAAACAAAAATTGATAAATAAAAATCATTCTCAAATTTCCCACCAAAAAAGTCACGTGACGTCACTAAACGATATTCAATACTATCTGTCTGCTAAGTTTGTTGAATTTCCATATAAAATTGTTCCAATGACGTCATATTCTCAAAATGGCGTTTGAGGTCACGTGACAGTGAGTACAATTTTTAACATTTTAAATTAATGATATTTAATATATTGTGATTGATTTCAATAAAAGAATCATATTTTAGGCCTTTAAATGTTACCACTAATATTTTAGACATAAATTTATATTAATTTATAATTAGTGTCAACATCCCAATTGAGACTGACGTCATGTGTACAGTTGTACAGTTGTGCTACAGAGTACAGACGTCGGGTCTGTTGTTACCGACGTCATCGGTTTGAATTATCATCATTGAGGTGTCTGAGCTGGATTGCATTAAAAAGAAAGTCTTGATACAAAAAGTATTAGTTACAGAATAAACTTCTATGCGAAACTGAACGTGGCACTATTTTTCTAGTTCTTTCTTTATGATGCTTGAATATTTCAATTGCTTAATCGAGTATCAATTTGGTGACTTAATTGTAAAAATGATCACCGAGTCCCATAAAATAAAAGATAGCTGAACATTATATAGGTAGGCAAAGACTTAACCAGATTTAATTATAGTGTGCATTTGGATCGAAAATAAGCACAAACATTTTACTGAATTTTGCTGTTATTTTGTAACTGAAAATTCTCGTGACTATTGTATTCTAAAGCAAGATTTTCCATCTGCCACCGTTTTTGTTTTAACTGGCAAAGCACAAGTTACGCCTGATCTAACAGTGGCGTTTCAGTATATACATACAAATTTACTCTTTGCAGTGGCGGATATAGTGAACGAATTGTACGTTAGTATACTAGTTCCGACTAGGTGGACTGATGACCTAAAGAAGACAGCGGGAAGCCGCTGGATTCAGAGGGCCCAGGACTGGTCAGAGTGGCGCCAATTAGGGGAGGCCTATGTCCAGCAGTGGACTTTAAGAGGCTGTTAGATAGATAGATAGATAACAGTTCATGAGCGGATAATAACAATCTAACATTTACCGTCAGGTTTGTATGAAAATGTCTATCCATCCATCCATCCATCAGCCCTTGGAGGTCCACTGCTGGACATAGGCCTCCCCTAACTTGCGCCATTCTGACCGGTCCTGAGCCTTCTGAATCCAGCGGATGCCCGCTGTCTTCTTCAGGTCGTCGGTCCATCTTGTCGGGGGGCGTCCTGTACTTCGCTTTCCGAGAAGCGGGCGCCATTCGAGGACCTTTCTTCCCCAACGGTTATCGGTCCTTCGCACTATGTGGCCAGCCCACGAAAATGAAACACGAAAATGCTTACGAAAATGTAATAACTGCAAAGTAACGTAACCAGTCGTAGAAAATTTTGTAACCTTGTTTATTACCTTAGCCTTAAAACCTTCGTAATTATAGCATTAATCCGTTGACGTAGTTAATGTGAGCGGACAGTTGCATGGGGTGGATTTTACGATAGCTTTGTCCTTCTACATTAAATAAAATTTTTATTGAGTGTTATGGTATTTACTACATTTGTTAGTGTAATAAGTAATTAAGTAAGTAATAAGTAATGTACTTACTTACTACTTATTACTTACTCATAGAACTTATTTTTAAATTTAGTAAGTATGTAAGGTGGTGATCACTTACCATCAGGTGACCCGTCTGCTCGTTTGCCTGCTCAAAGCATAAAAAAAGTATTAGAGCCACACCTCTGTCTGCTGTGAACACGCTTTTATTTTGCTTTGTGTGGCTATAGTACAATTTAGTTTCAATAATTGTTATATTACAAGACATTTAATAAGGTAAATATTTAATTTTTATGAACTAATCAAGCGTTAGCTCTTCAATACCTCATTAAGAACGTAAAGAATTCCTCTTAATAAGTATATAAATATATAGTAATAAATAAAATTTGGTGTCTAAGTGTAAAAGACTCTACATTGAATGTTGAATCGATGCAAGTGTACCTTGTATACTTTCAAAACTGGCCTCCAAGATTGTCATGTCTTCCAGTGTTTCTGTATCGTAAAAACAAGATCTATTTACTTCCAATTTTCAATGTACCGTTACTAAAAACATTCAAAAAAGTTCATGGTTAAAAGACCGGGCAAGTGCGTGTCAGGCCACGCGCAATGTAGAGTTCCGAAGTAGAATAGTAAGTTTATCGACTATTACTCATTAATTACTTATACTAACATAGCCGTGATAGTTTTCCTTGTAAATTCATCATATTATAACCTATTTTTGAGATTGTTTTTCACTTGTTCAACTCCAACCGTTTAACCAGCAAGGGGGGGGGACTTGAGTCTAACCAAAATTAGTACTTTAAAGCCAAATATTTTGCAAATGGACCCATACTTAATTCCAAAATTGGTCTTAGTAGAACCACAATATTTTTGGAAGACATTTTGAATGATACCACACACTATAGGGTACGCGACGAAAAAGAAATTCATCCTCACGTTACCTGTAGGGGAGTACCCTGAAAAAAAAAATTTTTTCAATATTTTATTCTACGATGCTGGAGTTTTAATAAATATGTATTATATATCAATGCCAAATTACAGCTTTCTAGCACTAAGGGTCTCGGCGCTTTGCTTCGGACAGACGGATGGACAGACGGACGGATGGACGGACGGACGGACGGACGGACGGACAGACATGACCAAACTATAAGGTCTCTGATTTTACTTCGGAACCTTAAAAACAAACAATAGATATATAAGTAAGGTATTTTTAAGCATTTTGATTACTTATGAAAATTATATTTATTGTTTTTTGACACGTTGATCTCTTTTAACGTCTTATGAACTATGTGTACTTATTTATGTATTTTTCATCATGTTAGGTAGATGCATCAAACATCAACGGGGTTCGGTTTTTGTGTTCAAGAATATGATTACAGATGATATATTTTGACAAAATAATATTGAATAAATGACTGCATGAATATTGCCATTATTTATGAGTCATGGCACGAATAGAGTACAAAAGTAGAGTTCTAAAAATAACGTATTTAATTTGTTGACATCACAAAATAATTTCATAGCCAGAGTGTAGAAATACTTTTGGGTACAATAATTGTGTGCTATAAAATACTACTTACTACATTTTTTCTATGGTTCAGTGTCAAAGAAGTAGAACCTCTATGCACACTGCATTTCGTGAATTGATTGAAAACTGAAGTGAAAATGAAGTGAACAAACAAAAAAATTTGGTATGCCCACCAAAACTGTTCATAATATCATTAATCGGTTACTGCCATTTACAGTTACTGACAAGAAAGATTAGTGATTAGAGTAGCATGCATTTGGTTACTACCAAACCGATGGCTCAGATGGCTGTGCCGATGGCCTGGCAGTCGCAGTACGTCTCGTTTTGTTACATGTGGCCCATATGGTGTTATCTTGTTCAAATGACGAGGCCGCACGCGGGCGCGCCGCGCTGCGGCGATGGCGGGCCGCGGCTCGCGTACCTAAACGCGACATTCCGTCACTGTTGACGTCGTGTACCGGTCGCGAACCACTCTTATTTCTCCTTTCGTGATGAACCGCAATACTTGTAAAGTTTTATAGACCATTTGGTACTTACGGCTCGTGAGTTGAAACGCGCGCGAATCGGTGACCGGTCACCGTAGTGTGTCATCATGTGATAACAGATTAAATTTCTTTATATTATTACTATTTACAATTGCAACGCATATGGTTTAATAAGAAATGACTCAGTGGTTCCGAGTTTAAAGTGTTTACCCGTTCTGTGAATGAGACTGGAATGTATGTTGTTGAGCACACTTAAATCAGTGCGGAGCGTTTAAAATAGCACGTCTATTATGAATTCGTGTCGAAGATTATGGGCTTTGTAATGTGTTTTAAGGGATTAGACGCACTAGATGTCGCAAATCTAAAATAAAGTACAAATTATTACATCAAGCCATAATGATTTGCAGTCGGAGTCATAGACTACTTACCGTGATTGGGATACTTATAACATATTCTACAAAGGCATTTAGTTATATACAGCAAACAGGTTTGATTGATCATATATTTTTGCTCTGATGAAATATTAACCTTTAATACAAACATCCAACTTCTAATAACGCATTTGGAGACTAAATTGAATCTTGATGCACCATGTTCTGAAATTAATAATTAATCCAGGCTGAAGAGTTATTTCAAACTGTTGTTGAATAAATACGTATTATTCAAAGTGTATAATTATACTTTTCTTCAATAAACGAATAGATAGGTACCTTAAAATGCGTAGTGTTCTTCTTGTTTTGGTTATTCTGATATTTGTTCCTCTTCTACACCTTGCGTTTGTGTATCTTCGTTTGTTTTAACTTGAGACAAAGTAAAGTGACAGTTATGTTGTTAATGTCCACGTTCCACTTTGTAATATACTTCAACTAGGTATAAAAAATAACTTGTTAATAAGTTTGCGCCAAAAGGCAAAAGTAATAGAAGTACTTACCATAGTAAGTTTATAAAAAAATAAAATATTATTACTATGTTTGTTTAACTGTGTTTTTCGAAAAGAATACTGTAAAGAACATGATAGTAAAACAGTTTGAAATAACTCTTTTATACAAATAGAATTTAACATTTTAACGACTTTTAGCTATTTAGATACCTGCGTTCTTATCTATTTCATTCACTACTACGCACATTTTCCTGAGACGTTCTGGCAGAGAAATATAATATTCAATTGAGTTAATTCTGCCTGGATTATTATTTACAAGAATGCTTGACATAATTTTATGCCAATTAATAAATATCCTTTGGTCCATTGATTGGAGGATTACGATTGGGAGCTTTAAGCATATGAGGGAAGCAAATGGGATAATGTGGGGAGCTTTGCGAATACTTATATGTGTTATGTAAGTTAATTGTGCTAACACTTGCACAGTAAATGGTATTAGACATCAAGATAAAGTAATTACTAAACCTGAAACCATTCACCAATCAGTACATACTGCTACCGAACCTACGTCAGTAGTGTACACAAATTTTACGAGCTGTATAATAAAATTAGTTAATGAATTTGTTAGTCACATCGACGCTAATTTGATAAAGGACTCAAATCTTGTTCTATGGGATAGCGTCTTAATCATGTGGGTACCGCATTACAACTACGTGGCTGCAATATTTGTTAATTAAAGCGATGAGAAAACAAACAGATTAAAATATACATTACTTTAAATCCTTTGGGAAAGACGATGAATTAAATGATGAATGTACAACGTATTCGTTTGCTTGCGTTATTTAAAATGTATCTCACAAAACGTGGGTAGCTACTACTTTAGTAGATTGCCTCTAATTTAACGACTTGTTCCAGTTGCATAACAGGCGAGACGAATAATTTATTACTCAAGAAGACTTATAAAAGTTTAAGAATTAATGAATAATAGATTCTAAAAGCAACGTGAGGTATGATTAATGTGACCATTTTTTTCGTGTTAAAGCGGGACGCGTATTCACGCAGCTGTACCAATTTCAGTCCTGCCTATTGGCAGCTCCAAACTTATTAGTTTGGAAATTACTGTAGTTTAAATGAATTGGATGTACACAAGTAAGTTGGTTTATACTTACATTTGGTACGCGTGACTTTTTTGCTCTCGCGGGGGACAGGGGGACAGACAGCCTGAAAACGAGACAATCCCGCCCAAAGTGCGACGTATGGTCACCTTAGGTATGACGTCAATAGAAACTGTTTATTTATATCTCATCATTTTGACACTGCACATGGTGTCATAGATTACTATTAAAGCGACTTTATTGAGAAATTAAGATTTACAGTTGATATTCTACAGAATACATCCTTCCTTTGCTAAGCATTTAATTTAAACACTTGGTGTACAGTATTAGTAAAACTTTCTTATTACTTCCGTGCGTCAAGGAAAATGTTAAGCATTCCAGTTGTTACTCAGCAGTGTATCTTGAAAATTTTTTAAGCTTGATTTGGCATTATAGCCGTATTGTACCTAGGTTCCTGGTATAGGTTTCATTTTTGATCAATTGAGAAGAGTAGAGAAGGGATTCAAAATGACTAATTCAGTAATGAAACCGAAAACCCATCTCTCGCATCTCAATCGAAGTCAAAATTAAGGAAAGCCTCAAAAACAACATTAAACCGTAGTACATAAAACGTTAATAGAGTTGGGAAAACGCGTCGTATTTCTTAGGAAACATTAGAGGAGGTGAGGGACAGAGAGAGAGAGAGAGAGACGTGCAGGTTTCGTTATTTGGTAATTGGCAACTTGATCTATCTTGTATACGTTATTTACAAAGTGGCACTTACTGTAGATGCCATCCATCAGCTTATGACGTGATACTTAACTGAAACAAGATTGACGTCACATTGTTAAACATGATGTGGCTAAAAATATTATTGTTTTTATAAACAATGTGTAATGAGACTTAATATATGATTATACGATTCCAGTAGTGAAATATCTACACGCTTTGTTATGTATAAAGAAGTTAGGAGTGTAGAGATCACTATCAAAATTCAATGTAATATTATGATAATGAAAATGTAATCTCAGATTCTATGATAGCGTTAAATCTGTTGTCGATTCATTTAACTTTTCCTCATAACCGTACATTGTGGGTACTTACGATTTATTTGTATTATGCCAGCTTGTGGAATGTGGCGTGGTTTCCTCGTTGCTTATTATACTACATATATATACCTCAGGTGTATATATTTGCTTGAATGAACCAGGTGTAACTGTAACATGGTGTTACCAAATGGTGAGTCATGTTTATCAAATATCAATAAGAAAAAAACATTTGTGCTAAAGACTCACAGCTTCCCTTGCTTACGGGTCGTTTGTCTCCATGATTCATCTCAGTTCCGCAACAATACGTAAAGATTTCACGAGTAAGTCGAATAGTAAGAATGAGTCATATTTTCAAACAGGTTTATTAAATTTTGATTATTTCTTAATTATAATACCTTAATAGCCAAATTGCTCAAAATAATATGAAATATTAATATACAATGATATTAATTGAGCATTTTGGCTAGTCTGGGAAGCGTTTTTCGGTACCTCGTAAAACACCTCATCATGACGTCTACCCATTCATTATTGGATGCTGCGAATGTTTTTGTTACCTTGAAGCCGTGTAGCAGATTCGGCGGTGACCGCTCCAAGGTCGTAACAATTTTATTGAACCATATCTTCATTATATTCACGATTGTAACTATCATGCCTAATACAATACGCTTTATTGTATACACTCAGAGGCGTAGCTAGGTGACCAAAGGCCCTGGTGCAAAGAAGAAACGAGCGTCCTAACTGAATGTAGGTTTTATTTAGTCAAAATATAAATATAGGTACAATAAATACTTTAAAAGTAGAAAGCTATTAGTTTACATCAGCTGTTTATCGTGCACTGCATGGCACAGCAAAATTACTTTCTATAGGTTGCCGGATAAATATGTGAATACATCAGTGAACGAATAAGTATATATTAAGTTCATTGGAATACATATCCTTTTTGGAAAAAAATCTATTTACTTATTTAGTAGTAAACTTTTTCGATAGCCTTTCATTGAGCAGTAAAAATGTTTTTTCTTTTTCATCCTCTGTAAAGTAGATTTTTTTGAGATATACATTAAGTATTGGTTCTTAGCAATCGATATATTATCTTCTCTCATTTTTTTCAATTTTGAATGGAATCTAAACGGTACTTTTTATAAAATTAAATAAAAAAATTCAAAGTTCAACTTCTTTTTAGTTTTTACTGGTCCTCTGTAGCTTTTCAAAAATTTTACGAAATCATTACCTTATCATAAATAATTTACTAATATGTCAAATGTCAAAGAATTTTAAACGGTAACTCTGACCGGCAGTTCTACCAGTATTGCAACGTTTTATTTACATATGTAAATTCTAAAGGTGGCAGAATTTTAGCTAGTTCAATACGAGCTTTGTTGATTCGGATCCCTGAATTTGGGGGCCCAGGTGCACTGCACTACCTAGAACCTTAGCTATGCCACTGTACACACCACGGTACTTCTTCTTTAATCGGTCCCTCATTACTGAGGATCGTGGTCAATGGGAACCCTTAAATGGACAATCTGTCTCCATCAGTTCCAGTTTGAAGTAGCCCTCACCGCATGATAGAATTTGGATGAGATGGTTTCCTTTACTTGGTCAGACCATCTTGTTGGCGACCAGCCACGTGATCTTTTGCCTTCAGTATTACCAACAATGATCAGTTTTTCTAGGTTACCATCTCCCCTTCGCATTATGTGGCCGAAATACGTGAGAATGCGCAGTAAGCATATGGTGTACAGCCGAGTCTGTATGCCCAGTTGGGAGAGAATAGATACATTTGTAAGTTTAGCCGTGCATGGTATTCGGAGCATGCATCTCCAGCACCACATTTCGAATGCATCTATTCGCTGTCTCTCTCTTGCTTGTATTGTCCACGTCTCAACTCCGTAGAGGAACATTGGGAATATCAAGGCTTTGATTAATCGAGCTTTAGTTTTATAGCTTACTTCTTGGTTTTTCCAGATGATCTGGATGCATGCCATTGCGTCTTTAGCCAACGCTATTCTCCGTTTAATCTCTGGGACACAGCTTCCCTCATTTTTTTATTAGATCCCAAATAAATAAAATCGTCTACGATACCCTAGACGTTTTGGACTTCCGACAGTTTACCAGCATGATCCACCATCAATTTGCTTTTCTGTCTGTTTATTGTTAGTCCTAGTTTCTCACTCTCTACCTCCAACCTGTACAGTATCTCCTTCACGTCAGTAAAGTTTGTAGCGAGAAGTATCCGCATATCGTAGGTTACAAAAGCATTTTCCACCAACAGCAAAACCTCTATTCCAATCTTCCAGGGCTTTGCGAATTATATACTCACTTTATATGTTAAAAACACCACGGTACACACTAAAAAAATAAAACTGTTAATATTTTATAAACACAAATTAGAGGTCTTATCGGGATGTTATCCTATCATGAGATTGCAGGCTTTCTACAGAATATCAGCGTGTCTATTTTCGTTTTATGATACAATTTTTGATAAAAATAATATCCATGAGTGTTGCAGATAAAATTAGTGACCTTTGTCAATTGAGATTTAGTCGAGGCCAAAAAAAAACGCCGCTTAGTTATAATTCAAGTTAGCATGAGATAATTAATCTCACTACTAAATTGAACACTTTTGTTTCGTAGTTTACCTGTCTGTAGTGTTGTCAGGTCCGTTTTGTTTTTAATCGGGGCAGATGGTAAAAAAATCGGGATTTAAGACTGCAAATCGGGATAAACAAGATAAAAGAATATTTTTGAAATGAAATTTAATTTATTGCGTTTTTCAAGTAATTATTAAAATAGTAAATTATAATACTTAATCACCCGATTTTTTGCTACGATTCTTCTTCTAGGAAATTGTGAAATATAAAACTTTTTATAAAAAAAACCGACTCCAAAAAGAGAAAAATAAGCCTTTTGGATTCGGTACCAGCCAAGACAAGAAAAATTAAAATAGGTATAATTCACATATATTTTAAAGAGAGGGATAGCGCGACGATGCGGGCTACTTTCAATGCATTTTTGCACTCGACATAGCGATGTGGTGCATAATTGATTGGTTTTTTTAGAATAATAATGGCTTTTGATTTTATTATTAATTTATCGGGACATTTAGCGTCCCGATCAGGTGCAAATCAGGATGCTTCCGCAGATCCCTGAAAATCGGGACGTCCCGCGCAAATTCGGTCACCTGGCAACACCTATCTGTCTGGGACATACATAAAAAAAGTCGGGAAAATTTTCCATGGTTTAAAGTTAGGTACTTATAGAATTCTTTATTTTGAAATCAACGTGATGCAGACAAAAAATATTGCAAAATTACATTTTTTAATGCGTGGGAAGGCATTTGCACACATTATTTTTATTTTTAAAGAGGCAGATTTAATGTAATGTAATGTAGTCTATTACAGTCAAGTTCCTTTATTTTTATTCAAATAACATTCATTGTGCATTCCATATTGAATGAGATTGATGATAGTTTTTTGTCACAAGCGTAACCACAATCAGACATGTCGAATAACAATATTGAGTTTAAACACATATTGAGATATGTGCCAGTTGCCAGACTTATTTGTATTTAGTATTCTTAATTCATCCATACCAATGAAGGTCACAACAATGGACAAAGAATGTCTTTAACGTACCTATCCTTCATTATAGTCTTGAGATTGGCATTTTGTTGTCGTTGATAAGGGGACTTTAATTACGTGAGGCTTTCAGAGCTTTCAGAGGGGGGTTGATCCGAATCTCATCTAATCTTACGTTGAGGAGAAGGGGGGGGGGGGGTCTCGGCAAATGTCACGTAAGTATATGTTTTTGTAAAAAACAGTAAAATTGCAAGAAAATAGTGTTTTAAAACATATTGCATTATTTAAGTGAAGCTAAAATATCAAATATAGTATACAAAGTGCACAAAATGAAAATATAATAAAAAACACATTTCAGTGTGGACAGTGGATACTAGAAACAAATTATAATATATTTTGAAAAATTAAGTGAGATTAGGGGGATGGGGAGGAGGTTAAGTCAAATCTCAAGACATGTCACCAGAGGGGGAAGCGGATCTGAAATACCTCGAAAAGCTCAGTCTTTAAATAAATTCTGCGGAGTAATACTAGAAATTAATAGAAATGTTATCCACTGTCAGACGTTACTACAGTTGCAACCTCCTTTTTTTTCCTGGGAGGAAAATGCATTACGCATACCACCCGGGCGCAGGGGGCACCCGAGTGGTTATGTGGGACTCCCGTATAGGCTAATGAGACCCACGGTATACCCACTAAAACCCATCCTCCATTTTCCTCCTCGCCGCCTTGTGACGCATGACGGGGTTACGGGAATGCTTTCGCACACATCCGCGACCCCGCCAGCGGCAGCCGCCCACAAGCGGCTCCATCGCGAAAGCCCGAATGCCCTCCACGATGGGCGCACCAGATGATAAGGTGCGCCTCCCTGTTTGGCCTCCACCAGTACTGTAGCAGACTCCTCCCGAGTTTGCTACTAGGAGGCCATACCCATGGCCTGGTATTCACCAGATCACTGGTACCCGGTGGAAGATTAGGTGTGTGGTTCTGTGGTGTGGTGCAACCTCCTGCCACACACCCTTAAACATTAGTAATACTTTCATTATAGTATAGGTAATAGCTGAATTTTATGTACCTAGGTTGCTTGAAAGACTATCAGGCACCACAGAACAGTGGCGTACCTAGGCCGTCAGAATAATAGCAAGCCCAGTTGTCTCGTACAACCCAGGATCTCAGGATCTTTGGCCCGACAACACAGAACACTCCATTCCATACGTATAATATTTATCAACAAATAATATGAGTGTTAACAACTGCAGAGTGATGATAGTAAAGCAATGATAGTAAGCTCGGCTTTTTCGGCTTGTATGGCTGTACCGCCACTGCCACAGAAACCAGAGAGTCTTAATATTTTTTACATCTTGCCAGACACATTGATAGTCTACCCTAGGCCTAGGTGCGAGCGCTACGATAATAACTAGTCCTATGTAATATACATACGTATTTTAACACGTTCCCTACAGCATCCTTTTTAAATAACTTTCATCTGGTGCGTTGGAGACCTAAGAGATCTCGAAACTAACCTATCCTGTGGTGCATATGAGACCTGATCAGTCTCAAAAAACAACAATTTTGAAAATAACTTGTATCTTCCTCAAAACCAATGATATATTTATGAATTTCTTGTGGGTTCAAGATTGCCTTGCAAGTCTTGCAAGAGATCGAATAAATCTCCTAACGCAATGAAAGTGTTAATGTATAACGGTTTAACAAGATCTCATATTTAGGTACGTAACTTAATAAATTAATATACATTCAAAAATTCAAATTAAGTAATTAATTATTTCCTCATATGAATTACTTCGTTAGATATAAGTTTGTTTTCAAAACAGGTAAAAAAAATAAAAACGACCACAACAGATTATTACTAACATGTTAAGTATATAAAACCAATATTTACCTACAGAGAAGCCATTGTAATTTAATCAAAAGATTTCCTTCTATTGCTTTATTTTAGATTTAAGCTATAGATTGTCCGTAATTAATAAAAAAATTAAACCTAAAATGTATTAACAGTTAAAACACATTATTAAATATTTATAAAGACGAAGAAGTGATTTAAATTTTATAAAAATGTTGAGCTAAACGTGTTCAAAACGCATCACATAAATTCGTCCAATTGCTTACTTAGTTACTTCTTTCTAATATTATAAATAAGAGAGTTTGTGAAGATGTATGGATGGATAAGCTTAATCATCAATGCATCAGAATTCGTCAATTTACGCATCGACGCATCCAAAGTCAATATACAATAGTTGAAAGTGTTGAAACGTTTCCACAAACATGGAAATTATACATATACTCAAATAATTAATAGATAAATAACAGTTAAAAATTATTTAGGTTAGGCGGTTAATAAGAGTTTCATTAGACTGGACATACTAGAGGAATGTTTTACGGCTTACAAGCTGAAATGACTTTGAAGGAAGTATCTCATTCAACAATAATTTTAGTAACAGGATGCATATTCTGATATCTTAACAGAGGCATCCGGTAAAACGGCATAACACATTATTGTTATTATACATTGTATGGTATTTTATACCTATATTACGAATTTTACCATTCGTTGTTTAGGGATAAGGTTTTGTTTATGGTTTAGATAATAATAAAATAGGTTATAGGTATAGGTGGGGCTATATTCAAGTTGTTTTTAAATTCCATACACTGAAATGAAACATAATACATATATTGCAAAGTAATATAATATGATGGACAAACTTACTTTATATATATTTAAATAAAGTAAACTAATGATATACTTATCCATGTACGTGCGTCAGGTCGTAACTATATGTATACTCGCATACTTCTATCAGCGTATACTAATAGACGTAGCCCATCTAATAGAGGGACCGTTATCGGTTAATAAGGTGAACCCCAGGGTTCTAATCATTTAATTGATCGTCTTTCCTAAAGCATGATTACACCAATTGTTTTCAGTAAACGATGGAACAATTCGTTTGTTACAGTTAGGATTAATTTCCCGAACGTTGACCGCACCTTTGTCACACCCTGGACGCGAACAGGTCTAATTAATAGTGTATTTCGATAAGTTTGCGGATGCCTTGTCTCATGTTACAACTACCATTAGCATGATAAGGTGGTCGGCTCAATTCTTGCTACTCTTCCACTCCGACGTAACCTTTGCCCCTTTGATTGGCATGTCGTCGTTGTAGTAAATTATTCCATGACAAGGTCTTCGATGTTTGTGGTGTAAGATGATTAACTACTTTCAAAATGTTTACACTTACTCGTAATGATAAAGCAGCTAAAGAAAATTTCCAAGTTAATGTTACATAAGTTTTAAAATCTAATAATATGTTATGGGTGCAATGCAGTAATAACATGCAATGGACTAAGAAATAGTTACCTAAGTTTTAGTTACTTTTATGTGAATTTAAGGAAGTGAAACCCCGATTAAAGTAATTACCACACGATTATAAGGTGCTATCAATTCATTTACAGATACTCAACAATTGGCTGGTCCGGTTATAATTCCGCGTAAAAGTGAAATAATATTACAAAAGGGTCAAAATTTTACAATACAGTGCGTATCAAATAAACCAGTACGTTTAAAACAACAAGAAATACCTGAAGAAAAGTTCGGATCACATTTTGAAATGATCGAAAGAAATGTGACGTCACCGGATTCTAATTACAAATACGCGCAAGACCTCGAATTATACAATGTTGACCACTTCGCTGTTGGTTACTATGCTTGCTTTGAAGATACTGTTGATGAAAATTATGTTTTGAGTAATATTAAAAGAGAACTGAATAATACCGAAAATATTTCTTATTTTTATATTTACGTTAATGGTGAGACCTAATACTCATTATAACACTATGATATAAATACACCTAAAACGTGTTCAGTAAAATTTCTCTTTTACAAATTATAGGGTCCGATAGAATATTTGCACCCATGAGGGAAGTTGTACTAGCAAGAAGCGGGTCTAAAGTCATTATTGGGTGTAGACCTACAACACCAGACGTTAAAGTTTCTCTAACGATGGTATGTAGACATAACTGATATATATTACTGATAACTTTTTAAATATTTTGTGACCTTTTATGATGAATTAAAATATTCTGCCTAAAAGGGTTTAATGCATCATTAAATAAAAAAGTTATAACAAGCATTAATGCAAAATAAATTGCTTTAATAAATGGCATGACTCTTAGTATCTAACATAAATGTTTTGGTCTCATGGAACAATGTTAATTACCTGAAATTCTAGAAATTAAATTATAAGAAATAAGATGAAAGTAAACGTAAATATTTATTGTACGATTTTTAAAAAGAATTCACGACAGCGACAAGGTAATCAATGTTGACCCATTTAGACTTTAATATTAAGCCTATGCTTAACGCTGCGTATAAGTATACACTAAGGCATGATTTACCCATCAGATTTCTGACTAGCCAGATTCATAAAAAGTTCTTAATATTCAGGAACCTCCAGACGTACATGAATATGAGCGATTTGACCCTAAAATTGGGTTCATTTGTGATAGCGATGAGCTCCCTGATGTTGAACTAATAATTTTCGTTTGTGATTTTCGATGGCGGAATATTATGGAAACAAAAGAGGGTTTTGTAAATAAATGTAGGTGATTAGATGCTGTGTGAATATAATTAATATAATTATGAACCCACCACATTCACCGCAAACGAATAATGTAGAAATTCTATTATTTTGGTATGAAAATTATCTAACGCTTCTAATTGCTGTTAATGTGGTATGCTATGTTTTTCAATTTTACAAAGGCGATTTTTCAAAATTAAAGGGAACTTAAATTGAAAAACATACCATTGGGGTATGAAATACATTTACTAACCACATGTTATTTATTCCGGCATATTTCGATAATTGCTGCAGAGTAACAAGACACCAGAATTTTTTAACTATTCTCCAAAGATTGGATTTTTAGTGAAAATACGTTCCGATTTGAAATGCGAAGGCCTACGCGGAAAAAGTAACGATACGAAAAATATACGTTGTAAGTAGATAGTATTGGAATCTTGATGTCACTTAACGAGGTAGCGCGGTGTGATGGTTTCATTTAATGTTGGACTCTTAACTCTCAATATTTTGTTTGGTCGCTTGTGCTTGTAACTGTTTTTGTTTCTTCTGTATTGGTGTGTTGCTCTGCTTCTTTTTTATCTTTACTGTGCACTGTTTTATGGTACTAATCTACTAAAATTTGTTTATTAACGTTGTATGTGTTTTGTCTTTATATGAATTTTCGGGTTATTATGTGTTTAAGATATAGATTAACTACATGATTATAATCCTCAAAATATTAATTTTCTAATTCAAACGTTTTATTTTTTATAATAGTATTTAAGTTAAGTAGTAGGATGCATTAGCATCAATTGCTACTAACGGAAACGTTAACAAGATTTTTATGTGAGTTTTTTAATACACTATCATATTAGCTGAAACGTGCAATTGCAATGGCTTGATACTGTTATTGATACTGAACTGATTGTAGTGTTTATCAATGTTTATTCGAATCTAAAACATACCATATTTACCTATGAGTTCACTATATTTATATACACATAGGATTACAATTTAAAATAGAATAATAATATTATTTAATGGTATATTGAATAGTAAAACTATGCTCCAGAACAGTAATCAAATCTATTATAACAGTAAAAATAAAATTAATTGGAAAGTAATAAAAAGTTTATAGCCATAAAAGTATGAAGAAAATGAAAGATTTAGAAGTCGAGAAGGAAGATAATTATTGTACGATTGAATCCTTTGTGATGAAAAAATATCTTGAATTTAAGACTGTTGGATATGATTAGTGCGGCATGTTTTCACTAAATTACTATAGATTAAATTTAGCTCGCACGATGTACATACTACAACAAAATTTAATTTTATCCTCTGCTTTTAGATACTAATATAGGTCCACCGAAACCAAACATTGAAGGCGTAAGATATTTTATTGATGGCGAAACGTTTTCACTGAATTGCACAGTTATATACCAAAACAATATTCCTACTGTATTAAAATGGAGGATACCTCGTAACAATTCACAGGTAAATTAAATTATTTAAATAAAATTATCAGAGGTCTACAAATAACACTAATAACCAATTATGTCTGGAATAAAATTTAAATAATTTGCTCATTAATGTCTCAACTATTTTTAACAATCGAAGAGTTCCCAGTCATGCTTCGATTGGTTTGTATACTTCATACTAGATTGTTTTATCATATCTGAATGCCAGATAAAAGATATTCATACCGTTTCATTGTTTTATTTTAAAACTGCATGTTTTATTGTTTCTGTGAATATTATTAGTACATATTTTAAACTATTACTATGCCGTCTTATTAAATACTTTGTGAAACGTAAACAATATTGCGATTTTGAAATTTAAAAAATTTTGCAAATATCTTGTCATAAAAATTATGTTTTGACACATTTTTTCTAAAGAAATTAAGTTAATTTAACTATTTAAGGGGGTGTATAATCGCACGAATGAACGTGAAGTTGGTGAAGTTTTGTACAACTACATAACAATAGAGAACGCAAGAGAAACAGATGCTGGAAATTATGTCTGCATTTCAGAAAATGGTCCTGAAAAACAGTACGCATCATTTCTAAAGGTATTCACAGGTATGGTAAAACATCGTCGATTCCAAGGTCACTAGAACCGAATAGTTCTAGAACCAAATAGTAGAAATAATTTAATTAGGATCAGTTTATACACAGATTATACTCAAATCTTGACCACTGTCTTAACTTATACTTAGGCTAAATAAGTACGGTCTTGCATAATTTAAATAATTAACTTCTATCAGTGGAGTACATTTTGTGTTAGTACCCAAAGATTTAGTAATTTCTGTGGGGCAAAGTTACAGTCAATAAACTTTCTCAATGCAAACCTATCCTATTGAATAATTAGTTTAGTAATACGTAGTTAAATCCTTCTTATTATTTTACAAGGATCAGTTTAACAACGATTTAGTGCTAATATGATAATAAACATTTTAACAACTAATTTACTGTTACTAGAAATCACCTCTCGAATTATCAGCTTTTAAATGTGTTGACTAACAAGCACCATTCCATTTTGTCAATAATGTCTTTATATACAATTATCATCATTAAAATAACCGTAATCACTACAATTGTATTAGTGGTAATAATGGACTGCTTAAAATTATGTTTAATAATGATTTTGAAATTAAGGATTTTAATTAGAAAATTTAAGTTTATTTATATGACACTAAAAAATGGGACGCAACAGAATTTTTTGTATGTAAAATAAAATTTATACATACTTGTAATTAAAAATGGTTTGTTTAAAAAAAAAAAAAACAATATCGGAGAATCATTCACCTCGCATGAGTGATGATGGAAGTAAATAATAATGCCTCAAATTTTAAATCAATGTGAATTATGTAGTAGTAAATTTTATAATATAGTTATGTTTAAATTAAATTAAAGCTAATTCACAAAAAAAATCAAATTCTCACTTCACTTTATACAAAATATTCCTGATCCATGATCCTGATTCCATTTCTTCAGTAATAAAGATAATCTATTTTGTCTAGACGGCAGAGATCATCACTCTTTCAAGTGACCATGAACTGATAGTCAGTTTTAAGACCTCATAAATATTTACTCATAAAATTTTACATACTTATTCCGCAAACCGATGGTATTGAACTACTCTGTTATGTCTCTTGTAACAGGTTATTGAAATCAATATATTTTATTCTAATGTAACAAACGCAAAAATTTGGTGAAAAAAAAGTTTGGCAGGTATGTGCCTACATCACGGCACACCATTAGAACAAATACAACGATGATATTATACGATACTATAATTACAGAAAGACATCATTCAAATACCTTTCAGAAAGTCAGTAAATGAACTTAAAAAGTTATAACTGTGCATCCAATTGATTTTTTATTAACATAGATTTATTATTTTAGTGTAATATTTACAAGAAATAAATTTTATTTACAATATACTACACAGCATAGTTATGTACAAAAATATAATATATTTATATTTGAAACATTTCTTTCACTAATTAAAAGCTTGTAGATTATACTCGTACAGTACTACAGACACAACGCAGCCATTTACTTGATTTTCCACATGTTTTAATGCTGAACAGTGTGTTTGTGGAATGTGTGAATGAACGCTAATTGATGAGATTGTCTACGTAATGCGTTATTGATTGACCTTATTTATTTCAGAAACTGGATTTATAAACTTGACAAAAGGACAGAGGAAAGAATTTATTGAAACTAATCAAAACAGTATTAAACTGCACACGACTATAAACGATTATCCTCCGGCGACTATAGTATTGTAAGTTTATTATAAATCTATCTTTTTATTTCTATATCTTTATTGGCATTGTAGTATATTATAATATAAATCTATCTTTTTATTTCTATATCTTTATTGGCATTGTAGTTTATTGGCATAGTAGTTTTCTTCGTTTTTTCCTTCACAATTAAAGCCATCAAAAAGGTGTAGGTATCAGAGAAATCTGTAACATGAAACTTCATATTAAAAACTTAAAATTATAATGAGAATCTGCTCTGTAGATCATAGAATGTGTAACGTTTAAAACGCAAAATTAGATCAGACAAAAATCGTGACTAACTCGAAGCATTACCAGGCAGTATTTATAAGTTCGAGGACAATAAAAATATCGAAAGTAATTGACAAAAACATCGATAACTTTTAAATAAATGGAAAGAAGTTATTGACATTGACAATTTTTACTATATAATCTGTAATTAATTTGTACAAATTTTTTATTAAGTAATAAATGTCCTGAGCGGATTGATCCAAATTTCAGAAACTTAAAATATTCACAAAATAGAATAATAAATATGTCAAAAATAAAATAGCATCAATTCCTAACTTTAAATACGTATTAAATTTTCAAAGTTATTTTTAAGGTTTAAGTGGCATTACTTGTGGTAATACAACTTTATAATATTTTCAGCTATAAAGACGATAAGATACTTCCAAATAATACTAGCAAATATGTATTCAATAGGAGAGATGATAGTGTGGATCTCACTATACGTCAATTGACGGTAGAAGATACAGGGATATATACGTTAGTTGCAAGTAATCATCATGTAACTGCGAATGTAACGTATGACTTGAGACGAACTGGTAAGAATTTGTTATCAAATTATAGTATTTAATAATAAAATTAAGGTTATTAATTAATATTTTTAATTCCAAAATAATCTACTGACGTGCACTAGTACATACGTAAGTTACCAGTTCAGTGATCTTCAATGGGAAGGACCTGTGCCATTGATTTGCTATTCACCTATTCACATAGGGGTTCCCTACACCTTAATTAAACAATTGTACACGTCTATATAAGAATTTCCTATGCTATCGATTGCTCTATTTCATCAACTCAACCCATCACTGTCCTACTGTTGTGCTTGGGTCTCATCTCACCAAGTGATAAGGTAGTAACTTAGAGAGCATGTGAGAAAACTCTTGAGTTTTCAGGTTTCCTCACGATGTTTTTCTACCCTTGCAAATGATTAATTTCTAAATTATTCAGGATTTGATCCATGCTTATAAAATATCTACCTAATTCATGTTCATCAAATATGTTTTCAGATAAACCAAGAGTTGATTTTGGACAAGAAACATCTAAGGCATTTTTGATTAATACAAGAGCGAACTTACAATGTGAAGCAGTTGGATATCCTCTACCAACCATTAGTTGGGTATTTACAAACGAAAATGGACAAGAAGAGGAGATTCCGGTACGTTTCTAATTATAAATTTTTAAGGAAATCGTCAAATATTTGTTATTGCTAATATTTCCGACAAAGTATGACTCAAATTATGACCTGAAACCACGTTTCGACGACAGGCGTATTGAGTGAACTATGGTTTTCTACCAGTAAACGTATGATTATTCTAGACATTTAAGAAGATTGAAACAACAATATCAGATATCACCAACATTCAAGCTTTTTAAGTTTATAAGAAGTTTCAGACTTTCAGTAAAATTCCTGGAATGTACAAAAAAATAATAATGGGAAAAGATATATTTATCAAACTTTTACATTTTTACAACTCAATAACCTGTTAAGATTATTTTTGTGATTTCACAGAGCAAATACCAAAAAATATTGTCTCGTATTAAAGTAGTATCAAATGTTGAAATACCAGTACGAGTTTCGGGTAATATTACTTGCAAAGCTTTCAATAAACGAGGCAATTCAAGTGTTTCGAAGAATTTCCATGTACATGAAATCGCTAATGGCTTTGGAATTAAAAATAGTGATAAAACTTGGTTCCCGGAAGGACAAAAGATGCAGCTCACATGCATAGCTTCGAAGTACGAATACAATGATCTCGCTTGGCATGGAAACGATGATGAAGATTTGTATGATTATGGTAAGTAAGCTCTATAAAATTTTAAGCACTTAACAACCTATTGGATTATTATTAATATTAAATTAGAGATAATTATATCTTTCGTTTTTTTAAAATCTTTGACTTTTTTTAATTTTTGTTGTTCCTATTCAAAGAATTATTTGACATGTAATCTAACACTATATGCTTTATTTCCATTTATTTTTCTCTAGAATAAATATTAATTCATCTTAAAGGTCAATGGGAAAATAGTATGGTAAAAAACCCTCGGCCGCCCTAATACGGCTAAAAATGATTAATATTTTATTGTTTACTAAGCCTTGTTTTTTTTTTGTTCAAACTTTGATCTCCCATGAATTCCAAATAAAATAACCATAATTATAATATTATGAGAATTTCATTTCATTCTTTCATTATACACAATTTTCATCAATGTTTGCGACCGGGTTGGATTACGCCCAATGACCTTTGCAAGTTCTTATTTAAAATTCTATAATAATACGTCAAACTTACTTAAAGGATAAAAGTAGGGGAAAATTTTTAAGGTTTTTTTTTTGCAGTGGAATATAATTGAAATAATATTTTATTTATAGTAACCTATATCGAGTCTCCATTTTCCCTTATCGCGGTGTTGGAAATGGACAACATTTCATTGGATCACGCAGGAAATTATACGTGCAAAGCAAATAAATCAGAAAATTATGAATTTGAGAGCGTAACCGTTGTAGTGACAATTGAAGGTAAACTTTTGAATTTGTATTTTATGACTAATCCCAGACTTAATATCAAAGGGTAAGAATTAATGCGAGAAGAAAATAGATTTATCTAGAATCTTATCAATAACAAAGTTTCGGATTGTGTATAATATTTTACAATTCACTTCTTTCAATGCTTTCAAAAATTCCGTTAACACTGGTTAGTAGTGTCAAAATATCTTAAGACACCTTGGTTCCAGATTTGCGATAAAAGTAAACAATAGTTTTTCTAGTTTATATATACTGCCTGAATTGTCAGACAATGCCAGTCGTGGCAAAATAATACGTGTACATGATTATTAAGTGTTTTTCATATATGAAATTTTATGTGTAGATATATTTATTTATATTTTTTAGGGATTCGCAAGCCTGTAATAAATGGACCTCAAAAGGACGAGAGTTGGCAGTTGACTCCATATCAACGCGTTCAAATCAGCTGTGTGGCTAGCGCTGTTCCTCCGCCAATAATAATTTGGTATAAGGTATAATCAATAAAATTATTTACTTTAGCTTTAGAGTAAGTACCTTAGATCTTTTTATGTAGTTTAGATTTCATGTTATATATATTAAGTACTGCTAAATCGCTCTCGCTTCGATTCAGGAAAAATATTAATATATACCTATATATATATATGTTACCCGGGGATAGGTTAGCTTCCCAACAGTGAAAGAATTTTTCAAATCGGTTCAGTAGTTTCGGAGCCTATTCAATGCAAACAATCAAATCTTTCCTCTTTATAATATTAGTATAGATTATGACCTTATTATGCAAAAAACCGGAACTGCTGGCGCCAGATAGTCCGGAATAAAGTGATCCGTGGAGGGAGTCACGACCCTCAGCAATGAGGATATCGACGCAACGAGGAGGATTATGACCTTACATTATAATTACAAGGAAAACGTTTATCCCAGAAATAAGCATGTTAAATAAGGTTCACGAATTTTCCTTCTAAAATTAAAATTACCTGTATGGTCAAAGAGTAAGTAAATATTATTTCTTGCGTTCCATTTCTGGCCAGAGAGAACATTTACCTATGTGATTCATTTTTGTTCTCGGTGATTACAAAGAGGACTACAGAGTCGTTTAATAAGTCGTATCAACTTATTTGAAGCATTATACATTCTGAATCAGTATCACGTATGCCATATTTCTTCTTACAGGATGGATTGTTACTAAGCAACAATAGTGTAAAAATTAGCACCGAGAGCGTGGACAACACGATAGTAAACTCTACTGTTATTATCGATCAGATGTTGGAGGAGAATAAAGGAAAATACGAATGTATAGCTAAAAGCGGAGATGTTACCACGAAAAGAGTTTATGATCTTCTAATTAAAGGTATAAATATTATAAACTTTATTTATTTCGTCTGTTAGACATAATCCCTTGGATCGTCTGGTTGGTCCATGGTCGCTACTTAATCTATGGTAGGGTAGGCTGAATAAATATTTCCGAATGATTTTGGACCCTTTGAGCATTGCACACAAAGTTCATTGATCTGAGATCGGGTAGGTATCTTATATGAGACGGATATTTCGATACTTTTGTGGAATCATCAGTTATGAATACTCATCATCATTTCATGCCTTCAAAGCTTTCATGAAGAAGATCAGCGATAATTGGCCAATGTGTCTCTTTGAATGACATAAATCATGTCTATGATTTCCACCATGTGTTGAGTTCCCTTTTTACATATTTTCGATCTTCTTAAATTAGGCTATCATTTCAACTATATTCATCATATCATATTCATATTTATATCAAATTCATTGGCGGTAAAACATGGTCTATGACAAGTTACCTTTGCAAATTATTTTTTGTCATATAGCAACATCATCGTTAGCTGATAAATACCTTTACTACAAATATATAAGTATACATTTTCTTAATTTTACCTTTCAGAGAAATCTACGAACCTACCAGTCTACCTGTACGCATGTGGAGGTATAGCGTTCGTTCTCGTTATACTAGTCGTATACCTTATGTGTAAGATTCGCAAGGAAAAACAGTTCCGGAAAGAGCTGGCTGCAGCCGGACTGCTTTACTTCAAGGAAGGAGTCCCGAAGTCTCTGAGCCCTGACTTGGGTATCGATGAACAAGCAGAGATGTTACCGTATGATGAAAGATTTGAATTTCCTGAAGAGAAACTCATATTAGGTTTGTGTTACAATTTCGTTTTAAAACGTACAGTATAGAATATACATAGAATAATATGAAGAGTCGCGAATGCTTAGAAATATAGCATAATTTAAAAAGTCTCTACCTCGAGCCTTTTCTCTCATTTACAATCTCGGTATAATTTTTATTTCTACAAATTCATTGGTTCTTATCATTTTTCAACTAAACAGTTCATAACTTACCATCCTTTGTTTTCTTTTCATGTCTGCCTTAGCCAGTTTCGTAAGCTTGAAAATATGAAGTAAAAAATGTACATGTAATTTCAGGTGCACAATTGGGCGCCGGCGCCTTCGGTGTAGTTTACAAAGCTGAAGCCCGGGGTATAATCAACGCAGAAGAGACAACAACAGTCGCAGTCAAAACAGTTAAGAAGAACGCCGACAACATGTACATAAAAGCCTTAGCGTCCGAACTAAAAATTATGATACATCTTGGCAAGCACGTCAATATACTGAACTTGCTTGGAGCTTGCACCAAAAGGGTGGGAAAACGTGAGTATTTTTCTTTACTTATTTTATGCTAATGTTAATACATTCATCACCCTTCTTTTCTTGGCGTCAATGATGACTTTTATTAAGGACTTCTGGATGTTGATCAAAAAATATCTCGTCCGCGAAGCTGTGCATGTTTAAATGAACCGTCCAAAATTATATTGTGTAAATATCTTAATCGTTAAGATAAATTAAACTTAATGTCGCTGAAATTACGTATTCAATATATTAAAAAATAATAATGTTGTTTATATACGTAATGTACATATATGTGTATATAAATATTGGTTAAAATAGATTTTGTTATCAATCCAATCAATTCAGTCACAGGTAATTGACTTATAGACACGAACGTTAGTTTAAGAATCCTCTAATTACAACGTCAATTAAAGTTATGACGTCCATTAAATTTTAAAAAGAGGAAATCCCAGAGCACTTTCCTCAAATATTATCACATTTTACAGCGAAACAAAGCATTATTCCCAGTAATGTTTTGTTTGTACTTAAAAATAATTTTATAAATAGCGAATGTAGGTATTATTCGCACGGGTAAGATAAGAAATAATTGATAACGGACAATTTAATTTCATTGATGTACATATCAGACTGACCATATAGATGGTGTAAAAAACAAACAGTTAATTGTATCTAACCCACATCTATTTGCGCTACTGACAATCGCATATACTACGAAATAAGTATACTATAATAATCCTGACTTGATTTAAATCTACGAGTTCGTCTCATGAATCGGTCATTAATACCAGAATCTTAAATACTTAAATAACATAACAAACCAAATAAAGGTAAATAACTTGTAATGGAGGTATCTATTAAAATGGGACGTGAACGAATATACATATACTACAGTATATACGTATTAGTTCATTGAACGCGGACAATAGGAATGACAATGATACAGTTTCCTTTTTTATTATTTTTTCACCTTATTGATATAATTAATTGATTTACCATACATTGATCGTTTAATTTAGGTTAATTAAATAATGTCCGATGATCCTTATTTTGATGAATGAATATTATGATCCTAATTACATTGATAAACATAAGACAAACTGAATGAAAGACGACTCTCATTGTTATTTGCAATTAGTTATTTGCACTTCATAGTTTCAAGAAAATACTCTGTCTTATTGCAGGTGAATTGAAAGTGATAGTGGAGTACTGCAAGTTTGGCAACATTCACAAATATATGCTGCGCCACCGCGAGGTATTTATCGACCAGCTGACTGACAACAAGGAGAAAAATCTCGGAAAAGTCAACAAGGCGTTCTCTTATAGTAGCGGAAGTAGCGGGTAAGAGTTTCTTCACTAATATTCTTCAGTGGTCACACTTTGAAGTATACTTTGAATGTAAAAGTCGATGTGAATGTCCGAATTATAATCCGTATGTTCAGATACACCAGTGTATCTTATGACAGAAGCAAGTAAAGCAACTTGACAATTTTGGACTAACACCGTAAAATTGGTGGTAGTTAATATACCGTTGGAACCCGAACATTTGCAGTAACAAAGGAGATAATACAGCGAATTAGTGATGGGGCAATTGTCAAGAGATGTGTCACTCAATAATGTTTAACGACTGCTAACTACTCTGCTAATGGCACAGTTTGATAAGAATGAATTAGATTATGAGTAGTTTGATTTACCCAAGTGCCCATCCTTTAAAATGGGCAATTTTGATTCATTTATTTATTTATGTAATCGTTTATTAGGATTCGATATCAAATTCAATTACTAAAAACAGAAGTTTTATTAAACGTAAAAATTTTAAAAATAATTTTTAAAAATATGAATTCCGTCTTCTTTCCAGAATGCACTCTGATTACTTCTCCAATCACACTCAAGAAACCGACCATACGTTTGTGAACTCTGCTAATACTAGCAGATCTGTGAGAAAAGGTAAAATTGCATGTTCTTTAATTATTTAATAAATGAAGTTAATTTAGTGGTTAAATTAGTTTTGATTACATTTATAAGTACTTAAGCATCTCCAACAACTCGCATTAGGTCAGCGTGGTAGAGTATTCCCCGAATTCCTTACACCTAAATGTGTGACAGGAGGCTTTTGCCCAACAGTGGGATATTAACAGGCAGATGATACATTATTAAAACATGATAATTATATTACTATAATTATTCTTATTATGCAAATATAATTATATTTTATTAGATAATCCATAATTTTGTATTACAAACATATAATTATTTTTTTATCAGATAACGCACCTCAGACAGAGGATATTAAAGGTATGGTAGCATGATAGTATGCACGGTTATTTACAGTTTAATTCATAATTAATGTAAAATAGCAGTGTGCTTTTGTTTGTTATTTTAGTTATTTTAGTACTAGAGATTGTTTAGATCATCTGCAATAACAAACAAAATATGTTTCGATGCACGTTTTAACACCACTGTCTTACCTTACTACACATTCTTGCAACATTTCAATCACTGATGATGGTGTGTCTTACTTATTAACTTTCTTATGGTAATAGTTGGCAAATGACTATAATAATAATAATAACGCTTCACACTCATAACACCACACTAGGATTCCCTGTGTCGTGGGTGCCACGGACTACACACAAAGACAAGGACCTTTACACCCAGACCGAGAACAGATATTCAAACTCATCATTGAAATTTCCGCCTCGCTGGGAATCGAACCCTGGACCCTTGGCGCGACTACCCAGCATGGTAACCATTGCGCCACACGGGTCGTCACTATGCTAGCCACGTGATGGTACCTAACTGGTCACAAACCCCATTTTGGAATTATTCGGACAAACTTTTCTATTATTATTTATAGATAACATATATAAAAGTTTATTAAAATTATTTATTAGAATTAACTATTGATGTTTAAACAAAACTCAAGAGACTGTTGTCAACAAAATTACGGTTGATTAATGCTTTGTTGTATCAACCCAATACGTTATCAAAATATTAGCAGGACACAGTTTGTGGTACATTCGGTCACCTTAATAAAATGACCCAGAGATAATAACATTAGCTTTAGGATATCATGTTTACTTCAATGCTTACTCAGAAAATCCTACTGTGAAACTATGAGTGTGTAGCGTTATTTTTCGTTTATAAGTTATAAGATATCCTTTTATTTGATCCAAATTGTAAACTAACTAGTTGTCAAATTTCATCTCACATGTACACTACGGCCGACATATTATTATCTTGGCTCATCTAAACATATATTTTGCGAACTTTAGCGCATGTAAGACAGAGAAAGCGACACGAAGATGCTAACGTGTGACTGTAACATAATACGCCGCGTATCGAGCATTGCCGAATTATGTTACTGCGCAGCCTTCTGCGCGGAGTTCAGACGTGCTAAGAGACGTCGGCCGTACTGTATCTATGTGCCTACTGATAATTTGATTGTAAGCATTCATTTGTCATTATATGTTTCAGTATCGGAAAATGGATACGTGGCGCCGGAGTGGCGATCGAACTACGAGAGCGATTACAGCTTCGACGTTCGCAACCCGCGGCCGCTGACGTCACGGGACCTCCTCGCCTGGGCCTTCCAGATCGCGAGGGGCATGGAGTATCTTGCCAGTAGAAAGGTTTCACGTTATTTCTATATCAGCCATTGAAGTATAATTAATACTAACGAACATACACCGCGAACAAAACTTGTGTCGCGCCGGGAAGTACCTCTCCTCCATACTCTTTTCAAAATCGACTGAATTCACTGAAAGCAGTTGCCAATTGGTAAAAGTTCATTTCGCAAACATTGGGTTTGCGGTGTCGGTTTTATACGCTAGTAATAATAATTCAATGATATCAGCAGTCTATATAATAGTCACCGGAGTAACAATATCTAGTTTAAGCACAGAAGACAAAGAAGGATAGTACACAATGGGCTTAAGGTGAAAACACGTAAAGAAGTTCTGAAGCTGTAAAGGCCGATAAGGTCTACAGCTTTCCATTCCAAAAAATAAAAGTTGTCTGTTATTAAAATCAAAGAGCAAAATTATTTAATATTTAAACTATCTGAGAGTTAGTTACTGTGATATAACCATAGAAGAAATAATAGTAGGTACATATATAATAGTAGTAGTTGTTATCATAAGATAATAGTCGTTAAGCCTTGTCGGACGCCCTCAGGTGGTATGAAAACTTCCGACACTCGGGTTGGCCACTAACCCCTGCACCAATCCGCACTGGAGCGGCGTGGTGGAGTATGCTCTAGGCCTCCTCAAGAAGAGAGACCCGTGCCCCGTAGTGTGCCATTAATGGGTTGAAGCCAATAGTAATAGAACATTAATATTTGATCGGATAGTATATTATGTGATTTTCTTTATGTTCTCTTTTGTTTTTAGTTCTGTTTTGTTTTTCAAGGTTTTACACGGTGATTTGGCGGCTCGTAATATACTACTGGCAGACGACAATATCGTGAAAATATGCGACTTCGGCTTAGCGCGAAGCATTTATAAAAATGATGAATACCAAAAGAAGGAAAACGTAAGTATCTACTAATTCCAATCACAATAGTCAGTAATTTTACTTCTCTTAATTAAGCTTTATAATGTAAAGCAACAAAAAATAAATCTTTTTTGCCGTCGCGAACAATGAAATTCGCACCTATTAATAAAATTAATTAAAGTTCTCTAATATGTATCGAATTTCCTTTTTTATTAGACCTCTCGTAATTTACATATAAATAGGCTGAATTTCCAAAATTCCAGCCTCTACTTTACACTTTGCTACGTTATAAGATAACCTGCAAAATTTCAACTATGTAGGGTACAGTGTATACATATAGGTCTATGTTTGTAGCCCTATTGGGTTTCGAGCTGGCTGTTTATATGTCAATAAGTCAGGAAGCCTTTTAGATGAATAGATAAATAATAAAGATTCTCGTGATAACTTTCAGAGTCCTCTCCCTGTGAAATGGCTAGCGATCGAATGCATGACCGACCGCATATTCTCAACACAGTCAGACGTGTGGTCCTTTGGTATTGTGCTGTGGGAGTTGTTCTCGCTCGCCAAGACGCCATACCCCAACATCAGTCCACAAAACTTACTGCAGTGGTTAAGTGAAGGGTGAGTTTATACGATCTTAATTTAGTGTGACGTTTCAAAAACCTTGAAACGGAACGGGATTGTCTTTGATGCATTTGGGATTAGACGACTGTTTTAGATTTTTTTAATACGTATTAAGTTTACGTATTTTCTTTCTTATTCTGTTTCTATTTTGTTCATTAATTTACACAAACAAAGTCGAGGATAATATAAGCTCCTATCAGTAATAACTATGCTAGTTGCTTTGTAATGAGATTTAGTAGGTATCATTTTAATACTAAAATTTAAAAAATCGCCAATTCTTTCTCTCTTTAGGGAAAATAATTTTCCTCCTTTTACTTTAATATTCTTTCTGGTTACAACAATTAGTGAGAAAATTTTAATGTGTTATATATTTTGCAATGAAGAATTTAACTAAATATTGATTGCATTGTATTGTATTGTAGACATCGGTTGGAGAAACCACCGTATGCGGACGATAAGTTATACACTCTGATGAAACGATGCTGGGAACAGAAGCCCACAGCGCGGCCGTCGTTCAGTCGGCTGCAAGAAATACTTGGCTCCTTCTTGGAGGAGAACGTGAGGAATGTAAGTGATTTAGTTACGTACTGCTGTTTTAGAACTACTATCTGAGAGGACGTGCAAAGAAAATCATAATCACCACCCTCAAGCATGAATCAGCCGCCAAACGACTCGTCGTGTTCCGGCTGGGGGCTTGAGAGCCAGTTCTTTCTTTCTTTTCTTCTTTTTTCTTGGCCGGCAACGCATCAGTGATGCCTTTGGTGTTGCTGATGTCCATGGGCGGCGATGGCCACTTACCATCAGGTGGATCGTCAGTTCGTTTGCCGGCTATTTCCATAAAAAAAAATCAAGCTATGTTCTTCTTGAGGTTGATCCACTGATTGCAAAACACCTGTACGAGTATATTCCAAATAAGATTTAATAGTTAAATTAGATACAACTTCTGGCTAAAGCGCCGTATGGTAGGGTAGGTAGAATTACCCATGGTATTTGGTTTATTGTATTTTCCCATGTGGTACATAAATAAATTGGTTCGTTAAGTTCAGTAGGTAGCTAAATCGAATGCTGTCTCGAGTCGGGTCGACTAGAATATAGTCGTGTCGAATCGAGTATAGTTTGTAATCTCTTTAATACTCTCAATACTGTGTGGTCTTCCAGTAGGCACCAGCATGGTGACTATTAAGCTTTCGTGTTATTAGAGAAGGCTCGTGTTCAGCAGTGGGACGGTAATAGGTTATGATGTTCAACAATAAGGCTATTTAAAAGACATGTTTTAGTAAAAAAATTTTTTAATTTCCAGCATTACGTAGACCTGAATTCAGCGTACATGGACATGAGGCCAGAGGGTGAAGACTACCTGGCGATGGTGTGCGCGCCCGACTACAACAACATGGTGACCCCGAGCCCGCACGAGTACGTCAACGAGCCGCGGAGATTCTTCTCCTCCACGCCCACGCCCACGCCCACAGAGCTCGAGCATGGTGAGGAATCCCAGCTAAATCGAATATTGTCTCGAGTCGAGTCGACTAGAATATAGTTTCGAGTCGAGTCGAATCGAGTATAGTTTGTAAAAATTGGTTGTCTGTAAAGTCGGTTTACGGACAATGGTTTTACGTGATAACGTCTATTTCGTAGAAGAATAATTTATGATATAAATATTGTCAATTCGCACATTAGGAACGGGAAATAGAATGAAAATTACAATTTTACATATATCTCTTTCTCGATACTTTGCGCGCGTTGTGGCTCGTGACGTGAGCAGGCTCGTTACCACGTTTTCGAGAATGCCTTCCAAGCGGACCGATTACGCATGAGTGGGAGAGAGACGGCCGGTCTAGCGTGCCTCTCTCTCTAATGCTGCGCGCGCTTCCGTGACGTGAGCGGCCGTTACTCGGTTTTCGTGAATGCCTTTCAGGCTCATCGTCTTTATAAACGTTATCACGTCAATAATCGTAAAATCGAAATTTTATCGCAACAATCTGTATATGAATATTTTCCCGCTAATGTAGCCACAGCATAAGAACTTCGTTTTTACTTCTCTTTTCTCTCAAGACTCTTGGTATTTCTGCGGACGCGGACGATAAACTTTTACAATCAGGTAAGTAGCGCGTCGTTTGTGGATATTTACATAAAAAGGCATTGAAGTATTATTACTAGAACCGACACCGCGAACACCATGCATGTCCCAATGCATTGGCGCCACGTGGCTTCAATCTTCAATGGATTCGTTCTATTTTGAAAGGAGAACGGGGGCTCAGTTTTGAAAATCGAACCTCCCGGGCGGGACACACATTTTGTTCAAGATGTCCGTTCTATGACAATATACCTACTGGTACTTCAATGTAAAAAGGTTTTTTTCTTCTACATTTTTTTTTGCCTATTTATTACAGTCAAATGTTAAGTATGATTTGTTGTGTAATAAACAAGTATAACTCAAATACAAGTTTTATTGCAATTAAGTAGATTGCTCGATCAGTTTATTTGCTAACTTTCCACATTATTTACTTTGCGTGTTAGTGGGAATCGAGGAAACCCCACTAGCAGTTATAATAATAGTTTAGCTAAAGATGCATGTATTAAAATGCACTGAGTTCGGTAGTTGGTTTCATTATCATTTTAATGTATTGTTATTTTATACATTTTTATTATATTATTGGATGTAGTACGAACATAATAATATAACCTACAAAATGTTTACACGATAATATATTAGCATCGTTAAAGTCATACTGACACATATTTTTGAAAAAAACACTTTATTACTCACATACACAACATTATAATAATATGTGATTGGGTAGGTAGGTACCACAGACATGTATACCTACCTAGAATATGTCTGTGGTAGGTACCGTAGATTTGTATCTGACTGCTTACTTGTTAAAATTTAGTTTCATATAAAAGAAACAAGCAATTATTGATAGCTGTAACTGTAAACAAAAACAATAATAATATAACATCAAAAAATTTTCTTTATAACAGAGGAAAACCAACACACATCGGCTTAATAAGGTAACTCAGTGTGTCTGGAAAAACAGTTAAATGGATGGCTTACCGCATGGAAGTTTATTTTAATCTTGGAGTTAACTTGCCTTGTAACTAACAATTGTACTGTTACGCTTTTAGCACCTACAGATGCAAGGTAAACTTAAACGAACCATATCCGTCGGAACACTATCGTATCGCTAGCACTCCATTATATCTTAGTTGTCGTGTGTCGTGTACGACAAAATGTCGTGCACTTTATTGGCTAAACATTGTTTAGCCATTTTGTCGCACACGACACAAACATGTTATAATTAAGAGGCTGTTTACATTTTGTGGACGATTTTTGTCGGCTTCCACATGCTACGATAGATATGAAATTTTCTCCTGGCAATAAAGTGAACGACACACAGTGGGAACGGGTTGAACGTTATTTTTCACATTTTCGTCAGATGCTAACGTAATCAGATAGATTTTGACGGATTTTCCATAACTTGTTAATAGCTATAATAGTTCCTACGACTTCTAGGTACTCTATAGATACATTATACATAATATGCTACATTGTTGTTGTTGGAACGAAGTTCCTTATCGCGCATTGTGAAAGGGGGCTAGACGGAAAATTACGACACTTTTTGATTCTTACGAAACGAATGACGACACTTTTTTTTGAAGTGATTCAGAGAGTTTTACAGAGATGGCGCTGTACAATAAAACAATACTTAAATCGAAAGGAACTTCGTTCCATCCGGGTGTCCCTTGACACCTCTCATGTTCTTTTTTGTTTAGCGAATACATATAAACACACATTTCACGTATGAAAGTCTATAGCTTTTCAAAGATAAATAAATTGATCCAAAAAGACTACCATTTTATGTTTAACACGTGCAAAATAACAAAATTAAAACCGAACATGTGTTGAATGTAAAGCGAATATAACTGATATGTTTCCGTCTGCTGTTTAGAGCCGGAATATTCAAAATCGTGCTAGACAATGGTTCGCTATTTCACTAGCATTCCGATTCGTTTTGCTTTATTTTCACATTCGCTGTGTGCTACAGGCGTAATAATTTGTGTTGAGAAACTTTTTATATTTAAAGTAGAATAACATCTTTGACATACATTGTATTTTGTAAAACCTACACTCGTGTTGTTTTTAGTTTAAGTGTCTGTGTTTTGCATGATTCGTTGTGCTTTTCTTCTCGCAATAATATACCGTATCCTTTCAGATGACGAAGGCTACTTAATGATGAATAGGTCGAACGTTAAATTCAGTCCACGTCATCTTAGTGCCGCGTCCGATGCGACAGTCCACGGATCCGAGTTGACTCCAATGCTGACCTTGAACAACCTTCCAACGAGAAGCGGTTCCGAATCCGATTACGACGGCAATTCCTCCTACCTCAAAATGTGTCCACGAATCGTCGAGGAAGCTGACGAGGTATTCGAAACGAAACAGAACAACATAAAAAATACCCAAAACACGGCCATATCAAACCCGACGTACACAACGTTTGACGTAGATCTCGACAAGAAACCCAACATTTCCAATAATTACATCAACGTCAACATACCTAATGGTCTAGTCAATTAGATTACGTCGCGCACAACGTACTGTCACTCGCTGCCGTAGGCTATTTTTGTGTATCGAATTTGATGCGGCTTCTCTTGATCTCTCTATGAATTTTGTAATATCTTTGCGAATAATCTCAAATTCTCCAATAGCTCTGTCTCAGATATTCTTATGTAATTTTGAGCCATAGCTTTTAATGTCATGTTATTCTATTATCTATAATATCTAACTTCTTATCTAATTTGTGGTCTTTGTGCTTCGTCTCTTGTGTGCATGTTATTATAAGTAATGATAGTTTTAATTGATGTGATATTTTAATGAAGGATTATAATGGATAGGAAAGATAAGTGTTATGTATAGGTATAAAAAGTAAATTAGTCGTCTTTAAAAAAACCCACCACCTAATTATTTCGTTATCATTCCTAATCTATGTAAAATACCGGTTACGAATGCTTATGTTTATATAAACACTCAATGATTTAATATAAAACTGATATAAGATTAGTGAAATCATTATCTATTTTTATATTGCCTCAGTTGATATGTAACTTTATGATCGTAAAATATATTTTCATATGATGTATATTATATAATGTAAATGCTAATAGTCTTGCTAGTAAGAATGCAAATACGAATTAGTTAATAATATAATAGTAGTCATAATTATTTCACACACCAAAACACTAAAAATAATACCTAAAAAGTATTATCTTAGGAATGACGTATTAAAATAGATCTGTTTTTAAATTCCATATTTATGTAATTATTTTATCCAGTATGACGATATAAATTCTTTGATAAAAGAGTAGCCTAGTTTTCTTTTCTGTTTAATTATTGTGTTTGAAAGTTAATTTGTCAAGATTTTGTTATAGTAATTTTCTTTTCAGAAACAATATTTTTGTTTTACATAATTGTTTGTTATTTATGTAATACTTAGTAAGTATTATCGAGTCATTAAATTATTGTAGATATCTTACGTACCAATGGTAGTTTTCTGTGTTTCGTACTTTGGTAATGATACCTAATAACAATAATGTGGATGCAATTATTATACCCTACTATGAAATTGTTAACATTAATATTAATGAAACAAAAGTTTTATTCGGTACGGATTGATATATTTTTATACGTTTTGTCGTGCAAAACCAAAAACATAAGACATATATATCGCACCTTTGGTGCAACAAAGGCACAACAGCTTTTTTTGTAATTGTACATAAGAGGACTTTAAGATTTTTTCCCATTCGCATTTATTTTCATATTACTGGATTACTATCTGTAATAGGTTAAAAATATATATACTATTAATTGTTTATAGTTTTTGCTATAGTTTCACGTAAAATGCTTGTTTTATAGACAATTTGGTATACTAACTTAATTTTACAGTTTTTTCCATTTGTGACTTTGTTGCACCGAAGGTGTGATATGTCAGCGTTTTATTATTGAACTTGTGCATGTTTTGATGTATTTATAATAGTTATATAAGATGTATCATAGTGATCGTTGTATTTCATTGTATTTAATGTGACCTGTGCTATAATTTTTGTTTCATTGACTACATTGAATTTATGAGAGTATATTTTCGTTTTGTAAAATATTAGAAGCCGTCATGGGGTTTAATAAATGTGATATTATGAAAAATTATCTTTGATTCATTTTTAATGCTGCTTCGTTTAAATACTTTGCTTAAGCTCAGACCGAATTTGGAATAGAGTACATAATAATATATACAATCATCCTAATTAATAGAAATATCTTTATTCATATAAAGAAATATTTTGTCATTAAAACTGGTCAAACGAGGTTAAAAATGTAATAAGTGAACTTGGATGGAGACTTCAATCATCATCAATAGTAGGTACAGTATCACATATGTTGCCTTGGATCCAAGCCAACCTTCCATGCATCTTGCTGCACAACAGACAAGGTTATGACTCCAGGGTTCTGTAGGTGTACGAAACCCAACGAGGTTTTGTACTTGGTATCAAACTGAATCCCCCATGTATCAAACTGATGCATGGTGGTAGAGTTTTTGTCTAGTTTTGTCGGCAACGGATCGATGATGTCCATTGTGTATATCTGAGGCGACGTGATGTGGACGCAAATAAGACGAAAACAAACTATGCTTGGAATAAAAAAAACATGTATTTCAGATCTAGGACAATCCTCTAGGAAGGTATAATATTAGTAGATTTGTAAGTCCGTCCAACACAGTCACCGGAAACTCGGGCCGAGCGACAGTTGAGTAATGAGTTTATGAGACGAAACTTGTAAACTTCTGTGTTAACGTTTGTTCTAACTCGATGCAAATATGAAATCACGGAAGCGCATAAATCCCATCCTGTATGTATGTCACGATGTTCCTTGGGTCTGGATCTCATTCAAAACTTGTTCAATCTGCTCTGTTGCAAACACAACCGAATAACTTTTGTTTGGTTGTTTAACTAAAAATTCCTCTCACAACTGTAACTACGAGGCCTTCTATTAATTCTGCTGCCTGTAATAAATTTACAATACGTTAGTAGAGATGTGGGCACGTGCGATTATGACATTTATGATTCTACCCCATTAACAACTTTTTGCTCCGACTGAGTCTCTACCTCGTTATTGATATCTGGACGTCCAAAACACTACCTCAGTGCCTGAAGTCGAAGGTGTTCGAGCAGTGTGTGTTGCCAGTGATACGGATCCGAGACGCGGAGCTATACTATTGGCTTAATGCATAAGTTCAAAGATACTCAGCGGGCTATGAAACGAGCTATGCTCGGTATCTTTCTACGCGATAGAATTAGAAATGAGGAAATCCGTAGACGAACGAAATTGACCGACATAACGCGGAGAATAAGTCGGCTGAACGGGCAATGTTTGAAGGACCGATAACCGTTGGAGAAGAAAGGTCCTCGAATGGAGACCACGTCTCGAAAAAAGGAACATAGGACGCCCCCCGACCAGGTAGACTGACGACCTGAAGAAGATAGCGGGCATCCGCTGGATTCAGAAGGCTCAGGACCGGTCAGAGTGGCGCAAGTCAGGGGAGGCTTATGTCCAGCAGTGGACATCCAAAGAAGAATGATGGGATGAAGGATGGATGGATGGATGGAAGGGAAAGGTGCCCCTTATTGGTTATTAAGTGGTTATCTATGCCACATGTCTCAACATTTTAGGTAAAATTTTGTTTGCATATTTCAAGTGTCGAAAAAGCCAAAGCGGGCAGGGCAAAGCCCCGCCTACTAAGTATGTAAAAAAATAAATTCAGTTAAAAATTAATAATTTATAATAAATGTAAAAACTGATCTTTTGTCTTGCTTGACCTCTATTCTCCATTTAATTGATCGAATGCTGTCTCTTAGTTGACCGGGCTTAAGAAATCCTATCTTCTCTACTTCTTATCAAATATCTGGGTTTGAAATACAGAACTACATGTTGGTTTTTTTGTTTTGTTAATTTCATTTACACTGAAGATAGAATTGTTGCTAGCCCTTTTTGTATTCTATTAATGAAATTTAATCATGCCCGCTTTACTCGAAACGGGTGCCCGATTTAGCCCCCACTCCCTTGGGCAAAGCGGGCAATCGTAAAGGTTTCGTAATTTGCTTATAAGTTTTTTTATCAATTTTTGATAAAGCAAATTATACTACATTCGAAAGCGTTTAATAAAGTCTTGGTAAAAAAAATAATATAGCTTTGCTATAAACCACTTTTTTTTCAATTTTCCCTTAAGGGCACCCTTCTCCTATGCACTGGATCATGCTGCTTCAAAGCGGATTATGATTGACAATCCAAGAATCGAAAGCGTGCTTGAAAATTGCAATTTATAATAATAACCGGGAGGAAAATGATAAATATGATAATCCCCCGAATACTTGACTGATCCTACGAAGCATAAAGGCACTCAAAAATTTGGCCGCTAGCGGATATTTATAAAAAACATTGTTCATTAACTTACGTCTTTGAAAGCTTCCACAAATCCTAGTGGAATGTCAATTAACATTCTTCCCAAGCTACTCAGTACCTGCAAAATATTATAATTAAATAGTATAATTAAATATTATAATATACGCTTTACAATAACATTCCCGCTTTAGGATCAAGGAAGTTGTTTTGCAAATGGGGTGGTTGGAATAACACTTTAGAAGCTAATAGGCATAACGGAACAAAAGAAACAATTATTTTACATTAATGTTTGCGCCGAGTATAAACGAATTATCTTGGGATATAACAGTAATGCACTTAGCATTAGAATTAGCGTGACTTTCTTGTTAAAACTTATTTTAAACAAAACGTGCATACTTACTCCACTTGGCCTTTTATCTTTCATTGGCTTAGGCACGCTTTGCTCGGCATTTGAGGCGTTTTCTGCACATGCTACTGCTATAATGAGCATTAAAAATAAAAACACTTTTGGAGCTACGCTAGTCATGTTACGACTGTTATGAATCTGTATAGCTTGCTCTTTAAATGCTTGCGTTAACTAGGACGGTGGCATTGTCTTCCAGTTATTTACGGGTAAGGCAAGGAAAACGTTTTACCATGTTTCTGTCATTCGGTATTGTTCTTTTCTAAGTGTCATACTTAAGCGTGGGGATGTTAGGTAAGTTTATAAATTACATAGCTATATCTCGTTAGTAATTAAGACTTGCGGGTCTTTGCTGTTTTATATTGCTGTTCCAACTAAGATTGTTAGAGCATTTTTAGTAGGTATTTATTTTTATTACAACATTAACTTTAATGCTTTCTTTCCTTTTCTCTAATTCGATATTTGTTATTTTGTTATTTCTGACAATGTGAAGCGTTTTACGTTTTTTTTCTTTTTAACCGCAATCACAACACGTAAAACATTTCATAGTATAAAAGGTGGGTGGTAGCATGAAGATAACGACGACAAACGAGCATATACCATCGGGATTAGCCTGAGTGGCACAGAGCCCAGCGACAACAGTTGAAACCCTACACCTTAGCATGTGCTGTGTGCAGTACTTTCCACTTCAGATACGTGATTGAAGCTGAGAAGTATTTTATCATACCTACTAAAAGACAATGCACCATGCTCTCGACGATTTTCATAAAAATTCAGATATTTTTATAAAGAGTAGAGCATTCTATTGGTGTTTTTTAAATCGGTTCTGCAGTTGTGAGCCTATATTTTGTACCAAAGAAAATAAACTTGACAAGTGCGAGTTGAACTCGCTTGGAGATGGTTCCGTACGTTGATAATGTATTTACAGTTATTTTTCTCTTTTATTTATTTTTGCCCTTTTATATGACAATAGACTTCTTATTATTTTTCTGTAATATTTAAGTCAAACAAACAAACAATTCCCTGTATTATATTCAAAATTCTAGCGTCAGTAGCTTCGGTGATAAAGGGTGGGGGAGGGGAATGGTGAAATTTTTGGCTTTAATTTTCATTCTTTCTTGAATAATTTTAAAACTATCCATTGTAGAACAATAACAAAAATATATTTGAGATCGTCACAACAAGGCCTTTTATTTGACATACTACAGATAAGACAAATTTAAATACTTATGATAACTTAAAATACAGTGTAATTACGTTTTTTAGGTTTATTAAAGAAAAACTATTTATTAATTTACTAATGGATATATTTACTAGTGCTTCACTATGCTTATTTTTTTCTGATGATAATGACAGATCAATGTCTTTTAGTTGACGTGTCAACGTCAGTTGATGCGCCATGTTCACTTATTATCTTCAAATTGGTGTATGGGAAAAATGGAAAATCGACTTTATCAATTGACCAAAGGTCTAAATGCATGTTTTAGTGGTCTCAAACCACCTCGGGATTTTTTTCTTTCAAATGAAACTATTTTGAGCCATATCGGTTGGATGGTTTCAGACTATAAAGGACTGCCGTACAAACATTTTTTGAGTTTTATACATATAGACTAGCTGTTGCCCGCAGCTTCGCACGCGGAAATTATGCTTATCATAATTATTTGTACCCCTCCATCCATCCATCCATCCATCAGCCTTTGGAGGTCCACTGCTGGACATAGGCCTCCCCTAATTTGCGCCACTCTGACCGGTCCTGAGCCTTCTGTATCCAGCGGATACCCGCTGTCTTCTTCAGGTCGTCAGTCCACCTGGTCGGGGGGCGTCCTATGCTCCTTTTTCCGAGACGTGGGCGCCATTCAAGGACCTTTCTTCCCCAACGGTTATCGGTCCTTCGCACTATGTGGCCAGCCCATTGCCACTTCAGCCGGCTAATTCTTTGAGCTATGTCGGTTACCCTTGATCGTCTACGGATCTCCTCGTTTCTGATTCGATCACGTAGAGAAATACTGAGCATAGCCCTCTCCATAGCCCGCTGCGCTACTCTGAGCTTGTGGATTAGGCCAATAGTAAAGCACCACGTCTCGGATCCGTATGTCATCACTGGCAACACACACTGCTCGAACACCTTCGACTTCAGGCACTGAGGTAGTGTTTTGGACGACAAGATATGACGCAGTATTGTACCCCTCACAGAAGAAAATTTAATAACAGGTTAATTTATATTGAATTTAGGAATTTATAAAGTAAAGCCTACGATACAATCACAAATCATTCCTCCGGGAGCGGGTTTTGAAAAATAAACAATATTCACATTAATTTGTTTTTTCTTTTTCATGAAAAATTTTGAAAAATTCGAAAACATGTATTCCATCAATTAAAAGAGAAATGTTTGTTGCAAATTTAAAGCAAATTGCTGATATTTTAAAATTAATACATACAAAGTTTCATGTTGTTTCCGGGAAAAACTTTTAATTTTTGTGGATGAAAAGTTTTCTAAAACATGACCAAAAGTATAAGAAACAACTTAACTAATTTTCGTCGAAATCAGTTCAAGGGTTTTTATGTGATGCCCGGACAGACAAACACATATAGATTACACCGACATTATTGTCTAAAATGTAAGGTCATTAGTAAGAAATAATAGTACAATTTTCAAATAAATCAAATATAATACCAAAACAAGTTATATTGGAAGCTCGCCAAATGAATCTCAGCTATCATCTTCACTTATTCAGTGCTCAAGTTAAATTCCAAACATACCGCCAGTAAAAAGACCAAAGAAGTCGTTAATTACTTTTACTGCCTGAAAAATATAAAATTAATTATTCAAAGAAATCATAGAAACCTATAAAGTGTGTTATAAAAGGAAGTGTGCCTCTACATTGTTTCTTTCAAAGTGAGTAGATAACTATCGTTCTTTTAAATTGAATCCTTTTTGTGATAAAAGCCACTAAGGATTCTTGACTTCGTATGTTATGTGCCTATTAAAATGGCCTAGTTGGGCTGGCACAGAATACTAATCGTGGCGGCAGGACAAGTGTCATAAGAGGCGACGGTATCCGGCACCCTTGCTTGGTGGTAAGGATTATATTGTCAAGGTTATTAAATCTTTAATATTATTACTGGGCTTATCTATCTCTGAAGCCTGTCTGTCTAGCAACCACCTTCTTGCTTGAGTCAGCTGACAATCGACTCGTTGTGTTCCATCTGGTGGATTGAGACTGTTATTCCTTCTTTTCTTCTCTCCTTATTCTTGGCCGGTAACGCATCGGTGGTGCTTATGCTGCTGATTTCCAGAGGCGATGGGGACCAGCGACCACTTACCATCAGGTTCGTCTGCTTATTTTTGGGCTACTTAGATTAATAGTCCATGACAAAAATAACCAACTTCTAAATTAGGGATAACTGAAAAATTACTCGTCAGATCTTGCTCAAATTTAAGTGAGGCTACAGGACAAGTACCAGCTTTCGATTAAAAAAAGAATCATCAAAATCGGTTCACCCAGTCGCAAGTTCTGAGGTTACTAACTAACGCCTCCTTTTTTGAAGTTGGTTAAAAAAGTAATCAATTAAACATCTAGACTCTAGACTTAGAGGAAACCTGGGTATATGAAATTTCAAAATTTCGTGAAGTCTGCCAATCCTTAGTTGGTCAGTGTTGTGGCTATAGGATAGGCCTGTAATCACATTGTAACAGAAGAGCCCAGGAGTGTGACAGTTATGGGTTGTGCTTATGACAAAGGATGAACTGATATTGTTACTTACGTCCCCGGCAGTATTAATTATGCCTTTTGACAAGTCTTGAATTATTGTACCGCAAAGCTGTTAAAGATACAGATAAGTGTGTTACTAAAGCTGAGATAATTCCTTGAGTCGCTTTTATTAATAATTCCCTTAATTAACAAGGGTGATAGTATGAAGTACTCAACAATATTATTTTAGTACCAAAGGTTTTCATTTCATTGCTTTGAAACGAGATGAACATATATTTTCCACCACGGTTCTTCAGTTATTGAACGTACAATTTTAAAAATCACATCCACAATATACATTTGTCATATAAATAAAACAATATCTACACCGGTCGGAAACTAACTCAGGGCTGCTTTACAGGATTACTACCAACTCCAATATATTTCATTTAACATTTCACATAACGTGGATAAAATATGTATGTATATCAACAATTTATTCAGGAAACTAAAATTGAATTGAACTAATACCCAAATTAATCAGCTTTGATAGATAAGCCTTAATTAAAATAAAAATCAAACCTTACCCCTTTTTTAGGGCTTGTAGATGCAGGAGTTGTGACAGGTGCGGGGGTAGTTGTAGCATTGCTTGTTGTGTTTTGACACAACGATCTATCGATCAACAATAATATCAATAGGAGATACACTGTCTTGTCTCCTGCCATATTCGTGGAATAACCGAGTCACATACAAGTATCATTAACTTATATACACGACACTATAATTAGTGGAAAGATTTAATTTGTCAGGGACATTTAAGTACTGTTTACGTGAATAGGTTTGGGTGCTATTCATTTTTGTTACCTCGAATAAATATGGACAACGTTTTTATTGTCTGCTTCTTACTTGCTTCTTTTTGAGCAACATGATCGTTGTTTTTAAATGGTATATCAATGAAAAGTAAACATTATTATTTATTTTCATTTGTCGATTTATCTTTAACCTATGACGATTTAACGATAAATCGTTAAGGTGATTTTCTTTCTTTCTTCTCTCATCTTTGAGAATGCATCAGTGATGCCTTTGCTGTTACGGATATGCAAAGGCTATTGTGTCCACTCAAAATTCAATTTTTTTTCACAATTCAAAATTATTTATTCATGTAGGTATCATTAATACTCATAAAAGTCGTCACAGGCCATTTTTTTATCTATCAGCTTTTCGGAAAGGTGCTTTGTCATTTAGGAAAAGAAAAGCCGTAAATAAACTCCTCAGCATACCTTACCATCATGTGACTCGTCTGCTCGTCCGTCGGTAATTAACATGAAAGAGTTTAATTAAAATGTATTTATTCATTTCAGTATGTAAACAAAAAAGTAAATCATATCTAACTAAACAGTACTTCCATACTATATTCATATTTTGTTTTATAATAATCATTCATTATCATTTTCATTAATTACTTGATCATTCATTTACCCCAGAACTGACAACATAATATGTTTGCATACATTTTAGTTTGTATTAAAATTATCATTTTGTGAAATCTCGGATTGGCATGTATACTATTTAGTATATATACTATTTAGTATACTATGTACTTTAAAGTAGGTTCTTCTTAATTCGTATAAGGTGTAACATATGCAAAAGTATATTGAAGTAAACTCACGCAAAAAACATTCTACTCTCCTTTTTGCGCACGCATTAGGGATTAAGGGTCACGAGCCGATAAGATAATTTGCGTAATTGGATTTTAACAAAACCAAAGATCCATCGCGAGTACCCAAAATAAGATTCAAGACTTTTAACCTATGAAAGCAAATTTTCTAAAGTAATCATACTAGTCTAACGAGCTAACTAAAATAGAAGGCAGAGACTCCAACTCCATATATTTGTACATTTTACTATTTGGAAATAAAGAAATTGAATTGAATTAAATATTTGCGAATGAGTGGCATTTTATTGCGACAAAATTACTAGTGGGTAGTAAGTATTACATCTGGGACTTATACCGGAGGTGTAAGAGGGGCATTTTATCCGCTTGACTTGTCACCCTCCTTTTGAAATCGACCGTGAAATGTTTTAAATGTCGTATCCGGTCAATTGAAGTGGCAAAAAAGCGCTGGGGTGCCTACCTAGTCACATCTAGCAACGGAAGGATTTTAATATTGTCTAGACATAGAGTCGTGAAGTAGTCCTTTCGAATAACGACCGCTTTTGACACTCGACAGGGCACCACGTATTTCGTACAGTAAATTCATAAAATTAAAAAGAAGATTAGAAAAATATAATTTATTTATTATATAATAATTGAATATAATCGGCTTTTGATGCATTATGTATTGGAAGTATTCAACTTGAAAATAGACCATTAAATAGGTCATACACTGCTGTCGCCTTCTGCAAAAGAAAAAATAAAATGACGTTAGGGAAAAAGAAAAACGTAGAATAAAAATATTTAATTATAAAAATATGTATAAAATATACTTACATCCTTACAAGCTTTTGCAACCGCCGTTGGGAGGCCGAATATTAAATGTCGGATATCATTATAGAGCTGAAAATATACGTATAATTTTAAAACAAAATATAGTGACAAAATATGGCATGCATATACAAACAGTGTGTAACAGGCGGGGTGGTATGTATCCTATGTATGTTCAGCAATATTCAGTGGTTCAGTGATATTTTTGAATGTGATGTTTCAGTGTGATGTTTGGGAATTAGTGACTTTTTTGAAGAAATCAGATTCTTTGACACAGTATTGAGGTCCCCCTCCCCTGGGCCACCCTGCCTGTTACAACCTGTATAATAACTGTTTTGGATAGATTTGTTTTTGCAAAACTTGTTTTTATTATGTGGTCTGATTACTCAGAGGATAGTCTGTGTATCTTTTCAAATAAAAATAAGGACCTACATAAAGGCACTTTATTTCAAATAATTGTGTTAAATAAATTCAAGTTATACCATATTTTTTCAATATAATTATAAACAGTTTTATAGCAGTAGGCATTTTACAAAAATATTCTGCTATTTGAACTTCGCCACGTGCTCCCTACACATTAAATCAGACCCATGTCACGTATCTCGTTTGACAGCCGTGATCATCATTTTAGCTGTCAAACTTCAACTTCCGTACAATAATCCAAACTGCACTGTATTTATGTCATGTCGTATCTGATGATGAAGTTTTTAAAGCTAAAAAGTTGGCGAACTTTGAGCCATCTGTTTCAGATTAAGTGTCGATAAAGCTACGTAATGAGAAGGTTTCCTGGCTAATTCTACTTACGTTTTCAACAGGTTTCATTGGTGTCGTAGCGGGTGTCGAATTTGTTGCTGGAGCCGGGGTGGTCACATTGTCCGCACACAAAGCTATCATCACGACTGACAATACTAGCAATAACTGTAAACAGAATCGCACCATCTTCCCTGCAACTTTAGTAGGTGCTGCACCACTTACAACGTGGACTAATATTCATGCCGACATCTTACTAACTTAAATAGCTAAGTTTTGATATCCGGAACGAACTTTTGGTCATGCTCTCAGTGTATTTTGATGCGTAGAATATTTTCTTAGGATTCTGTGACAGAATTTGGAATGTTTGTGTTTTTATGGATATAATCCATAACTCTTAGAATCACAAATCAATGAATACGAAATTTATGAATTCGGGATCAAATTAGAGATACAGAGCGGCTGACTACTTCAAGTTGGCAGACTTTATGTACTTATAGCACAGGGCTCTGTGGAGGTACTCATTCGTGTGTTCAGATCATCTCTACAAACTATGTATCAAAGAACACTTCAGTACTATGAACATAGATCTCTCTCTGTGGGCGTAATTATATGTCAGGACTGCCAGGATACTAAATAAAACACACAATTCGACAGGCACAAGGATACTATTCGTTTATCGCCTGATAACACCCGATTTTATCAATTCAACGTTATTTAGTTATTACTTTGATTCGCGATACTCTCAATCTGTCTGTCTTCTTGACAGTTCCCTTTTTCTTAATAAAATTTCAAAGATTATTACGAACTTATTTTAAACTGCACCGACATACTTATACTTGTTTATTACAATGTTCTCTGTAATTAGCAAGTAGTTGATGGGAGTGGAGTATGTAAACCAGATCACACCAGTTAGCCTCCTAAACTTCAAGATTAAGATGCTAATAAACACAGCATTATGATTTAGTGACGTTACATAATACCTACTCTTTACATTTCTAACTTGAATCCATGTCCATTTCTCGCAGTCATTTTGCAACAACGACATACGCTTCTGCAGAGGAAACATTCTCCTATATTCTTTGTTATTTTATAGCATTTATTGAATTGAAATAAACTGAAACTCAAGAACGTCCCATGGTTCATTTTAACACTTACTATGTCTTGGCGACTAGATAATATCAATGAGTCTACCTAAAATAGATCAAAGGCTACAATGGTCTTTGGGTACACATAGTGCGTCTGTCTGGTCAAGGATTTATCAGTACTTCAGTTCAAACCAAACTCCCTTATTTTGCTCTTGCCGTATAATAAATAAGGCAAAGGCGCGTATAGAGGAGCGAACTATGACAGTCTACCTGAGTTTTGTACCATCCTGTCTAACCCCAACATACCTGCATGGTGGTAAGCCTCTTTATTAGTCTTACCATTAGAAACAACCGTCAACTGTTTTTAGTTGCAGTTTAAGTCCAGTAATCTCCATTCCTTCTTTTCCCCATTTCTTCTAAACTTCAATAACTCTGATATGCCTTAGTTGTTATTATGGATACCTAATGTAGCAGTGACCACTTTTAATGTTTGGCCGTTCTACTACTGATTTCTTGTATATTAATTGGATTGGAAGGTTTTAGAAAGATATCATTTTTTATATCAACATCTTTATTTTATTACAAATACAATCCGTGGTACAATCAGTTTTAATTATATTCAGAAGAAAACGCAACAATGGTATTATCCAAAAAGCCCAGAAAATAGTTGACAGGCAGCCATAACAGGTGTCATTATCACTTTGCCGATTGTTGACACTATGTTCTGCAAAAAAGTTTGTTATTATTATTTTAATTGTATTACGTATCGCTCTACATAATGCAGATAAATATTATTATGATGTAACTAAACTCTTAATTATACTCTTAAATTCTTAATACGAAACACAGTAATTAATAAAACTCATGAAAAGCTTGGCAGTGTAATGTCTCCCGTTTGTTGATAAAATATTATAAAAGGAATGTCAAATATTTCCTTCATCTTATTAATGAAAGATAAAGCGAAGATCATTCGATAGGATAATGATATTACTGCAAAATAAGATGGCAAGGATATTAGGCCTGCTCTTGCTGCTGTCTTAGTTAATACGTACATACAACAGTGGTAAGATTAAAAAAATACCAACTATTGCTTGTCAATTTCTTTCAGTCATTAATGGATACTATCTGGTGGAATGAAATGCTTCCGATTAGCCAAGCTATACGAAACTAAACTAGTAGTGATTTATTTATTTATTTATTCTTTATTGCAACAACCTAAGAATAGGCTTACAAAGGGCGGACTTAATGCCTATTGGCATTCTCTACCAGTCAACCCAGGGTGATGGTGAGAACATGAGGCAGGTGACAATAAATTATGATGATATGGGCTAACGTCATGAAAATCCTACAGGAAGATGGGCTGGATAGCTGATCGTTGACTGTTGGTAAGGCTTCTGCCCCGTGTGTCGAGTGCCGGACCTGACATTGCCAGGATAGCCGGGTTATAAAGTCAGGCGTTCTGATTATTATCGCAGTATGTCGGAGGCGACTGCTGCCGAACAAAGTACTTGGGCCATGTATTTGAGTGTGACCATTAAGAAAATCATTCCTGTTGAAAAGCTAGTTAGACTAAAAAGGTTGACCATTAGGAAGAAGCCACAAAAATCGGTGTCGAGTAATTGTGAACAGCTTCATACTAAAATGTTAAAACTGACCTCTTTAGGTTTCTGTGCTGGGGCCGGAGTTGCAGGTGCAGCAGGCGTAGGAGCAGTGTCATTATCGGCACACAGCACAGCTGCAATTAGCACCAAGGCTATAAACATTTGAGTCTTCAAATGAGCCATCTTCCTTTGTAATGTCTCAGACTCCTTGAACTCAATCCTCTTATATAGTTACTAACAAACAACCGGAACATATTGTTTGAAAATATTGACGCAAAAGCAAAGGAAACAAACATAACAAAATACGGTCATGTTCTAATGAGATGATAATATATTTCGGTAGTCAAAGAACGGCTTCGTTCGATGTGATGAATATTCATTGTTTGGTCAGCGAGAAATTAAGTGTTCTTGAATAAGAGGTTGGTGCGTAATGAGTCTGGTTACCTACCTTCTAATTTACACAATAATACCCAATTTGCACAAATTCCGAGATATTCGTCAGTGATTTTTGTACCTGCGTGTGTCAGCTATGAATAATTCAATTTTCTGCCGTAGTTCAGTTTCCTAAGAAAATTATGCAAACGACGGAATTTTATTAAATAAGGTTAATTGAATATACAGCATGGTTCACGTAAAAGTGTGCATTTGGAGTTTGAATAAATTTAATGTTGAATTTTACAGCGATCACTGAGGAATATCACCCAGGGCTTACGTTATCTAAAGAGGCGCGCACACGCTAGCCGCAACGCATAGTGTCAACTACAGTCGTATTATAGCTTTTTGTCTCACAATATTAGTGTATAAGTTCTTTACTATGGATTCCTTGGAAATAAAGAAGTTGGACTTTACGAACTGATCCAGCGACATGGACGTCCATGAAGGAAAAATTCGAATGTTATTTATTTGTTATTTATATTCTTTTTTAGGTATTTATTAAGGTTATTTTATTATTGGGTCTTATTTTTAGGGTCTTTTCTCTGTTATACCATGCCCAGAGATCGCGTCTTTTTTACGCTTTAAAGCCTTCCTAGAACTCCGACCATAGTATAATTTTTGATAGTTTTTTGCAATGCGTTAAATAACATGACCTGCGCACGTAGACGAGTAGCTTAATGTATTACGCGAGAGTACATACTAACGGGCAACGGGCAAATGCTGAACGTGTATAGAATCGGACATAGTCGACTTTCAACGATGTCCGACAGCGTAATCATCTTTTATTATATTTATATATCTAAACGTTAACAACATTTTACTAGGCGGAGCACGTATATTGTTGCATACAAATCAAATTAGACTTTTTTAGAGTTAATTTTTTATTCCGAAATTTAATCGTGTTTTGGAAAATTTGACATACTCATATTTCAGTAAAAAGCTAAAGTGAATCAGCTAAGAAAACTAAAACATTTCAAAGCACTTAAATCTGTAGCGAGAAAATAACAGAAAGATGGATATTAGGTACAAGTTTTGCCTATGAGAAAGTTCGCTCTGAGTGCTATACGAATTCCGTAACAACTATGGAAAAAGTGTTAGCATTTATTGGAATACAATACATTGTACAAATCGTGTTGAATAACAACTACTTTCGAGCCATTAATGACCCATTACAGGGCACGGCTTTCACCTCATAACTGAGAACACGCTGCTTTTTCTTGGTGAAGGGTTTAGTGGCCAACTCAATCGTCAGAAGTTTTATTTTTATTTTTTTACACAATTAAGTTAATGCTTGACCACAATCCTACCCGCTGGTAAGTGGAGATGTGGTCCAAGGTGGTGAGCACATTAACTTAGTAAAAGCCTATTCACTTTTTTCTTGAAGACATCCACGTCAAAGACAGGCGAGAACGCCTATGCAGGTAAGTTATTCCAGTCCTTCACGGTGTGTATAACGAATGACGAGGCAAACCGCGTCGTCCGTACTAGCGGGATGCTCACGACAAAAGGATGGATACCCGTCGTGCGTCATGGCGTTCAGTAGAGAAACGGAGATGAGGAAATTATCTCAAACAATTCCTGTTCACATTCCGAAATGTGCCCTGTAAAAAACCGAGAGGCTGGCTACTCTACGCCTGTGCAGATGGCCTTAAAGATTGGTCTCAACCAAATCTGGGTCAGCATTGAGCCTCTTCGCACGCGTCACCATCGAGTCTAAGGCAGAAAGGTGACATTTGGCTGCGCCTGTCCAAATGTGAGAACAGTACTCCACACGGCCGAACCTGAGCTTTGTAAAAGATTAAGAGTTGTAAGTACCTTTGCAAGGACACCAAGTTTCCTTGCAGCAGCTTTAGCCTCAATTGGTCTCAATGGACCGCCTAAAGTTGAGTTTCAAGGATATCTCTACTCCTAACAATTGAAGGCAGTCGGTATAATCCAAGGACACATTCCGAAAAATAGGAGTCAAGATGAACGGGCTCCTCTTGGCGGTGAATAGACACGTCTGCGTTTTAGTGGCGTTGAATCTCACAAGATTGACTTCGCCCCACTCGGACACAGCCCGAAGTGAATTCACACGATCCACCATGCCCTCTTTTTCAGACCTAATTTCGTCCCGACTGGCCCTGAAACTTGGTAGGTGTCTCTCTACCACTGTGCTATCGTCTGCGTACCCATAGATACCGGGAATAAGCAGCTCATTTATATGTAGCAAAAATAGACCCGGACCCCTGCGGAACTCCGTCATTTGTAGTTATTATTTAAGGGTTTTTAATGAACGAGTTATTAATCCTATCCTATAATCACGTTAGTAAAATCTTTATTGCAAAGCTTGGCCCAGACAAAGAATGTCTTATCTAATTAAATAAATTTGTAACAAAATACGAGTATATAATTTTTTGATTCCTGCACAGGTTCTCTATATAAATTTTAAGTATTTCAAATATAGCACTGCTCCGTGCGCGAAATATCCTTAAAAATGTGTACACAGTTTTCTTTTCACGTATTAATATATGGATAATATTATTCAGGCAGGGATTTCCTTATTTCGTAAACATTTCAAAGTTAAAACGTGAAAGTGTGTTTATCCAGTGTAGTTCGCAAGCTCTGCATGATTTTATGAATGGTTGAGAAAGCCAAGAAAGCATCTTCATTCAGTTCGTTGCATTCTGAGGAACTGACGGTAATACACTCTGTTATGTAAAGACAAATTCGCTTTGATATTCCTAGTGTATATATGTATTTATAACATCTTGAAACGTGACTGAACATACATACACGAATGCTAGAGTAATAAAAATCTAATCTTGAAACGTATTTACTTCTACATTTATATTAAAATATAATATAATGTGAAGGGAAAAAGGAATACATTTTAGGGTTCCGTAGTTAGAATAATGCACGTTCATAGAAATCTGAGATTGGGTCCGGTACCTCTCATACCTATACTTAGTTATACTCGTAGTTTACACGGAGAAGAACTGCAGAAAGCTTAATTTTATATTATGTTATAACTATAATCCTATAAGTTACACATGATTAATCTCTTAATATGAGGTAGGTATATAAAATGAGATATTTTACCTTTTTTCGTATCTTTGGCATTCAATTTAACTTTGACATAGAAAATTTACATACAATACTTTTACAACCTAAAACAGTTACTTATTAATGTTTAAATTGCTCCCAAAGAAGTGAGCGGATAATTTGATTAAACATTCTTAGCATAGCTTTGAGCCACTGTCTTGTAACGGACGCGGCGCCCCTCATAGCGGTACCGCTAATTAAATAAAAGCTCGTAAGTTATTTCATGTTCACAAGTCAAAATAACCTATTATATTATCATTAGTATAGGATAAACATATAAGTATTAATAATAAACGGGTACTTTTACTGTAATTAATAAAATTGATAAATATGTTTCGCTTTTGAAATATGCGTTTCATTCAAATATATTTTAATAAGGAATTGAATAATACAAAATATAACTAAACTGAAAACAGACGATGAAAACCATTTCGGTGTAATCTTGAATTTATGACCTTCGTTAATACGGTTGTTTCATTAGCTATTCTTATCAGGAGGGGTCGCCAACTCGCAAGTAATTTAATCGATACACGACACTGTTTCAATTGAAGAGGGAGTGTATTGAAGTGGCTTTTGACTTTTTTGACTTGAGATGGCAATACTTTTTGTTCACATTAAATAGGTATTCAGTAAAGCATATTGTTCTATAAAATCTGACACATAAAGTAATAAGAGTATTTTATTGAAAACTTAGGTCAAAGACTTGCTGTTATTTTTTTAGACATTTGTTGCCAAGTTTCAGTTAAATCCCTTAAATTTTGGAAATGGTTTAGTTTTAGACTTATTCAATGTTATATTTTATTGCACCAGTTAACTGGATAGGAAGCCATTTTACTTTTAAGTGACAGTACAATAGTCTGACAAAAACTAACGTAGTTTTTAAGTATGGGTGTGCGTGATGCGTATAAATAAATACATGGAAGTGGCTTAGTTTGTATGGCTTCAGTCAAATTCAAGATGGTGAGTTAACTGCCTTTTTATTTATCTAAGGATAATTATATAATATGATGGTATGAGAAGATTATCGATTAAGATTCACCTTAGTCTGCTTTTCTCTTGTAATGAATTCGATAATCGTTTTCCCAAAGATACAAAAAGCTTATCCAGATATAATTTGAAATTTGACGTTTATGTTGATGATATCAGTTCTCCAAATGCTTGCATGTAACATTAGAATTTTATTACTTTAATCATAATTTGTTAAGATAGTTTAATATACTGAGTTTATACATGTTAAGATATTGGACAAAACCCTAAACAGAGTTTAAATTTAGAACAGCGCTTGTCCCTATTGCTCTGTATTCTTTCTATATGGTTATGTCATAATTATTCAACAATATGTGCTCTATGTGAAATAATTAGAATTATTTATTTATTTATTTATTTAAACTTTATTGCATTCATACACTGAATTACAATGGGCGGACTTAATGCCAAGTGGCATTTTCTACCAGTCAACCCTGGTGATGATGAAAAATTGTGGTAGGTGCAACAAATCACATTTAAACACGTTGCTATGAATAAGCACTGTGCAGAGATCCTACACATTACTGTCAAAAAAAAACATATATTTATACATACATAAATACATAAAATCATACATACAAAGATATATACATATATATATATATATATATATAATATATACATATAAATAAATAAAAACATACAATACATAATGTCACCTATTATGAAGAAAGAAGACACTGCATTACGTTATAGATACGTTGCCTTGAGGAAATGCTCACGAACTCGTAATTTAAACGATTGCAGACTCGGAGCTTTTCTGATTTCCACGGGTAGGTTGTTCCAGAGCAGTATAGCCTGAACAGTGAAAGAGTAATGATAAAAACCAGTCTTGTGTGGTGGAATGTAGGCCGTAAGATTAGATGAGGAACGGAGCAGTCTGTCATGTGTATCACAGACGTACTGAAAGAGCTCCTTAAGATATGGAGGCGAAACTGTACTATTCATAATAGAAAAAAGTACGTTGAGAATTCTGGAGCTACGCCTTTCACGAATAGGTAGCCACTTTAATTGGCGGCGAAATTGGGAGATGTGATCGTATTTACGTAGACCGAAAACATACCGTATGCAGTTATTAAGGAGGCGCTCCAACTTATTGAGAAGCTCTTCAGAAAGATCTGGATAACACACATCACCATAGTCAATAATGGGGATTACGAGGGAGTGAATTAACATGAGTTTGGTCTTCATGGGTAAGAAGTTTTTGAACCTGTATAGAAACTGCAAAGCTCCTGTAACAAGTAACCTGCCCTGTGTAACTCCTGTAATAAGTTGATATGAAATACATTTTCTTTATGTTCTCCTTGTATTTTATTCATCAGGTTATGGGCCCAGCCTCCTGAGAATAATATATTTAATAAATTGTTTGGTCGTCATCTTTCTGTTTTTCAGAAAATTTTTTCAGCATCAAAATGACAAATAATGCGATGATTTCCATTGAAAAGCTTACTGGCCGTGATAATTGGGCGAGTTGGAGTTTCGCAGTAAAAGCCTATTTACAACATGAGGAACTTTGGGAGTGTATCGAAAATGTAGAAGGTAAACTAATAGATTTAAAGAAGGATTTGAAGGCTAAGTCGAAATTAATACTGCTAGTGGACCCAATAAACTATATTCATATCCAAGATGCTACATCGGCAAAAGAGATATGGAATAATTTGACACAAGCCTTTCAAGATTCTGGATTACTTTGTAAGGTAGGATTACTAAAAGATCTAATAAATACTACATTAGAAGCAAGTACAAGCGTTGAAAATTATGTTAATAAAATATTGTCGGCTGCTCATAAATTAAGAAACATTTCATTCAAAGTCGACGATGAATGGCTCGGGACATTGATGTTGGCAGGATTACCCAGCGATTACAAGCCGATGATCATGGGTATTGAGAGTTCGGGAGTTAAGATCAGTGCTGATTTAATTAAAACAAAACTTTTGCAAGAGGTTAAACAACCAGAAAACACTGCATTTTACTCAAATTTTAAGAAATATCCTTAAAGAAACTTTCAACATCAGTCGAATTTTACAGGGCAAAGGTGTTATCATTGTAATAAATTTGGTCATATGAGCAAAAATTGTTGGTATAAAAATAATAACAAAGAAGAAAACAAAAATGACGGTAAAGGTTTTACAGCAGCTTTTTCAGCAAAGAAGTTGGATGATAGTACACATTGGTATGTGGATTCTGGTGCTTCAGCGCACATGACCATGCATAGAGAGTGGCTAGAAGATGAAACTCCTCCACCTGTACGAAATATAAGGATTGCCGACAACAAAGTGTTAAATGTTGAAAGCTGTGGTAATGTGACAATACAAGTACCCACTCCGGATGGCAGCCACAAATTTATACAGGTGAAGAATGTTCTTTTCATTCCAGAACTATCAACTAATTTACTGTCAGTTAGTAAAATAATAAAAAATGGCTATAGAGTAAAGTTTGACAAAAATGGCTGCTCAATAAATAAGCTTAATGGACAAAAAATAGCTAATGCAAGTCTTATAAATGATACATATAGATTAAATACCAACACTAAAACAATATTAGCAATGACAGCAGTAACAGAGACTGATACCTACTTGTGGCATCAACCTATGGGTCATTTGAATTTTAAAAATGTTAGTAAAATACCAAACTGTGCTACTGGAGTAAAATTGTCACAGCAGAAGGAAAGTTGTATATGTATTTCTTGTCTCGAAGGAAAACAAACCAGACAACCGTGTCCAGGGAGTGGATCCCGGGCAAGTGATAAAATGATAAAGTGTACAAAAGGATATAGATTTATTGATCCGAAGAGCAAGAAGTGTATGATGAGTAGAGATGTAGTATTTCTTGAACAAAATATTAAAAGAGATATGATCTGCACTACTTTATCTGAAACAAAAACAGAAATTAATGATATTGAAAATAAAAATAAAGAAAATAAAAATACAATGAATAAAAATAAAGACAATAAAAATGAAGAAACATCTATAATTGAGAATCTTAAAGAAAGATATGAAGAAGTTTCTGTTGATTCCAGTCCAACTGCAACAAAATATGACAACTTAGATGAAACTTACATGCCTGATGAATTTACAATAAAAAGGCCACGTCGCTTACAGGTAAACTATGAAGATAGTAATGAAAATGTAGAAGAAGCAATGAAAGCCAATAAGGTTATACCATGTAAATGGATTTATAAGACCAAGCTGAAAAAAAAGAAAGATAATAATATGAAGATTAAAAAATAAATAACATTTAAATAACATTAGTATACGAGAAATGATAAGAATAAATTAAAAGAAATCCTTTATATGAAGGATATGGGAAAAGCAAAGGAATTTATTGGTTTTCGGAAAGCAAGAAAAGAAAATAATATATTACTAGATCAGTATTTTAATATGAATGATTGCATTGCCAGATTTAATATGAAAGATTGCATTCAATTGTATGGACACCGTGTGATGTAAATGTAGAAATTGTGAAAGCAAAGATGGAAGAAGAAATACAAAAAGACAAACCGTATCAAGAGGCAATTGATTGTTTTCTATACTTGTCTCAAGGGACTAGTATGTAGTTAACATGCTAAGCAGATTCAATCACAGATTGCAGATGTGCTTACAAAAGATACATCGCTCTAAGAATGCAGCGTTCACTAGGCTAATAGGTTTGTGTCCAGGAGAGGATGTTAAGATATTGGGCACAACCCTAAACAGAGTTTAAATTTAGAACAGCGCTTGTCCCTATTGCTCTGTATTCTTTCTATATGGTTATGTCATAATTATTCAACAATATGTGCTCTATGTGAAATAATTAGAATTAATAAGTTGATATGAAATACATTTTCTTTATGTTCTCCTTGTATTTTATTCATCAATACATAAGAAAAGACATGCAATTTACGTTTAATTTTGTAGAATGGATCTGGGAGAGTACTTTATTTTATAGGCAAAATGGAATTATCAGCTCTTTCGGACGAGTGCTGACCGAGGCTTTTAATATATTACGTACAAAGCATGCAGCACTGCAGGCCTTAAGTTATGAATACATAATTTTATTTATTTTAGTTGCAGTTACTGTTGTTAATAATAATAACTATATCTAGAAATTAATGAATTTTAAAATTAAATGTAGGTACGAATTTATTTTTCTCTTATTTATGAACAGGTTCCTATACTCATAGCTCTTCTTTTTTTTTGTTATACCCGTACATAATTATTATATCCACTTGCATAGACATAGATTGTCTAACAATTGGTGTTTTTAACTCCAATTTCATGCTTTTCATAATTGAACCCCATTCCATTGTTAAAAAGGTTAGTTGATTTTCTAAAAGCGCTCCTTACAATTTAAACAGCTAATTAATGCTTGAAATATTATACGAGTATAAGCAAAATCTTGAGTCTTCCTTCACGCTAGCGTGATTCAGAAAATTGTACAGAGATGGCGCTGTAAAACTTTCTGAATCACTTCAAAAAACAATACTTAAATCGAAAGGAGCTTCGTTCCATCCGGGTGTCCCTTGACACCTCTCATGTTTTTATATCATAACATACTATTATTATGTAAATTTTTTGATTTAAAGTTCGCTCTTAATACAAGGAACACATTTAAATATCCGGCTAGAAAAGGCTGGGCGCATACCTAATACTGTTCACCAAACTAGCAGGTGTTAGACCTCAGAACTGAAATATGCTTGTACCGGAATCAGTGGCGGCGCGGTGTACGCAATTTAAATGTGGAAGCGTGGCGGTTTTATGCCGGGAGGGCGGTATGCCGGGAGGGTGGTATGCCGGTACGGTACATCCGGATTCGAAACGTATCAGGTCGCTCGCAAATGAAGGGATTTATACACAAGCCGGCAAATATTTTTATTTTATAGGTAACTACACTCCTACTTTATGAACATTTATAGACAACGCTGTATGCTCTATTTACATAGTTCAGGAGCCTGTAACACCGGAAAAAACGGAATACTCACTTATTGATCTGTAGCTTGACTGTGTATTTTATTATGTTAGATATTTATATTTATTATATTTAGCTGGCAAATGGTTTTCGAACTATCATCCATCCATTACAGCTTTTGGATGTTTCTGGATATAGATTATATATTTTATTTATTTAGTATTAATTGTTTTTGAACTAAAGATTCTACATAAATGAATCTTATAGTTCAATCATTAATCCACTGGACCAAATTGACATTTACAGTGTAATCAATTTTTGACGAAATGAATAGTTTCGTGATTGATTCTGATGTGAATCGTTGATACGTTGTGGATCAAGAAGTCACTATTACTATTACTACGGCAATATTATTTCACAAAGTGACATTATTTTCTGTCAATTTGGTTCAATGGGTTAGTGATTCGACTATTATGTTTCTAAAATATTTAGGTAATAATCGCTGTCATATTATAATTTTTAATTCATTTGAGGACATACTAATATCATTGCCAAATCAAGCCAGAGATGATATGAAACGACGTTTTCAGATACATTTATATTACTCGTATACATCAATACAAATGTAGGGCTCAGCCCAATAAAACGACGATATTCCACAATTATTTTAATTACACTTCCATTACACTCATCACAAATAAATTATCACTAAAATCATAAACCTTAAATACGTTTTGCCTCGGGTTTTCATGCGACCGTTCAGGTCGACTGTCGAATGGCGAATGTCGATTACTGAGTTCTATGCTCTAACGTCGACATCAATGTCGTCAATATGCTCACTAGCGCCACCAAGTGGCGACTGATGATAGTTGTACAGTTTAGTCAATATCATACTTATATTCACAATAGTTCAAAATAATAGTCTCAAGTGGTATCTTACACTGTAATAATAGAGAGCACGCTAACAGCTCGGCCATCTGACTTTTCGTACGTCCTCGTACGTGATACGTAGCGCAAATTAAAAATATGTTGCATTCAATACTGTCCAATCATCATTTAAACAAGAAATCAATCATTTAAACAAAAAATCAACAATCCAAGAAATCATGACAAATTACGTTGAACCTATTGTTCACAGCTGTGTTATTCATCAAAACAAATAGATAGGTATTCATATAGTTTATAAATTAATATCCTTCCTTTCAAATTTGAAACTTAAAAATATATTTTTTTATATAATATGATCAAGTCGTTAACACATACTTAACATTTTATACATCTATATAAAAAAAATCCTTTATTTCGTTAGAGCGGTAATTTTTAGTCAAATATTACAATTGTTATTTCGATACTTGGTATTTTATACTTTCATCTTAATGACTTTCATCGTAAAGATGTACATAATGTTCAGATTTATTATGATAGTTCTTACTGGAGTGTAATTTTTAAATGAGAATTATAGTCAATATCTGAATAATGGGAAATAAAAATATTTTAATTTTTCTATCAAACAAGCAAAAAGTTGATCGGAATACTTTTACGTCCTACTAATAATATATTATAATGTAATATCATTGTACTATACTATGCTTTTAATCCCCGGAAATTAAGCATTTACAATTAAACAATTTAAATGAAAGTTATGCGTTACTACGAATATATCAACCTTGTTACATGAATCAATGATCACACCGAAACTATTCACATAATAAATGCTTCAAACAGTAGCTACTCGACCCAGGGAAAACTTTCATAACATCTATAAAATGATTGAATTTCTATAATTATTATCTACTATCAAACCTTTACGGTTGCGGTACGTATTCAAATCGCCAGCTACCTTGCCGCGTGGCACGGCTTCATGCGTCAGTCATGTTCCTTACTTGGTTTTCTTCTCTGATCAGATCCATCTCTCAATTCATACTTGGCCGTGATGGGGAGTGTCGCTCAAGCTCACCACACCGTCAGTCACGACTAAGCTTTTCCACTTGGTTCACTAAACCCGACCGTTGCTCAGGCTCATCGCTCGGACTGTCATTTTGGCAGCACCTCAGGCGTTGCTCTTGCTCATTGTCTGAGGAATTCAGTGAACCATATCATCACCGTGGTGATATCGCATACGCATCGGTCGTTGCTCAAGCTCACCGCCGAAACGTATCAATTCTCTCACGACCGTTGCTCTAGCTCTCCGGTGGTGTCAATTAATGTATCATTTCATCAAATATTGTCTGTTTCCCATGGTCCTGAATAATATTAGTCATATCGTCTTGTCTCATGTTATCTTGTCTCATGTCGTCTTGTCTCATGTCGTCTTGTCTCATGTCGTCTTGTCTCATGTCATCTTGTCTCATAATTATAGTATTGTCTCATATAGTCTTGTCTCATATAGTCTTGTCTCATATAATCTTGTCTCATTGTCTCATTTCATTGCTTCATCATTTTATTTCAAATTATATCATTCATTGATATCCATTTTAAATTCCATTCTATTCAATTGATACATTTCAATTCACTTGATTTCAATTAGGTTCATTTCGATTAGCTTCGTTTCATTTTGCTTCATTTCGATTAGCTTCATTTCAACTCGATTCAATTCACCTCGATTCGATTCAACTCGATTCGATTCTATTCGTTTCAATCCAACTCGACACGAATCAACTTGATTCGATTCAACTCGATCCGAATCAACTCGATTCGATCCAACTTGATTCGATTCAACTCGATTAGATTTAACTAGATTTCATTCAATTCGATTCAATTCACCATGTTCTTCACCAGAGTTTTCTGGTGCCCGCCGTTCGTCAGGTGCTTCATCTAAGAGTTGTTCATCGAATTTTGTCAGAATCATGGTTTCATCAGTGTTGTTTCTGAACCTCCTGACCTGATGTATGTATTCGATCTGAAACTTATAAATACTGTATAAGTATGGATTCATACACCAACGCAAATAGGCAGAAGTCATAAGGACTCCATGATATAATATCGTAACGTTATTATTTAGGAATCAGAGTATATGTTTATCATTAAAAAGGTAGATATATGTGTTAAACTATAAATATCACTATCGCAGAAATAAAGCAACTAAAAAATCAATAGTATATTCCTATAATTTATTCTTCATACTCTGGAGATTAAGAATAAGTGGACGCTTATGTAATAACAGAAATCTATTTTTCAGATAAAATGTTTCTGGTACAGTGGTACCGGGTACGTACTCTTGTTTGTATAATAATATCAATAAATAAATAAAATCTTAAAATTCCAGTAGTTTCAATGCTCGTAAAAACTAACCCCAATAGCCCAATACATACATCAAATCAATCCATTAACGTGGTTCACGTCAATATTCATCACTCCTTTGAATAATCGCTTCATTATAGGGAAAAATAACCCTAAACTTCTGTAAGCAAATCTGTACTAAACCCATCTACCGGGGTAGTCATAGCCCGATAAGTAGTCAAGAATATTAATTGACCAGGTTTTCAAAGTCAAAAGTCAAAATATTTTATTCATATAGGTATCACTGATACACTTATGCACATCATTTTTTTTTTGCTTTTCGGAAAAGTGCTTTGTCGTGGAGGAGAAGAAAAGCCTAAAGAAACTCCTCACCTCCTCTTTCATTATCGCATTCCAAGGAAAAGGATATCAATATGACATTATTTCCATAATATGGAGTACCTAGACATGGATACTCCTATGATGAATTCCCTCTTCGACTGCAAGACACTAAATAATTATCATCATCAAATAAATCTATATAGTTTGTTAATATATCTAATATTAACGGATGTTGCGTATTTCCATTCTATTCACTTTGGCTTTGAAGCCTGTTTGATACCTCAAAGTTTCATAGCAGAGACACTTGTCGATCACACATCACACACATAGATGTCCCATTCTTTGTAGTAATAAATATAATAGTTTGGTGTCTTACATCAGACACATCAAACCCCAAATGTAAGATATAATCCCCGGAGATACCCATCACATTCAACAATTATTGCAATGTCTAAACCTCATTTCTGTGTCTCTAACAGTTTGCCCGACGTCTCAGTGAATCGATCTATGCCATAACTGTGGTGCTATGAGTATGTAGCATTATCAAACATCACTAATAAAAGTAAAGACATTACCTTGTACCTCCTTGGAAGAGCAATGTACGCACATAGGGATGTGATCAGGCTGCGTAATCAAATTCACATGTTAGTACGCGGTATCTCACAAATACTTTATATTTATCAATTACCGTAGAATCCCGACCGCAGTCCGGCAATCCCTTGTCACGAAGAAATCTGTAATCATAATACATAGTTTAGTTATTGTCAGTCACTGTCACTTTCCAGTTGTTTGAATTCGTCGAGTAGTCCGCTAACTTCAATTATACAAATTGTACTGCTGTAGAGTGGGCGGGATAACAATCACCATAACTAAACGCTATAAGAACAATACTTGTAACATCAAACGGAAATCACCAAAAATTCCGGAGTAGCCATCTAAGCTCATACTTGGTGTGCAACGTACAGAAGCCATTATGATAACCGAATTTATCGAGTAGTCATCTAAGTGCGCATTCATTGCATCTTATTCTGTAATGTACCTACCTTTACGCTAATGTGCCTTTACGATAACCGACAGTAACTATAGTTACTTAAATCAACAGATATCATAAGAAATAATCTCTAATGTTACTCTCGACTTGCTGTAATTTGATGGATTAGTACATGATCTCAACGAGTCACCCGCTTGCTAACAAAAATCACCAAAACAAATGTCTTACCATAGAATAGATAATAGTACTACATGTTTTACCTCAACAACCCGTTATTTTTTTCCATTTCATTTCAAATATCCGGTGTCTAATCAAATCCTGTAAGTTAACTTGACTCACTTCCCAGTGTCCAATTGATCTGAAATGCGATTCATGCGGCACAAGCACTTGGTTATCGTGACTGTATATTAAAATGTCCTGATATAACGTTGTGGAATGGATCCAGATGACATAACTTCTATCGGTCATGATATAACATGAGAATAACAGATCTTTAGTTTTAAAACATTAAATTATATCTCGCTTCAAATGCATATAATAACTGCCATTCTCAAACTTGGCTCAACAACACACTTTTCCGCTTTAGTAGTTCTATTACAAGAACGCTAAAAAAGTGTATTTATAAAGTGTATTTCTATTATTGTTTTTACCCTTTGCTCCTGTAACCAAATTCACGTGTAAGTATGGAACTCGAATTAAGTTTGAACTCACTAAAATTTCAGTATGAGGGTACACTAAATGTGGTAAAATTATACCTCATTTATTATCATAAACGTATATCTGACATGTCTTATTCGTCATAAAAAAATCGGTGGAGCAGTTTCGAAGGAGTGAGAACACGCCGCAAACACCGTGACACGAGATTTAAATTTTTTTCTTTTGGATATATATTAAATAAAATAGAGCTTGTCTATTGTACATAAAATCGAAGAGATCCATTACGGAGTAGCATCAACATTCAAAAATTCAATTCAAAATAATTTATTCGTGTATATATATATCACTTTTCTTTACTTATCCATCAGCAATTCGGAAAGGTTCTTTGATAACAGCAAAAGATTTTTGTGTACTCTTAATTACCTGTATGTTCATCTTCGGATTTGGTATATTGGTGGGTATATTATTGTGATTTCATTTCATGACATCATTTTCATGACAATTGTTTTATGAGACACTAGCGGATACACAGCGTACTCCACTAGGCTAAAATGTTGCTTATGAGAAGTCGAAAATCAAAAATGTGCCTAAAGCATTGTTTTAGTGGTCACAAACATCTTCACATTACTGCGTTTCGAATGAAATCAGTTTGGGGCACATCAGTTGGGTGGTTTCAAAGTATATAGACTGAGGGCATCCGTACAAGCATTTTTTTTGTGTTTTATATTATATGGATAAGAGATCGCCAAAATAAAGCAATACGATCTCAAAGTCGAAGAGACTTGCAATAATGGCAGAATAATTCCATTGTCCATCTTGTGATACCATCACGTCCACCTCGTCAGAGTATTATCAAGTTTAAACTACCATACGCATACTCGTACTAGTGTACTGGGTGACCTCTTTAGGTGCATAGTTTTACAAATTGAAAAAGTAAATGAATATAGCTACAGGATCAAATTAAATGAAACGGTAAAGTCCGGTTCTGCGTTACCTTCAAATCATCTCAATGTACAACTAGTGACTGGTCTAGTCGCACGTAATGTTGCAATATTCTAAGCAATCACTAAAACATTTATGTACCTACTTACTCAAGTAATAAAAATCCTGTAAGAAATAAATCTCCTGGTGTTTTATTTAATCTCTGGCTTCCAATATATTCTTATATTGCATCACAGTACCTACTCAACTATTAGGTAGATAATTCAAATGGTAATGATAATGATAATGGTAATGGTAATGATAATTCAAATTAATGGTGTTTTCGCGAAACATGGAGGGAGCTCAACTGCATTGCTGGCCATAGTGGCCATCGAGTGAAGGAGACTTAATACTCTATAAAGAACGCCACGTCTTATCGGGGCAATATTTCGGATGCAAGTTTCACAGTTCGTTTATTATTCAATTTTGATGCATTGATTCAGTAGCTAATAATCAGTTCTAGCTAATAATAATGGTTACTTAATAACCTGGAACTTTTATTACTCCTCTTTCCTTTATTTTTATATACGTAGGGCATCTGCTTAGTACACTTTTCATGATGTTTGTTGTTTTTCTTTTTAAATATAATGCTAGGAAATCACCCTCGCTTCGTTTCGGGCAAAACAGTAAAAAAAATATAGCCTATGTCACCCGGGGATAGTGTAGCTTCCCAACAGTGAAATAATTTTTCAAATCGGTTCGGTAGTTTCGGAGCCTATTCAATGCAAACATACCTACAATCAAATCTTTCCTCTTTATAGTATTAAGTATAGATGATCAGCTGCACAATAAAATCTTTAGTCTTTCCGTTCTCGAACGAAAAGATTGAAGAGCAAGCGCAAATAAGAAAAAAAAATCATTTTAGTTCTTCATTTTTCTAATTCGGCACGTGTCATCAGGTAGAAAAGAAAAAAAAATTTACTCACGTTTTTACTTTACCTCACCTCTTTGGGGCGTGGCCAGAGGTTTATCCTTCAAAGCTAATCACTTAGTTCTCCATTTTCCCAAATTCAACACGTGTCATCAGGAAGAAAATAAAATGCTCACGTTTTTATCTCTTTGGGGCGTGGCAAGAGATTCTTCTATCTGTTCATCCCGGCTTCTGAATTGTAGGGCTCAGCCCAATAAAACGACGATATTCCACAATTATTTTAATTACACTTCCATTACACTCATCACAAATAAATTATCACTAAAATCATAAACCTTAAATACGTTTTGCCTCGGGTTTTCATGCGACCGTTCAGGTCGACTGTCGAATGGCGAATGTCGATTACTGAGTTCTATGCTCTAACGTCGACATCAATGTCGTCAATATGCTCACTAGCGCCACCAAGTGGCGACTGATGATAGTTGTACAGTTTAGTCAATATCATACTTATATTCACAATAGTTCAAAATAATAGTCTCAAGTGGTATCTTACACTGTAATAATAGAGAGCACGCTAACACAAAATTATAACAAAAACCCTTTTTTTGTATCGAGGGTTAATCTAAAGACATTTTTGTAGAGCTATAGAATGAGTACGATTTCTATCCATTGATTTGTTTTGATATCCATGGAAAATAAGAGAATGTTTTGGCATCCAAATAAATTAAAGTAACCTGGATTTCAGTAGTTCAAAAAAATTCCAAAATTTTCATCAATTAGACTAGGTATACTTTTAAAATCATAAATGTCAAAATAATGTAATTAATCTACAGCCATATCTACTTCTGTTTTATGATATGAAACATATGTTACGACTAGCCAAGCGGTAAGTTATTACAGTCTAAAATATCAATAACAATCCAGATTGAATTATATTACAGCTGTATTTCTCAAGCGTACATCAATTAGCCGCAGCGTTACACAAATGGAGCAGTGGCAGGATTTTCCGGAAATTCTACTCGCCTTATCCCTTCACGTAGAAAATTAAACGTCCCACGGCAATATCCGTGAACCCACGATGTTCCTGGCACCTGATCTATTGCATGATATAGAGAATACGCGCTCTATTTTGAGGTAACACATTCACGCCCACGTGACTTCAATCCATTAGCGGTGTACCCGTGTAGGGCACAGAGGTATCTCCGTAATCGAGGCCTCGAGCGACCAAACTGATATCTACCGATGCCAATTTTGCTGTCAATGTGTGGGAAGTAGAAATAGTACTGTAGTAGAAGCATGAATGTATTAGTGATACCCACGTCAGTAAAATGGATTTTATAAAGCTCTCATTTCGATGCATTTGATGACTATTTTCTAACGACAACCAACAGAGATGGCTTGAAAAGGAAGTATAGCCATCTGCTATTATCTCACTATGGTAAACAAGTAAACGTGATTCTTATTTATTTTTTTACCGAATAGTGGTATCCGAATTTAAGAAGGGTGTTATAGTAAGACCTATTGGGACCTATTAAGACCTATATGTATGATCTTAAATTAAAATTTTAAAAATCCCCCATAGTTTTATATACCTACACTAAACATATCTAACAATAAGCACACTCTTGATTAAGTTACCTTTCAGACAAAAAAACTAGATCAAAATCTGTTCATCCGTTTGGAAGCTACAGTGCCACAGACATACAGATACAACAGATACACAAACATAGACACGTCAAACATAATAATATGACACCCCTCTTTTTTCGTCGGGAGTTAATTCAACATTCAATATCCAATATTCAATAGCAATAAACTACAAATTAAACTATAGATACATCTACAGTTTATAGTTTCACATAATCATTTTTAAAAAGTTACTACAATAAAATTAATACAAAGAAGTATATAGACAGACTTATAATAGAGCTACTTTGACTATAACATTGTACAATGCCACAATTTCTGTATACATTTTGCTATGAAAGTTATTATGAGTTTGGCAACTTTACTACTAACACTAATGAAATAACCTATAAATGACCGGTCAGCAGCCAAGACGTGTAAATGTGTGTTTATAGACCAACTTCGGAATTTCTCTCTCTCCGTCTCCCTTTCTCTTACATGCAGTGGTCTCCTTCAGCATGGCGATGGATTTTCTCCTTAAAACCGAGATGAGGATGTTATTATCAATAATGAGGGAGAGAAAATCTATTTACTATTTCTATAATTCCTTTGCTTTTATAATTATAAAAGTTCAAGGTTGATTAACCAACAGTCACTTTATATTATAATACTTTTATAGGCACTAAGGGTAAAAGTCAAACTGCTGAAGAGTTTATTAACAATTTATAGACTTTGAAACCAAACAAATATTTGACATCGGCCAAATATAGTTCGGTAAAATAATACCTTTGACACGTGATATTTCGATGATATAAAAATATGTTAAATAATGCATATTATAGCACAAAAGACGTCGGTCAATAGTTTTCGGTAAAATTTAATTCGAATAAAAAAAAATCGGTTAAGTGAAGGTGGCCCGGCCCAAAGTGGTTTCATTTGAAAGGCAATAATGCGAAGATGGTTTGAGACTACTAAAACAAAGCATTAGGCACATTAATTTTTTTAGCGCAGTAGCACATGCAGACACTAGTATAATAATAATATTATAACAAAAATGAACGACTTGAAATATGATCTCATATTTTGTTATTACTAGCTTTACTCGCGATTCCCCTGCGATTTGATGTTTTTCCAGATACAAAAATAATAAACTTACCTTACTGGCTAATTCGTAAGCATCGCGTCACACGTAGCAGCTACTATGAAGGAAGCTAGAGTATTCGCTGGATCTTTGCAATAATGAAATAACTACGTAAACAGAATAATTCTTTACAAAAAATAACCAACTTCAAAATTAGGGATAACTCAAAAACTACTCGTCAGATCTTGCCCAAATTTAATTGGGAACTACAAGACATGCACTAGCTTTCAATTAAAAAAAAATCATCAAAATCGGTTTACCCAGTCGAAAGTTCTTGGTTTGTTTTTCGACTTAAAAAATATACTGTCGAATTGAACACCTCCTACTTTTTTGAAGTCTGTTTAAAATCAAGATTATCACCATAGTTCGTAGAATTAGCAGACAAAAGTACATAGAAATAATGAAACTACGCTATTTGAGTTTATATTTCATGGATAAGATAACTCTCACAATCAGTGTACTGTGTCAAGTTGACATTGCAAAAGTTATTGTTTTTTTATAAAGAGATACTACTCGTAATAATACTCGTAATATAAATATGGACTGTTCTTTCTGACGGACTCTCATTTCATGAAGAATTGCATGATGAACGGTAAAAGATGAAGCAAAAGAATACAAACGATCATCGTTTGATCATCGTATATACTAAATTATCAGGTACCTAATAAAAAACTCTTACATATAGAAGGTTCGACAAAGTGCTGTAAAGTATCAACATACGACACACGACATATTATTATAAGTCAAAGGTACTGTGAAATAAAACATCAATAGTCACAGAAACAGACATGAACCTGTCATGTGAACTGTCAACATAATTTTGCCACTATGAAATGCCACAACAAAATCACAAGAAATTCCATTACGCTCAATCCTTTTCCGTAGTGAGCTATAATATTTCACAGCAGTTCCTACGGCTGCACAGACTGACAGCACAACTATTGTCTGTCGAAGTCAGAAGAACTCAGCGGGAAAATAAGATGCCGGAAATGTGTTTCGCATTTCCATTTTCGAATTTATTTTTCTCTTCGAATTATAGAAAACACAAAGTTGATTAGTGGTATTATACGACTTATATGTCGGAGACGGTCATTAGATTAAAATGACTTGAGTAAAAGTGTCACCGTTTTCGAGATGAAGCGACCAAGCGTCCAAGTTATGTAGAAAAAAATCAAAAATAAAAACTTCCAAATTAGAAGCTTTTCTCTATGGGTTTGCTGATAAAATGTGTTAAAATTGTTATTGTAGAATAACTATCTGAGAGTATTTGAAAAAAAACGATCGAAATATCTGCTCGTTTGTGGCCTCTGCAATAAAATGTAGGGCGAAGGAGCCGAATTTCAGAAAAGTTTAACAAAGGTTAAAATCTCGAAAACGGTAACACTTTTACTGAGGTAATTTTTTGACAACTGGTAGGTCAACCACCAAGCTATCTCCAGTTTTTGTTTATCGCACTACTTTTGAGACACCCTGTATAATGACATGGTGATGTATATGCACAGACATGTATTTTCTATCTATGTCTGTGTGTATATATATGTATGAATTTAGTATCACGTACGTCTATGCGTAAGACCACTAGGAAGACCAAGAAGCGTCTTGTTATGTTGAAAAGCGTTTCAACATACCACATTCGTTGAATTATTATAAGTAGATTAGAAGTTCTGAAAACATGAAACAATGAAACGCTCTCACTCACACACACACACACGCACGCATACACGTGCATACACACATACACATACATAGAATACGACTTCTCATTTATTCATCCTTTGTTTAATTATGGTGCATTAATTTTTAGAATAGTTTTATCTTTAAAACTAAAACATTTTCTTTTATATTACTAGCTGCCCACAGCTAGGCACAATCAATATCCACAACAAATTTGAAGCAAATTGTACTATGTTGCCCTAGAACGATCGAGGAAGCAACTTTTATTTACTTAAGTGTTTTGTAATTAACTTGACTTTTTAATTAAAATTCCCAATATTTATTGTGTCAAGTTAAACTGTACATAATGTTACTTTGTTTACCTAGATGAATTCGTTCCATGCCGTTTGTTAAGTTAATGAATACTCTTCTTTATGAAATAAGTAACTGAGCTTCTTTTGGAAATTCTGTTTTACATACTTGGTATCAAGTGCAATGCGTGCGCATTTAAAACCTCTGGTTATTAAACGTGTTTAAAAAACAACCAAAAGGAAAACAATCTTTCTTTTTAAGCTGGTTAAAAATATGTTTTTTATAAACTTATTATATTACATAAATAAAATTATTTTAATTTGATAAAATATATAATATTGTATTTACTAAAATCTATTTTTAACCGATGAAGAAAAAAGGAGGAAGTTCTCAATTTAACACGTAATTTTTTTAATTTATAATAACGCAGCAATCGGCACATGGTCCAATTTTGATGATTCTTTTTTTAATGGATGGATATGTCTTGAAGATGGTTTCCATTTTTTTTCGAAAATTTTATTCCTACCCTAAAGGTACGAAAATAGGGGATGATTGATTGTTCACCCACGGAATTTTTACTCGTTTCTCCAATAACTTCGTACTCGATGATCCGATTTCGATGACTCTTTTTTTATTGGATGTGTATACCTTGAAGTTATTCTCATTAAAATTTGGAAACAAAATTTTACCCCAATGGAATGAAAATAGGTGATGATTGATATTTCACCTACTACACTTTTACCTGGTAACTACCACCCATAGCTTATACAAATGACCCTTAATATATAATAAAGATTATTAATTTTTATACCAGCATAAAACTAAAAAATATTATTTTTAACAAAAAAATTAACCAAAGAAAAAACTCAAAAGGAAAAATAAAATAAAAGGTTTAGTATTATAAATTAAGATCTTAATAACAGTAAACAAACAATTTTGAAGCGTTGCCAAATAGATGAAAAAACAAACGGTGAAAATTATTTATTTAATTAATTTTGCTCATTTCTTTGGTAATATACTACTATTATTATTATATTATTATTACTGTTAATTTAGAATCTTAATTTAAAATACTAAATGGTTAATTTTTTTTCGTTCGTTTAATTTTTTCTTAAAAACTAATTATAAGTAACAAATTATGTTACAAACAAAAAAATCCCTTATCTCTTTATAGTTTTCATACTCAGATATAAAACATTCACAGCACGGACATTTTTCACGGCCGTGAAGTAACGTCAAGTAAATTAACGCAACCATAAATATTCTGTGTAAACGAAATTAAATGTTTCTTTCTTTGTGGGTTGAATCCGCAAAGTAATTTGAATTTCTACGAAAACGGAAAGAGCACAATCCTGCAGGAATTGTGCCGCTCATGCATTCAATATAGAGGTGGATGAAATTAGTGAGTTGTAAGGCGGCACCTGTTTCCGGCCGCGGTACTAGCTTAGCGATCTCCGGATCCCACTGACGCTACATTTATTCTTTGCCCCAGTACAAGGCACAAGAGGCTCACGAATATTATGTACTAAGTATAAGTATTAGGTACATCGGTAGAATAAAATATTAGGTATCAAATAAAGACATATTGGTGGACGCTACGGCTTCCCTTATCCGTCCGTTATCGTATTGATAAATTTGACAAAAGTGACTATTGTGGTGAACGCACATTTATCGGCATCGTAAGGGCGGTCAGCATCGCATTTGTATGAAATCATATGAGAGCCCGATGCGGATGACATATGCGTCGGCATCTGTCATCCGCATTATTGTTATTATTATCTTATTATTTTATTATGTTATTATTATTATTATATCATTATTATCTTTGTTCTATCCGGTCGAAATTAAAATAAAAAGTTGTGCAATGTAGTATTTATTTGACTAGTTATTGAATAATAATGAAGGACAATCGCAAAGGTTGTGGCTTTTACTATTTGCTACTATTTTGCCCGCCTGTCGCTGGCTATTACTTTAATTCCAACGTCAAGTTTTTCTTTGAATGGTTTTCGTTAGCGCTGATGGGGGTTTTCATCAATTTTGTTTTCAATAGACGGTTAATGATATAATATCACAATACAAAGTTGATTTAGCCTAAGCCTTTTGAGTAAAAGAGTGTTGAAGCGACGTTGTTTATAGTGTTATTGTTCTCTTCATAAATTTAAATTTTACCTGCTGGAATGGAAACTCGAGTTGTTTTCAAACAGTTTATTCGGAAAACGGTTTCTCTAACACTGACTTTAAAATAAACTATGTTTATATCAAGGACTATACTTTTAAACTGTATTTATGATTAAGTCCTAAAGCGTTTCGCTGAGGTAGAATAAGCCTGACCGAAGGATGTTGTCCGCAGGTGTTACAATAGGAAAATTTATACAATGCTACTGAAATAATGTTGTAATTTTTTGACAATTAGGTACATAATTCGGAACTTTTACGGATATAAAAAATATTTTGAGTTTATCATGCAAATTGTATAATGGAGATAACGAATCCTATTTTACGAACATGCATATTTTACGACCTGTATGCTACTTTAGTAGTATTGAAGTTATTTTTAATCCTGAATGGATTATTTGATATGACTCTAATTAAAAGTTTTATGACTGAATATGTAGCATCTACAAAGAGCGTTATATCTAAAATTCCTGCGAAATAAGATAAGCTGTCAAAGAAAACACTTCAAAGTAATGAATAGAACAAAGCGTAACTTTCCTTTTAGTTCCAATCCATTAGTGGCGTAGTCTAGGAAACGGGTCTTGCGTTGCGATTAGGGAGCCTAGGGTGGCCCAGTGCTAAATCATTTCAGTGCGATTTGTATAGTATTTATTAGACAATCGAAGTGTTGTAACGTTCAGATGTGGTTTTACGATAATAGAAACTCTATGTATATGACTTGTGCTATTTTGACCAGTTTTGAGTCTTTCGAATTCAGCACAAGGCAGTAGCTGCCTTGTTCAGATCCTCAGTGTATCGTATCGTATTATTTTTTTTTTTTACTTAAAATAAGTCAATGCTTGACCACAATCCCACCTGATGGTAAGTGGAGATGTGGTCCAGGGTGGTGAGCGCACTAACTTAATAGAAGCCACTCTTTTTTTCACGTTTCTTCTACTTCAATTTAATAATTAATTAATGTTTCTTTATCGGAATTTCGATAGATGTGACAAGCCTATTGCACACCTATTGCCTCCAAATCCGTGAGCTAGATCATAAATATTGTTCGTCTTAGGATATCAGTAATTCAGTTACTAATCTAACCAAAGCTTATTAATATATTAATGATAGTCATTTTGACTAATTGTTAGACCAACTTCTTGTAACAGTGACGAGAGTCCAGTGTCGTGTAGTATAAATATCCGTGAAGCAGAGTCCACGAGGTTTCCAATCACATAAAATACCTTTGTTGTATTTTATATTTGCTACGGATTTATTTGCAGAAATCTTTGAAAAATTTGAGATTGTAAAAGCGTTGTTTTACGTATATAATGTGGCGTGATGTTAAAGAAATATTAGTTTAGAATTTTTTAAAGTGGTAGCTGACTAAAATGGTGAATGTTGATTCCATCGGACACATTAAAGTACTTTAACGGCCCAATGGAGTCACGGAATATGATTGTTGGAATAAAAATATCCGGAAAACTTTTTATGTCATTACGAGTCTAAGTTGCAAGGGTTACTGTAACTTTTTTTAATGGACTTTGGTTATAAGCCCCCGTATCCATAGCTTTGATGCGTTACCAAAAGCATAAATCGTTAAGAAGGAACCGCATTCATCATACACTGTGTGACTGTTTTATGATATTACGTGATTTAAATCAACCGTTTCTCTCATTTTTGCGATTCATCTATCCCACACGTAATTGGGTCGCATAGTATTGGTCGCAGATGCTGCTTTCACAGTTTTAGGTTTTACCCTACTCTACAGATCATAAATAATTTGTTGAAGTCATAAATTAATCCTTATTCGTACGAATGAGACAATATTTCTTATATCTTGAGGGACCTTGAGACATAGATTTCAAACTTTTTACGATATGAATAGCTGCAGAAGTCTGTGGAAAACTAGTCGATAGTAAATATCCATGGTTCACTGATTCAAACTGTATAATTTTGGTGTGCGCGGACACATTCTATTTCGTGCGAAGTGAGTCGCGTGATTAAACTAACATTAATTTATGTGGGGCCTCACTTAGCTTATAGCTCGGAGAAGAAAACGTTGACTAGAATAAAATTATGGGGGCACCAGCAAGTTCTACTGTTAATGTAGTGGGAAAGTACAAACATAATATCTACATATCTACATTACTCTGTTAACAAGTTGATAGATTAAATTAGGAGTAACACGATAGATGCTATTTTTAGGCGATGTTGAATAATTATTAATTTAATAATTAATAATTAATAATTATTATATTATAATAATCATTGGATTATTGGATTGGTTCTTAGATTTTGTAATATAATATTACAAATCCAATAAAATGTGGTTTCTCTTATGATATGTTAATTTGTTTACCTTAATTTGATTCCTGAAATTAGAACTCCCTTATTTTTATTTTCTACTCTTCCTTATTCATCGGCACAATGTGACGGTGCAATAATTTTGATGGTGAGATAATCAGTATGATCATTCGCATTATTTTCAGTTGTTAACAGGTTTATGTAATTTAAATAAATTGAACCAAAATAATTTGATTGTACCTTCTTATTTTAAACTCAGTTTAGTATAACGAATCGTAGTATTTACAGCAACAATGATACCTAATTTTCTACTTAGAGTTTCAATGACATACGTAAATATTACGTAAATGTTTACCAAGAAGAATTTATGTTGAAGCGTTGAGTAAAACAAACTCTAGCCTGCATTGGTAGTTGGTACACAAAACAAACCGGCCTCCGCCAGCACAAAACCAGCCCCATTGAAGTTTCTAACGGCTGTCAGTGGCTATGTTTCTGTAGATTTACGTTCGGGGTTTTCCTAGTTTTTAGTTATAAATTACGCCACATTATTATTGTAGTATTATTCAATAAAGACATTCGAAATATTACATTATGGCGCGTTCTACATTGTTCCTATCTACGCTAGTTAAGGAAATTCTCATTAATTATAATTTCAAAATATGAGGTACTTTATGATTTTCGCTTCGCTTCAGGAAACTAACCCTTGTCCTTAAGTGTACTTACAGTACTTCACCTATTCATAAGGGAGCAAGATAGTACAATAGAACTGCATTGCATTGATTTGCTATGTATTTGAATGATATAAGTACTATAATAATTGACCTACTATAACTATTATTCCTATATAAACGGTATTAGAAAACTTTTTAATAAGTAATTATTTTTTGACATTTTATGAGTAAACTCCCGATTTTGTTGGGGTTATTTCTTGAAAAGAAAATAATAGAATAGCTATTATATTCACTCAGTTTTAGCCGTATTGGGGCGGCGTAGAATATTAATCCCAATGTCACACCGGATTGGTGTCATAAGAGACGATTAAATCCAGCTCGCTGGTGGTAATGCTAGCTAGTAAAATAGTAATGTAAAGTGCCTTTACCGTACACATACCAAAACCGTACCGTATCTGTACCAAACCCATATCGCACCCGTTTACTGTACGGGTACCTTACCGTTCTAGTACCGTACCCGTACAAAAACTGTCCCCATACCGTACATTACTCGTACCGTACAGTAATCGTACAGTACCAGTACTGGTCCTGTATCAAACCTTTTTTTTAAGAGTAAATAATGTTATATTTATTTTGCCAATAACCCTTCTGATAGAAGTTAAATATGGCTATTCGTCAGAACTTACAAGTCATGTGCCCAATAGAATTACACTTTTCCAAAATAAACTATGTTCTAACTTTTGTTTTTTAGAACACTAACTTCTACTAGATCTACAGTCTTAAGCTATTTTTATTTATTTTTTGTCTTAAAGTTAAATGAAATACTTGATGACCCTGAAAATTCAATTAGGTATTAGAATTAATAGCTATTTAATTAATTACTAAATCATTGACTAACCATAACATAACGATTTTGATATAATGTTAAGTGGTTAATTTGGATTAATTAGTGCATACCTAAATTAATTATCATTAATTGCGTATGATCCTAACATATTCATACTCAATCATGGTATCCATTTAATCCTACTAATATTATAAATGTGAAAGGTTGTTACTGCTAAACAGATTTTGATGAAATTTAGCACACAGGTAGTCCATGATCTGGAATTAGACACAGAACGTTGATGAAGCCGCAGGCAGAGCGCTCGTAAAACAATCTAGAATTTCTGTAGCAGTTATTGCTAATTCTACGATAAGTCAAAGTACAGCAAGCATAATGGATCAATTAATGTCACCATGGCAATTAATGCATACTTCTCATAAAAAACCTATTGCTATTGTGAAATATAATCTATACTAATTTTATAAAGAGGAAAGATTTGATTGTTTTGTTTGCATTGAATAGGCTCCGAAACTACCGAACCGATTTGAAAAATTCTTTCACTGTTGAGAAGCTACACTATCCCTGGGTGATATAAGCTACGAGTATATTATATTTTTTTACAATATTTCCCGAAGCGAAGCGAGGTCGATCCTAGTACTTAATATAAATATAACAAAATCATGATCTTTAGTGATCCTTGTCGAGTTACGTGATTGTTCATCCAAGTCTTAATTTGATAAAGATACCATATACCGCAGTGTGCATAGTTCCCGATAGTGTGTAACAGAATTCGATTAAACTTTATAGTTTGTGCTCATGTTTGTCTTCAACATCTCGTTTAACTTGTGATAGATTACACAGGAGATGTTTCATTAATAACATTATTTATTGCCGATAATTGACATGGGCTACGGTGACAAATATTTTAGGTACCTACTAATGTACACATTATTAACTCCATAAAAGAGTATTGCGAACCTTTTATTACCGCTTACATCTTGGAATATAATTGTTACTTACTATTAATGGCGTTGTATAATAAAATATATCAGGCCTATGTCCAGCAGTGGACCTCCAAGGGCTGATGGATGGATGGATGATAATAAAATATTCAATATCGACCCATATGAATAATGTGACATGATTAATATCACTATATATTATGTTCAGAAGTGATACTGTAATGGAAAGGCAAAACGACATACTTAAAAATAATTACCTAGGAGTTGCCTAGGAATTACCAATATGGCCAAATGGAAACAAGGGTTACCTATATGTTTTGTCCTCATTGTATATCCACTGTGTGTACATAAATAAATAAATAAGGGTTAATCGAGTATAATATTCAAATAAGAAAACTGAATAAACAACAAATGATGTATAAAATTACCGGTTCGGGAGTAGATACCTATTATAAAAACCTTGAATCATCTAGATAGATTTTTAAATGGATTTAAAACTTTTCCACTATGCAGTATCGCATAATAAGAACAATTAAAATAAATATTCCGTAGTCATTCCATTATTATAATATAAAAGGCTAGTGAAACAATTTAGTAAGTTCGAGGAAGTCTCTATAACTTGTAAGTGACAAACTTTAGAGAAGGTAACACAGGGACGGACTCGGCTATCAAATTAACGGGTCACTCCGAGAGCTTTCAATTTCATTAGGTCACTCTACCGTACGAGATTACTTATATCAATTTTGCTAGTTCGTCCGTGTGTAAATCTGGGTACATTAATCCGATCGCGACAATTGATTGGCTGGATGTGACTATTGTTAAATTGATTTTGTTGATTTGATTTCAATTTTAATTCGATACGTAGGTACCCTATGCGAGAATAGTTTGAAATTAATTCCTTTTTGGATTAACAGAATAATTTGTAATGGAACGTTAAAACTTTCTTGTTTTTAATCTGATAGTAATTTAAAGTTCATAACTTAATTTCAAAATGAATTAAGAACCCCTTATTTCCAATTTACTTCGATGTACATAATAACTGAAAAATTAAAAAACTCCTCAGAGTTGTGGCTGATGACCTTGAAAAGCTTGAACAGAACTCAATAAATTGTAGCTAAGAACCATCTCGATCACTCTCTCTCTCACTCGATCACTCCATCTCGATCGGTCAGCTTCTAAAGAAAAAAACCGCACTAAAATCGGTCCATTTGTTTAAAGGCTACGATGCCACAGACATATAGAGACACACAGACACGTCAATCTTATAACTTACGAGTAACCGTCTTCGCTTTGCTTCGGTTTTTTTTATTTTTTACACCTTGGGTTACATTATTGGAGTTTTATTAAGGATTCCTAATTTTTTTGTAAATATTATATAATATAGCCTATGTCACCCGGTGATAGTGTAGCTACCCAACAGTGAAAGCATTTTTCAAATTGGTTCAGTAGTTTCGGAGCCTATTCAATGCAAACAAACGATCAATTTTTTCCTCTTTAGGTATAATATTAGTATAGATAATCATTTTGCGTCAGGGGTTAAGAAATAAATTTAAACTAACTAGCAATAGCTTGCGGCTACGCTTGCGTAAAGGTTTCGCAAAGAAAATAAGGCAACTTAAAAGCAAAAACATAAATCCACTTAATTCCATACCCACGGGAATTTCAAAAACCGGACTTAGCACTTACCTACATTATAAAGGAAATCATTTCAACTTTCTATTTCCAAGAGTTTGGGCTGTGTGTTTATATCTCAGTCAGGCAGGACATGAGGCCAATTTGTCGGCTTTACTTATAAAATAGAGTAGCATACGAAACTCCTCACAGAATACCCTGAGTCAATAGACAACCAACTTCGTCGATATTTAAAGACTTCTTGTTATTAGGTGTCACAAACATAACATAGACAGACAGACGTATATTATTGCGTTTTTTGGGTAACTTTGACAGCTAAAACGAATATCACTGCTTTCAAATAATACATAATAATGTAGGAGGCCAACAAGCCTTCCATACCATAAGTTTATGTAGGTAATTAATGCTACTAATGTTGCTCGGACATTTGAAACCTTGCAAAATCTGCAATGGCTCTAAGCTCTAAGTCAAAGTTGTGCAGCCTTACATAATAAAGGGAATTTCACACGTGCAATATTTTGGCCTAGTACTACTCGTAGTTAGGTAACTCATAATTTCGTAAAGTTAGTATAAGCAACATTGAATAGACTTTTCGGTCCATCTTTCAGTATTTAACGAGATAATATCTAAATAGTCGTTATGGCGTTGCAATAATAGAATACTTTAGTTACCGTACTTAGGTACGTAATAATATTATTATGCCTTGTACCTAAGTATATTACATTTTTGCAGTTTAACTCCTTTAGAATTGATTTTCCTATTTAAGCCCGGGGTATGAAAATTTATGAGGAGTAAAATCAAACTTTCTCCGTTATGTTATAATCCAGATGGCGTTGTTACTGATGAGTAATGCGTCGGAGTCACAGGTCGGAGTTGACACACACAATTTTTTTTATAAAAACGAGTGACAATTATATAGATACAGAAACATCGGTATGGTTTGTATATTTTGTAAAAATAATCTAATATAAAAATCTTCGTGGTCGTGGTCGCATTTCTTCGAAACGGTTCAACCGATTTCTATTATGATTTTTTTTGTGTTATAGGTATTTGGTAGATATGAGAATAGGTGGTAAAGTATATTTCATACCGCTAGGTGAATAGAGACACCTATACAGAATATTTTTGGCAGACAACGTTTGCCGAGTTTTTTTGCTGAAACGAAAATATGACAGTAATCTTTGACGCTTTCTTACGCCTTAAAATTTTATATCCATTATATTTGTACTGTATATTGAACAAATAGCAAATAGGATGTTACTTCGAAATAGCCCAAAAAGCAAATTGTAACTGAATTGGCATTAGGTACATGACGATAGATTTGCGCGAACTCTGAATGTAGATGTTTTAAAAATTAAATACATATTTGTTAAGCAAAAACTTACGTATGCAATCTATATCGACCTACAAATTGAATCGAAGTGTGTTTGTAAATGAACATTTATAATTATGAAAAATACTAATTATAACCTACGCTGACATGTAGATATACATTATTATATTAGTGTATATCGTATGGTATGTATAAAAGATTATAAATAATTGTAAGCAAAATTACCACTATTTTTTACGGAAATATTAATTTTAATTAATAAAAATATATTGCTGCCTTATTTTGAATTCCTATTAATACCTATTATAAATGTGAAAGTTTGTGAAGATGTTTGGATGTTTGTTCCTCAATCACGCCACAACTACTTAACCGATTTGGCTGAAATTTGGAATAGAGATAGCCTGTACCCTGGATGTACTTTTCATTCCAGAAAAGTTCAGGGTTCTCGCGGGATTTGTAAAAAATCGATCTCTAGCGCGAGTGAAGTCGCAGGCAAAAGCTAGTTATAAATAATGATAAATAGACAATTTACGAAATAGGGCTCGTCTAAAAAAACGGAGTACCTATAACCTATAATTATATAGCTCTACTCGTACTTGTCAGGCTAACTTTAACTACAGTAACAGTTAACGTTGTAGATTTATTTTAATGGAGTTTAAATGAATTGAATATATCCATAGACTGGTTATTCATTTGTGTCCGCAACAGATTTATGTGGAATTTAATTTGAATTGTTTTTTACGTAGGCCCAAAATATATTGCGCGGTTGCGTAGCCGTGGGGCGCCGCATTTGTATTTAGTGTTATCCTTTTACCTGCTATTCCAGTAAAAAATAAAGTTAATTTAAATTTTATCATTTTACGACAATGAATCATCTTACAATCAACAAACTAGATGTTATTGATGATATTACATGAAAGATATTACAGACAACATATTCAATAATTTTAATTTGAAAAACATTAATATTTTTAAACCGTTTAAAATTTTAAAGCGACACAAAACACTATCATAATAATGCACGATTTTATATCGAACAAATAAATCCAATAGAGCTATTTGTCTATGTTAGGTAACGGGCGCTTATCTCTGTACGTGGCTGACCGCTTGCAGCGTAGACAATGTTACCTACACATATTATAGAGGTATTTATGTCACCCATAAATGGTACCAACTACCAATAACACTTCAAGCTTCTAGGTAGTAAATAATAAATCGTTTCTAGATAACACCAAATATAACTACATCGTTTCATATTTCGTGATTCGAGTTTATGCTTTGGTGTTATAGTTATTATACCTGTATTACATTATAGGAATTCACATATTATTTATCTTTGAATGGTTTATTTGGTAGGTACACGGTGTTGAAAATCAAATTAGAAAAATATAATGAAAGTGATTAAACTTTTGTGATTATAGTGGAGTAGCAACTGAGATTTCAAATCTCAGTGTAATAACTAATAATAATTAATACAAATAATATTAATTTATAATAATTATTATTTGTAATTATTGTAGTGGTGTAATGACTGATATGACATATTAAGTTATAATAATAATTTTATACTTTAACTTACAAAAATTACTTATACCTAAGTTATAACTGTTTAAGGTACATTAACTGTGGATGGAATGACATCACACTATTATGTTTCAAGTGTTAAACTAGTTTTACTGTTAATGTGGATAATAATATTTGTAAAGTGATACAAAAGAGAGTCAGCAGAGCCAACTAAATATATTATCCGTAGAAGCGCGAAGGTGACACCAACCTCATTATATCTATACAGAAAACAATACGCTTTAATTTCCTTTTACAGACCGCCTGTTGCGATGGTTTACACGGGAAATGCGAGAAATTGTAACAGAATTCTAATTATCACTGTAAAGTGGCTGACGACTTGCTTTGAATTGTAATGAGGCGAGTCACAAAGTAAAATGCCACATCCAGCCTGCAGGCATAAAAGTTCAGTCACAACTCAAAGTCAGATCAATTGGGTTCACGCTATAAAAATATACGCCAATTTAGAGAATTTTTAATTTCACCTATACATTTTCTTTTAAATGATTAAAATTCATTAAGACAATAATAAAAAACCGGCCAAGTACGTGTCAAACATGAGCAATATACATACATCCGTGCCAAATTACAGCTTGTAGCACTAAAATGCTCCGAAGTCCGGACGGACGAATGGACATGACGAAACTATAAGGTTTCCTATTACACCCAAAAACACGGAAGTGGCCATAAAAATTGGTAAACGTTTAAGTATGTATTTTATCTTTCAATCATGATAGAAAAGGAACCTATTATCAGTGAACGAATGTACGTTCATTGCCTATTATCAATACATTCAAAGTAATTGGATTCCGTGGTTTAAACCTAACGGGACTCCACTAATAGATTTGTACCCAAAAATTCAGAAATCCAAACCATAATAATGGTAATATGATATTGAGGAAAGTTGTAAGGAAAAAGAAAGATACATGATCAGAAGAAAAAACAGAGATCCTAAACCGTAATAGAGAGATCCGAAACCCCTTACCCTGCCCTTAATCTTTAACGTACTTAACGTAATTTCTTTTAAAAGACTTTAATAGAGACATTTTCGTCTAATTACACCACGTGCCTACTTAGCTTGCTTGTTATCATTCTTGCTAACTAATATTGGTAGCTTCAGTATGAGTTTATATCAATTTATCATTACGTTCATGTTCAATCGTAATTTTATGCGAGTACATTTTATGAATAAAATAATGATATCTATTAACTTTTATATAATTATTGTTAAAATAAGGCAACATTCAATTTGTTATAAACAATTTATTAATCTATGGTGTCTTCACTTCACTGTCTATGTACTACTACTGTGTACGCAAGATCACATATTCTGCGAACAATTATGTATTGGCTCTACTTGCTCCTTACTGATAGTTACTCAACTCTAGTCAGTGGGAATACTAGTTAAAAAAAAAGAAATAGTGAAACCTATGAAATAGATAAATTCTGAATTAGACGCACGTGAAACAAGCAAATGTATACAGGATTTGTTTCCAAAAAGGAGGTTGGGGATTTAGATAAACATTTTTAATGTTTAACGTTTAATGGATTTACCTATATAAAAATAAAATAATTTTGATCCTTAGTACAATGCGTTTATTTGCTATAAGGTACCTATAGATAGATAAAGAAGTTATGGAATAGCATAATAGTATGTGTTTTCTAACTTGTAAACTAAAACGGCATGTTTTTAATTCGTTTATTTTCTATTATGTCATTCTTCACGTCAGATAATGCAAGCTTAATTTTTTTTCGTCCAATTTATTCAGAGATACATACAGACACAAACAAACTCATCAATGGCCCTAGAAGGATTCTGATTTCCACATAACATTTCCAAAATCTACCACTATACGGACGTCGGACATGACGCGGTTAAATGTGTATCATTTATTTGTGGTTAGATGTTGAGCGGTTAAATTAATCAGAACGATGTCAGTAACATGGTTATTTGGTTTCATGGTACCTTAGTACATTCAAAGTAAAGGTCATCGTTCACACAACTAATTAGAATTTGAACAATGTTTCATGTACAGTGAAAATAAATTTACATATCTATTATAAAATAAATATGCGTAAGTATTTGTTTATTGTAGACTCGCTGTAGCCGACTAGATGTAAGCTTCTCCTATTATATTATTATTAGAACTTACCAAAACAGTAAGGGCCTGAATCTATCTGGTAAAATAAATGTTATGTTTCTTCGAGAAAATATATACAATATATTATATAGGGTAATAGAAACAGTAAACACTTGTTCACCTCTATTTTTTTTATTAAATAAATAGTACTCAGATGTTTTGTATACATAAAAAAGGAAGAAAAAATTTATAAATAATGAACAACACTTGAAAAAAACGTTCAAAACATGTAAATGCAGATGTAATTCATATAACTTTTAGTAACGATTATTGACGAATTTAACTTCCGACACTCGTGTTGGCCACTAACCCCTCCACCAATCCGTACTGGAGCAGCGTGGTGGATGGAGTATGCTCTAGGCCTCCTCAAGAGGAGAGGCCCATACCCAGTAGTGAGCCATTAATGGGTTGAAGCCATTGACGAATTTTCACTACTAGACGACTACTATTTTTATGAAATTCTGCGCGTTTATAATAAAGAATCTACGAAAAAGCAGTACATATTTGCATAGCTAGGCTATAAACTTGGATAGCTTTACTTAACTTTGATAGTTTGTCTCCCAAACGCTGGGCCTTAGTTGGAATCTTACATGTACAATACAATACAATACAATACAATACAATACAAATACTCTTTATTTGTACCGTGTGACCGTACTTGGCTATCGAGGTGGACTATTATCGCTCACACTGTGAGAGGAGACATCAGCCAAGCAGCTGGACAGTTATGGGTTTATGATGATAATAATAATACACAAATGTGCACATGCGCACATAGCTATTACATATAACTATAATAAAATTTAAAAATTATTACATATTAACTTTTAAATTTTATTTTATTATTGAAAATAAAATGGTGTTGATCAGATAAATAATTTTATTCTTTATTGCTGTGGTTGCACAGACATCAGTAGTTGTATGCATGTGTTAACCGACACCTATTTTACGTAAAGTTTGCTGCGAAACACGCTTTTGTTTCCACACATGCATCAATGTCTGTTAAACGAATCTAGAAGTGCACAAATAAAGGCTGCCTTTATGCCACTGAAATGGAGCAAAACTGGCTCGTATTTATAGGTGACGAAACGTCCATTGGGTGCGATAATCAAAACCATTGCATGCCAGTCGCAACTTGTCGTACAGTCGGCTAGCGATGAGTAATGCCCCAATCATGATTTTCGTACAAGTTTCAATGGCTTAGCGACTGCAGCGCTTATTCAAGGCAATGATTAATACTTGGCCAACGGACTGACGACATTTTTAGGTTATCAATCATACAATTCCACCATGCCACATGAAGTTTATCTATATATTTTTTATGACGTCATAGTTTTTCGTTCAACGTTTCTAGAAAGTGTTTACAAAGAAAAACAGAAACTTGGTGTGTAAATGTTCTTTGGTTTCACCCGTTGTTTAATTAAAATAAATTTTATTGTTTATAAGGAATTCTATCTCATCATCTCATTTTAGTCACACTATCGGAGCACCTACAATCATTTCCGAAGCACGTGGCAAAACCACAATACCGAACCATGCTTTACGTTTAAAATAATAATATTACCGAAGATAAACAATGTGTTACTGACGACAAAACATATTATTAGTCGCTTAATTTAAGACACAAAACAAAGGATCGTTCCAGCAGAAGTAGACAGGGTAATGTGGTGACAGGACACAGGACACTGGACACAGGTTGCGCGACAAGCGACATGTTTGCGGTAACGGTGCGGACACGGGACGGCGTACACCCACATTTCAACGTTCACATGATTATTTGTTAAATTACAGAAATGGTCCAATACAAGAAAACATTGAAGCATGGTTTTAAAACGACGACGAAATATGAAATGGCTTAAAATGCGTTCTTTATTTTATTTTAAACTTTATTATCAGACAACGAATTATACAGGCCCTTATCTATACTAATATTATAAAGAGGAAAGATTTGATTATTTGATTGCCTTGAATAGGCTCCGAAACTACCGAACCGATTTGAAAAATTCTTTCACTGTTGGGAAGCTACACTGTCCCCGGGTGACATAGGCTATATTATATATTTTTTTACTATTTTTCCCAAAGTGAAGCGAGGGCGATTTCCTAGTGTAGTAATAAATTTAAGACAGTGACTAAGGGGTTAATAATTGGCAATAAAATATACTAATCGGAAATTAATAAATTCATGATTGAACAATAACAAGCAAATAAAAACTGTGTGGTAAGCCACCTAAATACCACCAATATAATAAAGATCGTATCATAGCAAAAGATGGCTAATGTTATTGTTTGCGTTAGTAAAAAATATTTGCCAATAAAAATAAAAATCCACGGTTTAGCGAAAGGCGTAACAGCTTATAAATAAATCCGATACTCAAAATCAATACGTGCTCGAAAAACATTTCAAAAGCATTCGATTCGTGTATGATTACCTCTGATGAGAAATGAATGCTTATAACAAAATAAAACATAGCCTTTCAGAAAATGTTGATGGATTACAAACCAGTCGGCATTCAGAAACACCTATTCACCTAGCATGAGATTAAAACTCGGTGGCTTGTATACATTTCCGTCATTTTTATTATACGTCAAATTATAGGCCTCATAAGGGTAAGGCTTTGACTACACCTGCCTTCACGTGAACCCAATAACACGTTATAAATGGTTTCTTGTTGTTGTACAAATAAGTTACCATTCAACGCATTAATCATACATCACATAAATGAAACTTGCCAAGTGCTTGACGGACTGCGTTGTAGGTGCTTAAATCACAGTCGGAATCGGTGCAATATATTAGAATTGTTTGGTAGTGCACCTGGGTTATGTACTGACTGCTTCTTCCACATCTATTCGTTTTTGATGAACACTTCGATAGTAAAATTTAAACACTGGTGTGTATGCTTTTTCACATAGAGAAAATACGACGAATAGTGGAAATTATAAATACATCGAAATGTACATCCTAAGTTACACAACTTGTTTAAATGCCTATGATAAGAGCTGCTCTATCAATTCTCAATGAATTTATCATTGAACAGCATTTAACTGGATCTGAACTTAGTACAAGCTTTTATTTTTGTTATGTTTAGGTAAATTATTACAATCTTCCTCCTATCCTATACTGTTAAAATTTAGATGATGGTAGATAGCCTAGATGGTAGTGATGAGGTCCAGCCGAGATGGTGAGTGATGAAATTCGACCGAGAAAGAAAAAAGCATAGAAGTTAGCCATATGTGTCCATGTCTTAAAGGCAGGTGAGGTGAGAGCGACGTTAGGCGGCCACGCGAGGTCCATTAGCCCCCGCTAGCCACTACACACGTGTTGCAGTTTGCGCGAAAACCTCGTTATCGCCTCCTATGCCCCACTCACTCACCTAGATATAGAAAGAAAATAAAAGAAAAAGCTATCTCAACTTTCTACAGATTTATATGAAATGTACATATTTTATAATAATTTTATTCAGACATATTATATTAAACTCGTATATCTAAGGCTTTATTTGGCTATAAAGATGTAAGAAGGTATAGATATTCAGTGTTTAGTATTACATAGTTACGAAACATTATTTGTGCTCAAATTTTAACATGTATAGTAACTTCTTACTGTTTGCACCTCTACCTACGCATTTCTTGAAAGTCTGTGTCCTCTACCCTTAGGTTGTCTGGTAGAAATCGCTATTACAGCGATAAGATCGCATACAATATGCGATCTAACAAAATAAATATATAATAATAATAAAACTAAGATTGTAATATTTTATGTACTTCTAGTGTGCACAATAAAGAATAGTATAGTTATTATTACAAACTAAGTTATATATAATTTAAAATGCTTTGTTCCCACTAATTCTACTCGTTAGTCCTATAATCGAATTGGGGGGAATGAGAAAAAAAATTCCCACTAATCCGACGATAGGACTGAAGAGTAGAACTAATGGGCAAACAAAGAAATTTATGTAACACGATAAGTACGTTTGTAATCCTTTTCACAATAACGATAACAATAACGATCTTGTCGTGGGGCAAAGCAGCCAATATAGAACAAATTTTCATACTCCAAAAAAGGGCTGTTAGGGCTATCTATAAACTTAAGTCTCGGGAATCTTTGCGTGAAAAGTTCAAGGTAATAGGTATACTTATAGTAGCTTCCCAGTATATCTTTAATAATGTAGTTTTTATAAGGAAGAATATAAACGCGTATAAACAAAATTTTGATATTAATAATCGCCAAACAAAAAGAATGTATCAATTAATTACGCCTTCGTTCCGCCTAAGTAAAGTGCAACGATCTTTCATAGGCCTTGGTGTACATTTCTATAATAAAATCCCAAAATTAATACGTGACTTGCCAATAGAATCTTTCAAAAAACGTGTAAAAACACAATTGTTAGGCAAGGGATATTATAGAGTAGACGAATATTTAAATGACAAAGACGCATGGAAATGATTAGCTCTGCAACCAGTTCCACTCAGAATAGTAAACTTTTGTATGATAATATCTTTTTTGTAATATTTTTTTAAAAGATGTGCTGAGGAGTTTCTTTAGGCTTTTCTTCTCCTCCATGACAAAGCACCTTTCCGAAAAGCCAAAAAAATGACGTGCATAAGTGTATCAATGATACCTATAATATGAATAAAATATTTTGACTTTGACTTTGATACATTCATGATAAACTCCAGTAATAAAAATCCTGATTATGATTAATTATTCCTCATGAAATCTATGATAAAGTTAAAACTACCTGAGGATTTTATTATTAAAGAAACTTAAATGAACTTACACCCAGTCAGCAAGTTAATGCTACAAAAGGGAGTCACATAGCGATTTACATAATTTGCTTAATCGCGTCTTCAGTTTTTGCGCTGTCTGAGAAACTAGAAAGACCGATATCTTTTTATTTTCTGCTTTTTACCCTCCTTTCATAAAAAATAAGGGGTCTTATTTATAATTGCTGAAGTCGCAATGGGCTGGCCGTATAGCCAATAATCGTTGGGGGGAAGAATGTTCTAGAAATAAATACCACGCCATAATAAAAGGAGCAATGGACGCCGCCCGACCAGGTGAATTTCGAAAATAAGGGGTTGGAATTCAGGTAAGTAATACATAAACTCAAAATGTAACGTAAGCACATAAGTGAGTAAAAATTACAATATCTTAATTTTTACCCGACTGCCAAAGAAGGGTTATGTTTTACGCACGTATCTTGTATGTTTGTATGTATGTATGTTTGTATTTTTGTGTGTAATATTCTTTATTAACTTTATTATCTTCCAAACCACCATTATCCGTTTATGGTGTAGTTGTTCAGTATCACTTTTAATAACATCCTAAACTACTTTTTTCTTTTTAGTTTATTTTACGCAGCCAAGTTTCTTGTTTCTTAATAAAAAAATATATTTAAGTTTCAGTCTGTTGTGGTTTAGCTATTTTCGATACACAGTTTCGTTTCTCTCGAGCGCCGAGTTTGCAGTGAACTAATTGTATAACATCGATTAAGTAAGACACTTTACACCCTGCAATGGTACATTTCGTACAATACAGACACTAGTTCGGAGCTGCAACCTAAATACTGTACTATAAATACGATTGAACAATCGTAAACACAAGTCAGTTTAATAAGAACTATTTCCAAACGTATGAATTCAAAATGTTACTACAAATTAGCTATATAAAATACTAGAAGGGTTTTAATATAATGTAATCAAATTCTAATATTGTTTTTAAACTTATATCATTGCGGACACTGGACATTTTAAATGAATAAATGGATCGTGGTCATGGTGGGACTGCGGTGGCGGGGAGAAACTCTTGACAGTTGACAATTGATTGAATACAGACTGTCAGATTGAATGACAGATACGCCTGTCCACCTTCCGTCTTGAACGTTTTTCTTTATCACGAAACACTAACGACATCTTTACGCACTGAACCAGGCACTATTTTCGATTTTCTTAGACATATCGGTATTTCTTAGACATATCGGGTTCAGCCTCAGATGTTCATGGACATTTATTATCATTTGTTTATCAGATATTGTTCTACTATAAAAATCAAGTCAAATAAAAGTGGACTCTAGTTAAATAACCGAACCCACTTCCCTCTAATATTAAAATATAGACATCATTCATGACTTACAGACCTACATCAAAACAAAACAATTTTAAAATAAAGCGAAATGTTTCAAAACTATTACATTCCAAAGTTAAATAAATAAATAAATATTCACTTATACTTTTAAAAACAAACTTTCAAACTTTTGTCTTTGTGCTGCTCAGATAAATACTAGAAGAAACTATGAAGGGTTCCATTTTGACTACGGAATCCTAAAACAGGATCTTTCATTGATCTGATTGTGTTGTTGGCAGTTGAGGAGTTTTCTCGTCCGAAGCTGAGTGAAGTATTAGGTCACCATTATCATAAAAATGCATTGTCATCGGAACCAAATCAAATTGTGAAATTTCATCTTCCGTAGGTTGAGAGGAAGTAAGGAAGAGTTCTAATTCAGCTTGCAAGACTTAAATAATAACATGGTAATAAACTAACGAACTAAGTTAAATAAAATCTTGTAATAAAAAGTATTTGACTTTCCATGTTCAAAGTTGTGCACATGCGAGGTTATTTAAGAAGAATTATTGTCTTCTATATATCTACCTACTTTTTATTTTTCCTTAGTTCCTTAGTTTGAATAATGTAATGCATGCTTATGGAGAGCGTTTCTCTTCACGTTATATTCATATTTCATTTTAAGTCGAGGATGCGCGCCTGATATTGATGCTATGTTTGCTGAAATAAAAAAATATTGCAAAAAATTCCGACTGAGCATTGACACACGTTAGGTATTCGGAAAATTTTATATTTCTGACCATTGCAAAATATTTGTTTTAACGGAATGATGAGAATGGTTTTAACACTAGAAAGACTGAAATTTCGGCTTACTACGAAAGACGGCTAGGGGTCTTTTGACCCCAATACTATTGGCCATGGTATCTGTTTTATTTTTTTGACAAATATAAATTATTTTGAATAAAAGTAAAATAAAATTATTTATGTGTTATTACTTTATGTATTTTTCATTACTTAATTGCAATAACCACAAGCTAATTTACAACAATCCACATAATAATATTTTGACTGATTATAACTTCGACATTAACGTTTTTTTAGAAAAGTCACATTCTCTATTAATTTTATTTTTGTAATGTGGTCGGTAGCAATGTCTTCTTTTTCTTGGTTCTCCTGCAGCTGGAGATAGCAGCAAAATACTGCTGTTGTGAGGGTGGTATCTGCAGTAGAATTTTAGAAATAATTACTAACTAAGTGGCAGCTGAATAACAGTTCTACGTACTTTTTTATTCGGAGTTTCTTGATATGTAACCCGTCGATTTATTTTATTGCTAAATCTAATATATTGTAAACAGCCTGTACACGCCATCGTCTAGAACTTTATTAGACACTGCATCTTCTAGCAATTTGGCTAACATCGACACTACACATTGATTTAGTATTATAGAATTGTAAAATTTGACTGTTTCAGGTTTTTTCTTTGAGTTACTAGCATCTATGTGTACTGTATTATACAATTTAATGAGCAACAATACGTTTTTAGTTATTTTAATATTTGTTTCATAAAATGTCTACGACCATTGGTTATTTTTGGCTTTCAGGAATTGAGTTTGATGTAACATGTCCAAATTCAGATTTTTCATGCAGGGAGGAATGTCATGTCTGCTTTTATTTATTATTTTATTGTAATATTATTATATTTTATTTATTATTTGATTGATCTTCTGGTAAAGATTGTAAATATTGTAACACTTCTTATGTGGAATTTGTTCTCGCAGAAAATGGAAAAATAGTAATTTTCATTTCAAGACATTGACCAGGGTATTGAAACTAATCAAATTGGCGAGGCATAGACCAGTACAATATAATTTACTTATAATATAATCAAAATATACCGATCTACCATTATTTACAAACACTAACGCTGCTTATGGGTCATACGACCCCAGCCGTCTTTATAGGTAGATGTTTGTTTATTTACATTCCCACAACTCCTATTCTGTTTATACGTGACAATATGTTAAATAACCCTATTTTATTAAAAGTCAAGAAATTTCAAGTCATTATTTGAAAAAGCACCAGAATAATCGGCGTCGAAATTTCAAAATGGGTCATTTGACCCCTGTCCGTCTTTCTAGTGTTAAATATTGTTTTTACATTGACTTGAACTCTATTTTGTGGATTTTTGTTTGACAGAACTGCAAGGCTATTTTGTTTTATAACTTGACAGCGGAATCCGCGATAAGTTTCAAAATTGAAGTTAGAGTTCGAGAGTCACTTCACTTCGCAAGTGCTTACTAGATGATTAGACAATGACATATTTATAGTCGTTTGACGTTCGAGTTCGAGACTCACTTCACTTCGCAAGTGCGTAATAGATGATTAGAGAATGACATATCAAGATTTCTGACTCGAACTTCAATTTTGAAACTTATCGCGGATTCCGCTGTCGAGTTACAAAACAGAATAGCCTTGCTGAACTGAATTTCAGTGGAATTTCAGCTGTATTATTTCACTTATGCAGAAGTCTGAAAGGTCCAATAATGTCAATACTTATTCACCAAAACTTGATGGGCATGACAGCTAAATCGTCAAGTTATTTTCATGGGACAGTCAACATGAAGATGATGCCTTGTTGGTGATGCATTGTCGCCATGTTCGGTCACGAAGGGAGCATTACATCCGATGTTTGATTGGCTCTCAGTATTGAAACATCCTCAAAATATTTAAATACTAGTAAATGCCCTCGCTTCGCTTTGGTAGAGAATGGTGTCGAATTAAACTCGTGTACTGTATGTTTTTAGCCCTATTGGGGCGGCTTAGAATACTAACCCCAATCCCACGCCAGAAGGGTGTCGTAAAAGGCGACTAAATCCGGCCCGCTGGTGGTAGGGCCCGCGGAGTGATTATATTGGTAGTATTGATTTTAATTGTTAATTAATACCATTATTACTATTATTATTTCTCCAGGGGTTCGCCTGGATAGCTACCACCCTCGAGCATGAGTCAGCCGCCAAACGACTCGTCGTGTTCCGGCTGGGGGCTTGAGAGGCAGTTCTTTCTTTCTTGGCCGGCAACGCATCAGTGATGCCTTTGGTGTTGCTGATGTTCATGGGCGGCGATAGCCACTTACCATCAGGTGGATCGTTATCTCGTTTGGCGGCGATTTCCATAAAAAAAATGTCATAAACTTCACCACTTTGCTTGGAAGATTGCATTTTTATTATGTACTAGCGTTCTACCCGCGGCTTTCTCCGCGTTTTCCGGGATAATAAATAGGTACCCTATATCCCATTCCAGATCAAGGACTACCCGCGTGCTAAAAAATGTAAGTCCGTTATCGGCTGTAAGATAGTTCGTAAAATACATGTATACTATTTTCTTTAAGAGCTGTGGATTATGTAATAAAATAAAATAAAATATAACAATAAAATTTCATGAAAATCCGTTTAGTAGTCTTATCCATAGAAACTTTCACATTTATATTTGTCTAGGATTATATAATATAATAACTAGGATTATATATTATAATAATTAGTAGGATAGGATTAAATGAATCTACCTACAAAAATACCTATCCATTTACAACAAAAAACGAGCTTTAGATCACAGAGTGCTTTACACTCTGATTGAAGTAAAAGTTCTTTATTATGAGTTTTCATTGATAAATTAATATTTTTGAATAGATTTTTTATTTATTTATTAATTTTAAACAAATTTAATGTATTGAACCAAATATTAATTTATAAAATTGTTCAAGAATGAAATGAAATTACGAAATAATCAAGAAATCACCGTTCGCGTAACGCTAGTAACCTCGCAAACGAACTACTGACTGAGATATATACCTATGGCTATGAGAGGAAGAGAGAAAAAAATGTGCGCTCGCACCTTTCTCTCTTGCCCCTACGTGTATTGCCCCTATTTATTATACGAAATGTAACTCTCTCTCTTTCTATCTTCACTTATCTCTCAACTACCGTTCGCCTCGCCCGATCACACTTTTCGTAACGCTCTGGTCACGCATTCACCAGCTTACTCCACAAGTCAAGTGTGCGTAAAGTAGTTTTAGTTCAAAAACAGAAACACGTGCACAAACAAAAGAAGCATTGCAAAAGCAAGTGAACTTTTAACTCGTACACTTATTCACAGACTTTTCTCCATTATTTCTTTCTTTTATTATAATTTCCTTCTTCCATGTTAAAGTCACTAACGATATGTAGTATGACTTCCTTTGCAAATTACGCCGAGAACTGACATTAAAGGGAAAAAGTAAAATGCATACCTACAATCTGTTTTCCGTTACAGTCTTTATGAACGTATAAATACGATTTTGCTTTTTCTCTTGAAGGAAAAATAAGTGATCCCAAGCGTGTTACAAAACTGTCGTTATAGTGGGGAATACCTTTGCATTTTTATTGGCATGTTATGACAGGGGTATGAGTATGACGAACAACGAGCGGTTAAAGCGTTATTAGAACGTCGAAACATTTTTATGTGGCCAGGACTCGACACTTTATGAATAGTAATCAAACACCCAGGCCCCCGTCATTTATTTCGCGCGCCGCAATGAAATGTAGATGAGGTCTTTTTGATAAGCTCTTTGTATAATTTGTACTTTTACTTGGTAATTATAAAATAAGATAGATACCCAGGGAATAAATTACTCAGTCAAAATTAAGAGGCCTTAAAAGTTTTGAACTAATCCCTGACTTCATTAAGCAATTTAGGCTTACCTAGATTCAGTATAGTCATTTAGAAAATAAGTTTACAAAAATACACATTAATCATTTTTATTTTAAAAATTATTAAAAAGTAATTCAACATTTTTCCACGTATTTTTATAATTTTGTCTAAGAGCAACACGGATTTTATATATTTTCGAACATAATAATATTGGTTAAGGTAAACGCGCCTATTACCGCCAGTTTAAGCCGACTTTGAATGAACTTCAGAAAATTAGATACAAGTTGTTATGCTAGAAAAGGTGTTTTAATTTATTCTTTAACATGATTAAATATCCTATGATATTCAGTAAGTAAATTCAGTATTAAATCACACAATATTTAATAAATAATAATTTAATCTAAAATAGCGATTGCTTCTATTACCGACGCATGAATGATGTTTGTTTCTAATACCGTTTTTTATGTTTCTATTACCGACTACTAAACTAGTATAAATTTAAAATTAAAAAGCTGCCTGCCATCAAAAAAGGTATCATGATATTATACCTTTTTGAAATCCTTATGCTGAGCTCTTTAGTTTGATACCCGTATTGCATTATTCGATTTATTTTTATTTTTTGATACTTCAAAAAGTGACATCTCACAGCCACTAGTTTTTTAATGTCACTTATTTAAGAATACTTAGGTTATCAAAACGAATCTAACGATATCTTAATTGTATTATTTGGTCCAGCCGTTTGGAAGATACGAGATAATAAAGAATATTACAGACATACATAATATACTTAGATGATCACTTCTGTGATCGGTGGATAGGGCGAGGAGGACCTGTGCCATGGCCGACGCGCTCCGCCGACTTCACACCGATGGATTTCTATTTGTGGGGGGAGTTTAAAAGTGTTGTGTATGCTACGAAGTATTCGAACAGAGACGAATTAAAATTAAGAATAGTGACTGCTTTTGATAAAGTTCGAAGTGAAGTGTTCTTGTGCTAAACCGCGTAAAGGACATTTGTGCAAACGTGCTGAACTCTGCATCACTCGAAGAGGTGAGCATTTTGGACATCTGTTAAGGCTTGTGTAAATAATAAAATCAATACGTAAAATTTCAATCATTGTAAATAAACCCCAATTTAATCATTGTAAATAGGTATGATTCCCCCGTGTGGTGCCGGGTCCACTTTGTAGAATAGCACCACTCCTACTTCTTCCTGGGATGTCGTAAACGGCGACTAATAGGATAATCCAGGAGACGGGCAGTAGCGTCTCCCTGCGGACTAAGAACATCTACTGCGGTCACCAACACGCACTGGCCAAGCGTGGTGACTACCGGCTACAAGCCTCTTATGATAGCCACAACTAAGCCTCGGCCCCCAGTCCCCGGCAGCTCCGCTATTCCTAGTTGCGGTAGCGGCTATGGTAACGGCGGGGCAGAGGGTGCTAAGAATCCCCGGCAGAGATCGGGCTGCCAATCTCAAAAACGACTTCTGCACCTGGCAACATATAACACCAGGACACTGAGGACCGACGACAAGGTGAAAGAGCTGGAAGAAGAGATAGACAAGTTAAACTGGAGTATTGTGGATTTATCTGAAGTCCGAAGAGAGGGGGAGGACACGATAATACTCAAATCCGGAAACTTGTTCTATCACTGGGAGGGCGAACATCTGTCCCAAGGTGGTGTCGGGTTTCTCGTTCACAAGTCCCTGGTCAACAACATTGTGCAAGTTGGGAGCGTGTCGTCCAGGGTAGCGTACCTTACACTCAGAATATCCAAACGGTATTCGTTGAAGGTTGTACAGGTATATGCGCCGACTTCGACACATCCTGGTTGAGGTTATGTATGAGGACATAAGCAGAGCCATACATACCTCTAAAGCTCATTTCAATATTGTGATGGGGGACTTCAACGCGAGACTGGGCATGCAAAGCGGCGCCGAGATGAAAGTGGGTCCCTACGGTCCTACACATTGGACGACGGAACCACCGAGGACACTAACTGGCTAACTTTTTGGAGAAGGAAGGTCTCTTCATGATGAACTCCTTCTTCAGAAAGAAGCCGCAACGCAAGTGGACTTGGATAAGTCCTGATGGTTCCACGAAAAGTGAGATAGACTTCATTCTGGCAGACAAACGGCACATATTTAATGATGTCTCTGTGATCAGCAGGTTTAAAACCGGAAGCGATCACCGACCTGTAAGAGGCACATTAAATATCGACCTGAAGCTGGAACGGTCACGCCTGATGAAGTCTACGCTTCGCCCAACACCTATCCAAATCCAGGGATCCGAAAAATTTCAACTTTAGCTGCAAAACCGTTTTGCGTACCTAGAATCGTGCACGTCAGTGGACGAGTATAACACCAGGATGGTAACAACTGTCCACGAGGTAGGGTCGAAGTATTTCAAGATCCACCCTAGTGGTAGATCTCAGGTTCTCTCAGAACAAACTCTCGGTCTTATGAGGGATCGACGAGAACTATGTGTTCAGTCTCCAATCTCTATGAGGGAATACCGACGGCTCAATGAACAGATCTCCAAGTGCGAAAACACAACGCAAATCGTGTAAAAAGCACTATTGAGCGAAACCAGGGCTCAAAAGTGTTCGCCAGGGATCTGTCTATTGGGCAAAGTCAGCTTACGAGGTTGAAGACCGAGTCCGGCACCATGGTTTCGTCGAAACCCGAAGTTCCCTCAGAGAGATACTACGGACGGTTGTATGCCTCCTCTCAAGCTCCACCTCCTCGCGAGGAGAGCGACAAGCGAGCTAAACCGAAGATATCCCGGACTTCAGCCTGTATGAGATTAGAGAGGCTCTCAAACAGCTTAAAAACAACACGGCACCGGGAGATGACGGAATCACAACCGAGTTTCTGAGAGCTGGAGGGAAACCGTTTCTAGTGGCACTCAAAAAACTGTTCGATTCCGTCATCAATCGCATTGCACGCAGGCTTGACGACTTCCAGCCACATGAACAAGCAGGATTCCGAAAAGGCTACAGCACCATAGACCATATACACACACTGCGGCAGATTTTCCAAAAGACCGCGGAGTATAATTTGCCGTGATGTGTTGCCTATGTGGACTATGAGAAAGCCTTTCATTCTATTGAGACCTGGGCGGTACTAAATTCTCTCCAGCGGTGCCGGAACGACTACCGTTATATCGAGGTGTTGAAATGTTTGTACTCATCTGCCACCATGTCCGTCAGAGTACACGACACAGCAACGAGCCCCATCCAATTGCAGAGAGGTGTCAGACAAGGGAATGTCATATCCCCAAAACTGTTCACCGCTGCGTTGGAAGACGTGTTCAAGCTGATGGAGTGAAAACGACGTGGCATTAACATCAACGGTGAATACATCACACACCTGCGATATGCCGACGATATAGTCATCCTAGCGGGTTCCCTGGAAGAACGTGGTACAATGCTTGGGGACTTGAACAGCGCCTCACAACGGGTGGGTCTTAGGATGAACATGGACAAGACGAAAATCATGTCAAATGTCCATGTCACACCCGTACCGGTTGTTGTTGATGGCGCTGCTCTCGAAGTTGTAGACGAATACAATTACCTGGGACAAGTGATCCAGATAGGTAAGTCCAACTTCGAGAAAGAAGTCACTCGTAGAATCCAACTCGGATGGGCTGCGTTCGGGAAAATGCGTCATATCTTGTCGCCCAAAACACTACCTCAGTGCCTGAAGTCGAAGGTGTTCGAGCAGTGTGTGTTGCCAGTGATGACATACGGATCCGAGACGTGGTGCTTCACTATTGGCCTAATCCACAAGCTCAAAGTAGCGCAGCGGGCTATGGTGAGGGCTATGCTCGGTATTTCTCTACGTGATCGCATCAGATATGAGGAGATCCCTAGACGAACAAGGGTAACCGACATAGCTCAAAGAATTAGCCGGTTGAAGTGGAAATGGGCTGGCCACATAGTGCGAAGGACCGATTACAATAAGAGATTTTTATAAATAAGACCGTGTAGGTCGGTAATAGAATTAAGTATGATGATTACTTTATTCTATTAGCGACAGCAAAAATAAACAATAACTGGCTAAAATTTCTGCTTTAATGCAAACGTGTTTTGATGGATGTCATTGCTATGATTATTTTTCGGTATCAAAAAGTTTCTTAATTTTGATATGAGATAATATTTAAAATATATTGCCATAGATTACTAAAAATTATTGCTTACGTCGAATCTTGTTTAAAAGAAAATCTATGAGACAAAATGTATGGCGTTAATTGATCAAATTATGTAATATACTCTTAAGAATCAAACAAGTTAAAAGAAACATCGAAAATAACGTATTAAAAGAAATAAAATCTAAAATACTAACTGTTGTAAAACATCTAACAACGCCATGAGGCGGTATTAGAAGCAACTTATGAATATTATGTTTCTATTACCGCTTTAAGGTAAAATTCGAATTAAACCACAAAAAATAGCCAGAACGGTAATATTAGATGTGAATCTAGAAAACCAATATATTATTTATTATATTTACACATTTGCATGCAGGTATACACATTTTATTTAAGTTAATTTATCTTAAGTAATAATTATGTTTACTTACGTAGCTGGGAGCGCAACACTATGAGACGGGCGTCCGTGTCGGGCGCGTCTCAGTTATTATCCAATAGGGATGTTGACTAATTTTAGGATTCCATTTCATTTTATAGATAGAACCTCAATATTCACGAAAAAAATATTATAAAAATAATAATCTTCAATTTAAAAACAAAAATTGATAAATAAAGATCATTATCAAATTTCTCACCAAAAACGTCACGTGACGTCACTAAACGATATTTAATACTATCTGTCTACTAAGTTTGTTGGATTTCCATATAAAATTGTTCCAATGACGTCATATTCTCAAAATGGCGTTTGAGGTCACGTGACAGTGAGTACAATTTTTAACATTTTAAATTAATGATATTTAATTTATTGTGATTGATTTCAATAAAAGAATCATATTTTAGGCCTTTAAATGTTACCACTAATATCTTAGACATAAATTTATATTAATTTATAATTAGTGTCAACATCCCTATTATTCTGTTTGCTTATTATTATTAAACTTATTATTAAACTTTATTATTTTTGTTTATTAATATACATACCTAAAATATTTTTAGGCTACAACTTTCATGAAATGTATAATATGTCTTAAAATAGTGATTAAAAAAACTGTCGGTATTGGATACAGATTTTGGGGTGGCGTTATTGGGCGCGTTTACGTTACATTATATAGCACAGTTCCATAAATTACATACCTGTAGCGATCTATTGTAGGATATGAATGTCTTTTCTTGAAATTAAGTCGTAGATACTATTTGTACTTAACAGACAGTTCAGTGTCTTAGCATGTAGTATGAACAGCTTATACTTCACTCGATGATATCTGATGAGAATTAATAGGTGTACCCTTTAATGATAACAAATAACGATGAAGCAACCAAGCGCATCACTTTGAAATAAGGAGCACTTGCCTCCATGCATTACCAAATTACTTATTCTGTATTAATTAAAAAATTACTGGTCCAACAAAGCTTCACACCCGACGGTCATTGTAAACTAGGTCGATGGCATACTATTTCATAGGCTAAAACGCTAACATGTCTTGGTCTTTTTATTATTATAACTAGGAAATCGCCCTCGCTTCGCTTCGGTAAAAATAGTAAAAAAAATATAATTTAGCCTATGTCACCCGGGGATAGTGTAGCTTCCCAACAATGAAAGAATTATTCAAATCGGTTCGGTAGTTTCGGAGCCTATTCAATGCAAACAAACAATCAAATCTTTTCTCTTTATAATATTAGTATAGATAATATTGTGAAGTTGGATCAACTTAACTAAACTTATAATTTGAATTCACAATATTGTGTTATGCAAAATGACTAGTCAATATAAAGAGCTGGCCCCAGTTTAAAACTAGGTTACTACTAGATCCTCATCTATACTAATATTATAAAGCTGAAGAGTTTGATTGGTTGAACGCACTAATCTAAAAACTAAAAACTCTTTTTGTGTTTGATAGTCAATTTATCGAGGAAGGCTATATGCTATATAACATCATATATTTTAGTAGTTAGTTTTTTCCACAAATTTACGCGGGTGAAACCGCGAGGCACAGCTAGTCAGTCTAATATAAACAAGGTAAAACCTTGGTATAAACCTTGTGTAAACTTGTATAACCTTTTATAAACTGAGTAGTTGTTTTTTACGCTTTCGTACCTCAAAAGATAAAACGGAATTCTCAGATGATTATTTCATTTTCCATCCGCTCTTGTGTCGGTCCGTCTGTCTGTCTGTCATCCTGTTTCTGACGAACGTGAGAGTATCCCAATCCAATCTTCAGGTCTGCAATCAATTGAAGATGCCAACAAGTCTTGTCAATGGAATCAAAATATACGGCCGTTTACGTTGTAAATTTTGACACATGCAAAGGAATCAAGACTTAAAGCGTTATTCTCTTTGATCTAAAAATCATAAAATTTGGTAAGAAGCAATGTCTTACCTATATTACAAGTTAACGAAAAAAATCCAAAACCGTAAATTTGTATCCGAAACCGTAAAATTTTACAAAAAAAACAAGTTTGTATGTCCAGTATGTCCAACTCGCACTTGGTCAATTTTATTATATTATTATTTTATTACATACATACATATTAATGTATATTATATTATAAATTTGTTATATTTATCGCAAGAATTAAAATTTAGTTGACAAATTGTTAGACAATTTTAATTGACTCCGTAGTCGATAAGTCATTTAAATTAATAATTTATAATTTCAAAACTTATAATTTTTACTATGAACTTATACTTTTTTTGTTTATGTTATTTAGATGTTAACTTATAATTAATTATACAACTACTTTTATTGTTCAATTAATTTTTATTAGATGTTGATTCTTTATGGTGAACGTATACATCATACATACATACACATATTCCGACGCATATGTCATCCGCATCGGGCTCTCATATGATTTCATGCAAATGCGATACGTACGGCGCGGACGATGTCGATAAATGTGCGTTCACCATTAATGTGCATGCAGTCTTCGTCTATAATTGCGATGGCACTTGATAAGCTAGCTGCATAAATGATTATGTTATTAACAATGTATTGGTGTTTACTATGTTGACGTTCATTTAAATAAATAATAAGATTTAGTCTGTGAAGAATTTGAATAACATCTACTGGTTCATGTACTGGTTATGACAGTATTCGCGCTCGGCATAAAGTCGAAACAATGTGCTTGAGTTTTATAGGGTACCTTCAATGTTTAATACTTGAAGCTTGATTTTATGTCATACTAGCTATTGCCCGCAGCTTCGCACGCGGAAATTATGCTATCATAAATAATATTGCGACTATAAATTGAGATGTAAGCTATCTTATAAGTTGGATCAAACTGCACATGGTGTGCAAATTTGATTAAAATCGGTTAAGTAGTTTGAGTCCATCGCGGACAAAAAACATGACACGTAATTTATATACATATATTCAGATAATGTGCCTGTGACATTTTTTCTTCATTTTGAAATAAATTCATAATAATTCCATGAAAGGAAACATAAAATATTATAATATAATTTTATTATCATATGCATTCATGCATGCAAAAAATATTAGTAATATATAAAATATTTTGTGCATGCATGAAAACTTCCGAATCATGAAAAAAATAGTTACACAATTTTCGTGGTTTTACTGCTCATTAATTTTAGCAATTGGTGAAATATTTCCTGATTTATATTTCTTGTATCCAAGAAATATATGTTTAACATTGCTGTATTTTTTCTAATTTATGTAAAAAAAGATCCAAATAGATTTTTCTTTAAGAAACATAAGTTCAAATTGAAAATCTTCTTGACTTATTTGAATAACAAGCACAAAATTGCGGGTTATTGTAGTACTCGCGAACGTTAACTTTTCTACACCCTTCGCATAATATTCTGAAATGAAATATAAAGTGTGTGAATAGACACATTGTTACCTTGTGAGAATTCCCGTATTCATAAGGCGTCATGTACAGCTTAGTTGCGTTATTTGGTTCTGGTGGTTGAAGAAAAAATAAAACAAAAATGTGTGAAAGGTACCAATTCCTCGTGATTCCTCTGAGCTTTAAATACGATCTTTTATTCATAATTATTATGAAGTGAAGCGCACATAGCCCGGTGGCCTACGTCGATTCTAAGTGATCGACAAGGTTAAGCAACAGCGGGTGCGTTCGGTAGTTGAATGGGTGACCGCTAGTGGTAAAAAATTCTTGAGCGTTTCCGTGCTTCAGAGGGCACATAAAGCCATCGGTCCCGGTTGTTATCATAAGATAACATCCGTTAAGCCATATCGGAGGCCCTCGGGTGGTTTGAAAACTTCCGACACTCGGGTTGGCCACCAACCCCTCCACCAATCCAAACTGGAGCAGCGTGGTGGAGTATGCTCTAGGCCTCCTCAAGAGGAGAGACCCGTGCCCAGTAGTGGGCCATTAATGGGTTGAAGCCAACTATACACTGGAATACTGTGCACTGGTTATACTATGCACTGGAATTTTTTTAATACAAGTAGGTATTCCATGTTAGTGAAAAATAAGAATTTAGTAGGATGATTAAGAATTGAGAATAATGTACCTAGTAAACGTAAAGGCTTTTCTGGTCGCCATGTTTGAGTGTCCTACGTGAAACATATTCCGTCCTGTGATGAGGGGTAAATAAATATTGTAAGCAACGTTTTTTAGCCTGAAACTTATATTTTTGCAGTTTACATTTACTTACTTTACCTTCGTCAGTTTACTGAAAATCAACAATTTTCTGATACAAATTTAACAGGGTGCAGTATACTTTCCACTAAAATTTCATTACATTATGTTACACAGAACACTTTATTTGATGATCAATGTGAACTCTGAAAGAAATTGGTAGCAAGGAGTGTAATTTCTTTCAGCATGAGAAGTCTCAGGTATCTACGTTGCCTTAAGATTTTAATATAATTCGTTTGAGTTCTTGTGAATTATAATTATTATCAGTAGATTTATCGGCAATATGCATATAAGAAAATCAATTGTTACAATTGTAGAAAACACCATAATTAACAGACCGGGCGCGGTATTAATGTAATTCACTTCGGGACGAGTTTCGAATTTATTTACTGTATTGCAACGAAATTCTTTAGAAAAAACAAGCTCCTTAAGCTCACAGATAACAGCTATAAAGCATTTTGAGTCCCAGCGCGAGTCTCCCGAGAGATAATAAAGAGCTGAAAAATTCGTAGCGGTCTTTCATTCTCGCAACGAATAACAGTCAGATACAACATTAATTTGACTGCAGCTCTTTGAATAAAACACCCGTTGTTAGTTGTTAGCATATTCCATTAGCTTGTTTTAATACCAGTCAGTAATGACAATAACTATAATCTTAAATTAAAATTAAAAAACCCCCGACAGTTTTATTTACACTAAACATAACTAGAACATTCTCGTTTAAGTCACCTTTCAGACAAAAAAAATAGATCAAAATAGGTTCATTATTTTGGGACCTACGATGCAACAGATAGACATACAGATACACAGACACTTCCAACTTATAACACCTCTCTATTTTCGTCGGGGGTTAAAAACAAAAAGATCTTCGTAAAACTGTGTAATTTACAGCAATTATTACAGCAATTGCATTACCCGGGTGAACACATCCTTTGAATTACGCCCAAATTTGTGATTAAATTTAATCGACATTCCTTTTTTCGGTCTTTGCGAAGTCAGTAAATGCTCATGTCACCCCCTTGATTCATGTGGTGAATTTTGTAGTATAAAACAATAGATTGCTGTAACAAAACAATTCTAAAGGACAACATTTCTCATAACGTATTGCTTAAATGTGAGCTGAAACTTCTAAAAAAATATTATGTTTGTAAATTATGTATGTGTCGAGTAGTACCAACAGCGCAACACATTTGAGAGTTAACGCAATCTTGTCGAGAGGTCCCCGGTGACTCCCACCAAAGAAATTACCCGAGATTTGCATAAAAGACACTCGGGGGATCGTCTTTGAAACTGCCCTCCAACTCTGCGGACATCCCAACATGCTCTATATTACGCCACCGCCAGGCTTCAAGGAAGTGCTTAGGTGTTAAAACCGCAAGCTACCGAACTTGCTCTGCAAAACTTTTCAGTAAGGCTGGAGAGCATAAACGTATAAGAGTATATACTATATTTTTGTTATTAAATCTCTAACAGCATAGGATAGGACATAAAATACCAATAAAATAAAACCAAGTTAAAATACAAAACATTCATATTTACCAATAATTATATTGGATACCTAATCTAGAAAATTTCAACTGTGGTTTTATTATTTTTTATTTTATCGTATATTTATATGATTGCCATGGTAAATGTTATCCTGAAAGAAGATTGAGTTTTCAATTGTTTTATAAGGAACTTGTGACGGCGAACTTCCTATCGCATAAGAATATTTTACAACGCCTTACAACTATAACAATTAATTTTTGTTTCTGATTCATAATTAATTTCTGAGTTCAAAAATGACAAAGTATTACCCTCTAGGGGATGAATTTCGAGAAAACACACGCAAGCTCTCCATCGCCCACCGTACTCACCGGACCTTGTCCCCAGAGATTTTTACTTTTTTCAAAATTTAGACAATTTTTTAAGTGTGAAAAAGTTCAACACCCGAGAGGCAGTACAAAACGCTTTCGCCGACTTCATCGCCTCCCGTTCGGCAGACTTCTATAGTAAAGAGATAAACTTTCATCAAAATGGCAAAATTTTATAGATAATTTGGACAAGTAGTTTGATTCGCTAAAATAAAAAATATTACCAAAACTTTTATATATTAAAATTATCATACAAGTCTCCAATTTCATAGGTAAAGACCCATTATTTCATTTACTTTCACCTTGAACAAAACATCTAATATGAATTTACAATGGTATAAAAATGAATTCACTCATTCACGACAACATTTACTGCCATACGAGCAGAAGGGTTAGCTAATAGTGGGGTCATCGCCACCCATAAATTTCCACAATACCAAAGGAATTTACCGGCTAAAAGCAGGCGGCGACAATTATGCAATTGAAATCGATATTTATGTAACGACCGAGTATTAAAATCGATATCGTACGTATTATCTACGTATAGATGAATTTTGAAAGTACGCGGTAACAACCAAGTTTGTCGTAGTAATTTAAGATTATCTCTCTGGCTAATGGCGGCAGTTAAAGTGACTATCTGGCACACGTTGGACAGGACATTTGTCCACGCGACAGCTCCAATTACTGGGAAATACCGGCTCATTCGTTCAAACACCTAAGCGATTTACCTTTACAGCACAACTGGTCCGTCCGATTATTGTTTGGATAACAAAGGCACGTGTCTCGCAAATGTTACGATTTTATGCCAACGATACAAAGCTATATAGATGGTTTAAACTACATTTAATCATAGCTCTTAGTTAATCACGGCAAATTATCCGGCACCTGAGTGAATCTTAGTTACTAACATTGGTGTCTGCCTGGCTAAACTAAGATCTTTAGCTATTCGCAGATGTATAAAGTTAACTCAAAAGTTTTGCGAGTGTATAGGGTTGATTTCCCCGGGGTCACGACAGTTCTTGGTAGCCTAAATTAGATTGACTATTTCATAACGATTCGTATTTTTACTTGAACACGTGGAACCGCCCTCGCATCGCTTTGCCTCGCATCGTCCGGGCGCCGATAAATGTATAAGTAGAGTATAAAAAATGCTTTTCAAACTTATTAGAAGACCTAAGTGAATATCACATCCAAATCCACGAAGCACAGAAATTGCTTAACCAATTCGAGAACAAATAGACACAGACAAATAGACAAAAAGTCAAAAACAATATTGATATGGTATGAATTGCGTTAATAAATATCTCCAATAAGTTTTCTAAAAACTTCCGTCTATCGATCTTTTGTTATAGCTGGATAAGTTAGAATTTCGTTTCTACTAAGACACGTAACCAGCAGTACCAACAAGAGACCAACGCTTGTAGCTACGCTGCATTGGTTGCTTTTTACACAGTTTTTAGGGTTCCGAAGCAAAATCGGAATACTTATAGTTTCGTCATATCCGTCCGTCCGTCTGTCCATCTGTCCGTCCGTCTGTCTGACTATCCGAAGCAAAGCGCTGAAACCCTCAGTGCTATATATCTGCCGTCCTCAAACTAAAAGGCGGTTAAGTGACAAAAACAGTTTTTGAGGTGAAAAACGCGGGATTATTTTGAAATCGTTGCTGGTGGTTTTCTATAAACAATTGTTAATGTTGTCATAATATGTCAAGACATAGATATTTTTTTGAAGTTTAATGTTAATAAATTGTTCTTGTGAAATAATTAACATCAGGTTAATTAAGTTTCTTATTTTCCTTCTAATCAACTCAACAACAGCTCAAAATCTGCAAAATCGTGTAGTTTTGATTTCTTTTTATGGCTAATTTCACTTGATTGTGAACCTCATAAATGCTAATGTAACAGCTCATAAATGTGTGACCTGGCTCGAAGTAGTATAAAACTATCTTAACCGATGAGATCAAATCGCTGTTAACCATGTGTATTAGCAGGGAATAAAGCAACCAGTTTTTATTCTATGCACTGCAGCAGTTGTCTAACTCAAATATTGATAGTTTCAATATCTCGATGATGAATCAGGAAGTAATAAAATGCGCTCATAATATCTTCCTGTTTCCAACCAGCTATACCGTCATGCCAAAGTACTGTAAGTGGTTTGTATTCTGTGGTGATTTTACCCACAGGTGCGAAAGTTTCGTTATATACTGTAAGTCTATTGCAGAATGTGTCTAATCTCGATAACATGATTATTTTCTCTAAGTCTGCGCCATAAAATATCTCTGTTGAACTTTTTTGTTTTTTGTGTAAATCATACGTTGATGATGCTTAGACCATTTGTCCATCACAATTTGACCATCACAATTTGGAACCAAATCTTGCAAAGAACCATAATATGTTCTAGATTGTGGTATTTGTTGTTGTTGTATATCAGGAGAAGTTTGCTTCTTATGCAAAGCTTCACATAATTCGCATTCTTCATGACCTAACCTTGTGAAAGATATATTCATTTTTTTACATGAGATCTGTACAGCTCGTAGTATACTTTTGTGTCAGGGTATTTGTTACAAAAATCATCATGCATGAAAGCAATGGTGACATCGCTAGGTATATATCTACGTAGAGGTGCGTGATTCCGTCTGCAATGAGGTTCTGTAGGATGGAAAGATTCTACGTGGTTTGCCAGCAAATTTCTATCACAGGCTGCTGATTTTTGATCATGATTATCAACATTATTTTCATTATTCAATGAATTATATAAAATTTTATCATTCGATTATCTATAGCCAAGCGTAGTTAAAAAAAATATTTTAAACACTTGAACGGATGTTCCATCGGTTTTTTCAGATTGAACGTTTTCTTGGTATTTCTTTTTGGTACCGAGTTAATCTTTTTTTAGGTATAGCAACAGATCCATGGTTTCTTATAAAGTTTCACCTTTCTTCCCAGGTTAATGTCCAAAATTTATTTTATTTATTAAGTTTCATCGAAAATGGACATAATATACGACAATTACAACATCCTGTCCAACATCCTTTCACTTTTTACTCTTCCCTTTTGCTGTTGGCTGGTATCTGCTTTCTTTCAGCCAAAGTAGTACTATATTTCTTTCTTTTTCGAGTTCGTTTAGTAGTTGAGGGTAAATGTTCTTCAGCTTGTACGACATTGTCTACATTTTTAGCTTGTACGACAATGTCTACATTGTCAGCTTGTGCAACATTATCTACACTGTCAGCTTGTACGACATTGTCTACATTGTCAGCTTGTACATCATTATCTACCCTGTCAGCTTATACGACATTGTCTACACTGTCAGCTTGTACAACATTATCTACACTGTCAGCTTGTACAACATTATCTACACTGTCAGCTTGTACGACATTGTCAGCTTATACAACATTATCTACACTGTCAGCTTGTACGACATTGTCTACATTATCAGCTTGTACAACATTATCTAAACTGTCAGCTTGTACAACATTGTCTAAATTGTTAGCTTGTACAACATTATCTACACTATCAGCTTGTACGACATTTTTTACACTGACTTTGGAAAAATTATCCGAAGTATTTTTCCTTTTACGGCTCAATTTTCGGCCTCGTAGAGGAACATCATCTTCAGATGAGGAGGACTGGAATGGGCTATAATTTTTATCTCGGACGTATTCATCCGAGTCAGAATAGTTATTGATGAAAGAAGAATTATAGTGGCTTTGTCGTTACAAAGCCACAACAGTCGTTACAAAGTAACATCAGTTTTGGTGTCGGTACCATTTCAACTTGTGGAGATAGGTCAAACCATTCGTGACATGTCAGGTCCATTGTAATACAATCAGTTAGTTCGGTTGAAGCAAATTTCATATTAAATTGTTAATTTTCCGTTGAATAAATATTTTCCAAAACCGTTATATCTAAACTCTGAAGGTAAAATGAATTTTGGGTGGTTTGGGTTTCACATATTTGGTCGAATAGAAGAAGACAGAATATTGCCGAGAATACAAATCGTTTATAAAATCCATTTTTTTATCACCTTTCGCTTTGGGTTTGGTATTCAGCATGTCTAAAATTTGTGAATAAACTTTTTCTTTCGGGCTTCAAATTATAGGGGACTGAGTTTCTGATTCAGCATTGTTATTGAACATATTTAATATGCTTTTAGCTCTTGTAAAACTAAATAGTATTGTAGCTGTCAGAAGTACGTAAAATTTTTATGGACAACTTAGATATTTATTCGGAATAAGAAGCAATGTATTTTAATTAACCGTAATACATATATTTACTAAGACTCCAGAATGTTGCTGTTCGTCGCGACTTGCATACCCCACCGGGGTATCGTTGAAAAGGTCTTTCAAAACTATTATGGGTCTTTGAAGACTATTTTTGGCATTAATGGTCCGTTTGCGAAATATGTGGCTATAAATATATGTGCTCACCACCTTGGACCACATCTCCATTTACCATCAGGTGGGATTGTGGTCAAGTATTAACTTATTTGTGTAAAAAAAAAGTGTTAATTTTGGTTAGAGTGGGACAAGTGAAAAAATTCTCAAAAATAGTTATATGATATATACGGCTATGTTAGCATAAGTAGTAAATGAGTAATAGTCGATAAACTTACTACTTCGGAATCCTACATTATACGTTGCCTGACACGTACTGGCACGGTTTTTTTTTATTTAGCTTGCCCTGTTTGTTTGTTTGTTTGCAAGCTTTTGCAAGAGTTGACCCAAACTAAATTAGACCTACTTCCTCTTATCCTAAGAAGTTGTAATTTTGCATACTGCTGTTGTTCTGATGACAATACATTTTGATGATAAGCATGACCTGATACTACACACAGGTTTGGCTCCAGACGAGGGAACTACTTAATGGTTAACATCACAGTTACATTTTTTTCTTTGATAGGTTTGACATTGACTCTGTAAAACCGTGTATTTAGTTTTTACACGCTTTATATTAGCTTCACCTGTATGTTTGTTTGTTTGTTTGTTTGTAACTTCTCTTTGGACTTGATTTTGACCCACTTCAAACGGTCAGATTTCTTTTAAACTTCGTAGACTTATCGAGGACCGATGACAATTCAATATTTTAAAAAAAAAAGAAAGAAAGAAAAACCTAATTACACGCTTTAATTAGCTTTAAATGGTCTGATTTCTTTCAAACTTCGTATACTTATCGAGGACCAATGACAATTCAATATTTAAAGAAAAAAAGAAAGAAAAAAAAACCTAATTACACGCTTCAATTAGCTTTAAACGGTCCGATTTCTTTCAAACTTTGTAGACTTATCGAGGACCGATGACAATTCAATATTTAAAGAAAAAAAGAAAGAAAGAAAAACCTAATTACACGCTTTAATTAGCTTTAAATGGTCTGATTTCTTTCAAACTTCGTAGACTTATCGAGGACCAATGACAATTCAATATTTAAAGAAAAAAAGAAAGAAAGAAAAAAAAAAAAGAAAAACCTAATTACACGCTTTAATTAGCTTTAAATGGTCAGATTTCTTTCAAACTTCGTAGATTTATCGAGGACCAATGACGATTCAATATTTAAAGAAAAAAATAAAGAAAGAAAAATCAAATTACACGCTTTAATTAGCTTTAAATGGTCAGATTTCTTTCAAACTTCGTAGACTTATCGAGGACCGATGACGATTCAATATTTAAAGAAAAAATTAAGAATCGTGTAATTGTAATAAAAGCGTGTGGTGCTTTTTAAGATATTATCAAAATGATAATCCTTCTACTCATTGACACCATGCACCCCACGCTTTTATTAGAATTACATTCTTAATTCAAATTTATTTTCTGTATTTTTTTTTTGTTGGATTATCTATAAAAGCGTGTTTTTTTTAGTTTTTTAAACTATTAACTTGTTGTTATAGATGTGGCATTGGATAACCATAGATATACATAATTATAAGCATAGGCTTAAATGGGGAATTACGATAAGTCGATATGAAATCTGTTAATTATATAGTGAAAAACCGAATGACTGGCGTTGATTAAACCAAACCAAATAGTTGTTTTTAGTCTTTGAATTTTGTAATGAGAAATATTATAATAATTTCGCGGAAAATTCGTCGAGGGTTTGACAGTGAATGAAACGAGGATATAGGAAGTAATTTCTTGAAAGGGTCAGATCGCAAGAACTGTAGTCGGATGTCCGATGTCACATTTCCTTGCGTCTGATTGACGTCTGTCGTGGACGTTTCCTCCGCATTTATCCCATCAGTTTTTCCTTCGCTATAATGCTTCGTCAAGGGACTTTCTATGCAAATAATTCTGGAAATTATAATATTTCGGTTTATATAATTTTGGCGCGTTTTACTGTTGGACCTAACATAATATGAAATTACCGATTGCGAATTTGAATTACATAGTACTACAGACCTGTCCACCTTGCTACGAGCATCTACGAGCGGTAAGCGACCGTGAATGCAAAAGGAATTAAAAAAATGTTGACAACTAATTACACACTAGGACAAAGAGTACATTCGTTTTTATATTGGCAAATCAACTGCAAATTTTGTCTTTAAAAAAGTTTAAACTTAAATTCAAATTGGTGCCATAGTATTATATTTATCTTTCTTTTAATTGACTTATATGCAGCTGACTGTACTAGCATCAACACTATGATACGAAAATAAACATATCTCTAAATTGGGTATTTTTTGTGTTATTGGATTTTTACTGTATTTGACCTATTTAGGCTGTATTTGAACTATTTCATTGTAAGTAAAAGTAAAGTTTGGAGTAACTTTGGCTACAACCCATTAATGACCTGGAGTTATAATATACTTATAACTTACTATCCACAGATATCTCTCTCGGTATATGTAAAATAGAAAAGACTTAAGTGAGTGCTTAAAACGTACTTTATTAAAAATATAATATATGCGGATAAATATTTGCTCTCGACGTACGTTGGCAATAATCCAAAATTTGGCTAAAACGCTGCCCGGCTACCAATTTTAAACTCTTGCTGTAATCCGCCGTCGCTACGGGCACTGCATTATAATATTACATATATTGGATAGAGCGGCCAATGTTATTAATATAACTTCCGATACCGAAAATCAATTACCTTATGAACAATATCGTCAGCTTCTTCTGATTATCCGGAGTACTTCGGAAAAATCTATTTATGGGAATGACGGGAATAACTACGCTACGAATAACTAAGCTACGAGTAACTCCATTATTCCCGGCCGGTCTTAAGATTTTCTTTCTACATCGTCTTAAATCAAATCATTAATCATTTCAATAAGTATTTTCTGACACAAAGATATTCTTTGATTTGAAGATAGATCCATTTAATATTTGTTTGATATTAGTTACAGATTTATGCTACGACTTTTGTAAGTGCCCCAGCTATAATAATTGAAAATAATTGGTTTGAGATACGTTACTAAAATAAAATTATTTGAAAGCAATACATAGTTGAGGTGCGATAAATCAATGTTTACTAAGGTTACTTAACTAACAGGCCTTACTTTTCTTATTAACGGTTCTCGCAATATCAGCTTTCCGTGAGTTGTGAGTGAGCTAATAAGGCGCTGAGAGGCGTGCAAATAATTCGCATGCGAGAGGTTATCGGTCAGGAGCTGTTTGCTCGCCGGTCGCCGACCTTTCTCCCCTAAATTACATGTAACACGCTCGCCATGGAATTCACTCTCAGTAATAAATCGGAAATTTCGTTCTAATAGAAACGTAACTTTGTAAAATGTTTTTATTTCTTATTAGCGACCCACTTTGCAGTCAAAATTCGAACGTAATTCAATGTTCCGTTCCATATTTCTTTCTTTAAGAAGTTTATTTGCACACATTATAATAGGTGTATTATAAAGTTTAGCTTTGTGCTTTAAAACCTCAGCGTAAGCTTTACGTACATCCAGTGACATTTATTCTCTACTTTATAACAATATTATTGAGCATAGGTACATACGATAAAAATAACCTGTAAGATTGTCTACCAAATACGAGTCATCTTACAAAATAATCTTTACACTAATGTAGGGGTTGTATAGTTTATTTTATTTTTATGTAAATAGCCGAACAATGAAAATATTATTATGAGCCACTTAATAGTAAGTCGTGGGTGCCTCAAATTTTGTTTATAACACATAAGACGTAATATATTGACTTCGTATTCAATTTTTAATATGAAAGCAACCCAGCGTAGGCCGAACAAAAGCTAGGGGCCATCAATTCCACTTATCTATACAATTATTCAACTAGCATCATAATGTGGGTTTTCCTGCCGACCCTTTGTCTGCAATCGAAATACTAAGCCCGAGTGATTTAAGATTATGGTGTGGGATAATGGCTTGCATTTTCGCTCCACACGTCACAGGTGCCCTATACCTGTATTTTCTTAGAAAAGGCGTAACATTCATAATTATATCACGTAAAAATCGTGCAGATAAATAGTACGTTTATGTAAGCATGAATGCGTGAAGGTGGTCTATAGAAGTATTCAACAAATATTCATAGACATTTTCACTTGCGCTGGATAGCAGAATATTTTATGAAAAGTTTGAATTCATTCTAAAAATATCAGTTATATAATACCAAAATTTTTAATGTACGGAACATTATATAAATCTTAACTTTCGTAAAAATCGTATGTCGTATAATTTATCATTTTATAGACCACAGAGAAGTAATTTTGTTTAATATGCAATATACAATAATATAGCTCACGCTAAGATGCAGGTACAAAATTGCTAGTTCTTGTAATGCCGTAAATTTTTATTTATTATCAACAACTATATCGGTTACCGTAAATTAATCTCAAAATTCACTCTTGATTTTTGGAGAATCATAAATTGTTATTTTCAACATTTTCAACTTATAATTGGGTAAAATAGCTAGAACACTTGTTTCTTTTGATCTCCCTTTTCTGCCATTAATATTGTCAAAAACTCCCTATTCAATATCTGTCAGCTATAAAGCGATCCCCAGATTATTCCCCTAAGTTGCGTCGGTACTAACAATATTACTATCATTATATTAATGAGCTCATTCATGTCTTAGTGATGTCATACCATAATCATTGCAAAATAACAATACTCGATGGTTCCAGTCGATTGGCGGAGATAAGCGAGCGTCAGACTCACCTCGGCAGAGATAATGGACGCGGCGATGTGGGCTAGCGTGGGCGGCATTGGCGGCAATGGTGTGCTATGCACGCCGCATCAGTGCCGGCTCAGTGGGTGCCGTCCGTTCTGACGGACCACTGGGCGCTATCATTCAATTTACATCAATTCAAACCCATTCAGCCAACAATTTCCATTTGTCTCTGTAAAGTATATGGAGTCTCAAATGTGTGCATTTTTGAAGGGCTGATAAAGTACTTGTCTTAGTGCAATCGTTTTTAAACGTTTTGAATCATACATATTTATTATTTTATTAGGTAAGATAGCTGCTTGTGTCGAATAAACTTTGAAAGCTTAATTAGGCCTGCTTTCTTTTATCCTAAGGAGTGAAAATTGTACATATTCTTTTAATTGTAATGAAAATGCATTTCTGTGATGGGCATAACCTGATAAAAAATTTAGGTTCGACTCGAACGTTATAACGATTAAGGACACAGTCAGTATTTTTTTGGTTTAGTAGATTGACTATAAAAGCATATACTTATTTAGTTTTTTACTACTTGCTTAACTATAAATAATTTTGTTAAGTCCTAGTGTTAAGACACCATACATTTTGGATCAAATATATTATGTCTTTCATCATATACTCGTGTCATCTCTATGACAAGTGATAGTTTATCTCGGTGACCAAGGCGGATTTGTGGTGATTTGATTTGATTTACATTTGTGCGTTTGATTCTTTATCTCAATCTCAAGTAATTTAGATGAACTGCGGAAATATTTTTAAATCATCTGGCTATCGTTAGAAAATATCATTAAAAGCAGTTAATTTCATAAACGCAGGTGGCTCTAATTAAATGACCACCTTTTGTACTGAATTAACTAATTATTAAAAATGTACTATAGTATGCACGAATGCACACCAAGTTAAAAAAGATGATTAATAAATGTATATATCGGAATACATTTGAAATAAAGATTGCATAATAAAGTTTTACATATATTAGCTTATCATGTAAAATTCCTAAAGTCTAGACAAAATACAGTTCTGGGACGTAATGCCTATCCGAAGGCCGCATACAAAATCTCAAAGAGGCGCAGCCCAATCTGCCCAATATGGCGAGAGCTATTTACGGTATTTATCTACGTGATCGAATCCGCAATAATAAAATTCATAGACGAACCTGCTCGAATGGCGACCACGTATTGATATAAGGCGGATATAGCTTCAACCGGATGTTCGTCTGATGAGTAAAATAATATAGACATAGATATAGATTTCTTTTAGAAATAAGCATTGCCTATGTACAAAATTACTTTTATGACCTTTTGTAACCACTGTTATACGTGTGCATAAACTGTTAAATAAATAAATAAATAAATATACTGGTGGTGTTCTACTCGTAATACATATCGCTCAGCTAGTAATATAATGGCACATCCTCCAGTGTCTGTGTGTAGACGGACACCAAGTAATTGCAATCACTCATTTTCACCAGTTCCTATAGCCTGTGCATGAAGAAAATTGGCAATAAGTAGATATTTGACGACCCGTGTGGCGTAATGGTTACCATGCCGGATCGCCGCGCCAAGGGTCCTGGGTTCGATTCCCAGCGAGGCGGAAATTTGAATGATGAGTTTGAATTTCTGTTCTCGGTCTGGGTGTGAGTGTCCTTGTCTATGTGTCCATGGCACCCACGACACAGGGAATCCTAGTGTGGGGCTATGAGTGTGAAGCGTTATTTATTTATTTATTTATTTATTCTACATAAATCGCACCTTCCTAATTTATTTATTTTAATTACCGCGTGGAAAGTATTACTACCCGTGCCAACTGCCTAAGTTGGAAAACAGCTGCGATTATTTTAATCGAGTCTTTATATCAGTCGATTATTATGCATACGTGTCGGTCCTTCTGTAATTAAATTTTCCAAGTCAATTTTGACCCACGTAACGATGGCCATAATTAACGCAATTAACTTGAAATTTCATGTTCACCCGTAGTTCTGATGATCATACAAAATGACATGATTAAACTTGTATGTCGAAATTGAACTTTTAACTACCTTTTTTATTTCTGTAACTTAATATAAAACAGATGGTGCAATTTGTACATAATAGACTTTATACAATAGTTATTATATAGTATATATTAAGTTACTTTAATTTTTTGTCAATAAGTTTTACTTTTTTCATAAAAAAGAGGCAAAAAAAAATAATAATAATACTACTACTAAAAAAATATATATATGTAGCAGAAGGAGGTATTCTATGGTATTGGTTATGAAATGATATTCCTTTTACTTTGCACCATGATATATTTCCAGTTCTCCTAACATTCACATCAATATTCCAAATTACTTCAACACTACGTGATCAATAATAATCTGTTCTACATACTTGACAATTCCCTAATCTAAATATGACATGACATTTCTTATATGCCAGCCTCTGCATCAGGTAAGCGCTGTAGAATAAAGAGGTCCGTCCCTGGACCTTCACTGGAGATTCATGGCCTCACCGATACGGCTATCCTGACGTGCGCTCGTCCTCGTGCGCGGATTAATTTATCTTGGTACGTCATCACTGGATCAAAGCATGTGGTCTGCTCTAACTGCTGGGTCCGAAACACGTTGTTTTTGTGTTCACTCACGCGGCCATCGCTGACGACCCGCACGGCCTCGTGTGGATAATAAGAATTCTGTAAAAATAGTCTCAACAGTATCTTGCTCGGCTATTCTGACTACATTAACCTCACTCATATTCATTTTTATCATTCATCATTATTAATTTATAGTCAAGAATAATTCGCTCATTAAGCCTGATATTTTTTAAATGTGGACACTTAAAACATAGTGGAGAGAACTATGGTCTGGCCATTTGGTTACCAATCTGGTTCATAAAACTCTACGAAACGTCGCAATTATGTCATTGTCGTCTGGTCCGGTTCAAACCCTGCAGACTCCTGGCCCAGTCTCTCCAAGACTCTTCAGGTACATCGCCCCTTCAGTACTATGCTGGCCCGGACTCTATTCACACTTCTTTCCTTTTTTTTCATTTTTTTTTGACACCTTTTTTTTACATCCTTTTTTTACTAATTTTTTTTGTAATTCCATTTTGTTACTAGGTACTCTTTTTTTTACCTTTCATTTTCACTTTTCTCTTTTTTTTCACTCTTTTTTACACTTTTTTTTTAGGTACTATTTTTTTTACCTCTGTTTTTACTTTCCTCTTTATTTTTTCTCACTTTTTTTTTACAATAGCCATTGTTGCGACACATTAAATCGATATCATCATATCATCATCATTAAACCTTCTTTTACTATACTACCAGACCGACCATAGTTTCTCTACGTGACTTACACCTGCAGCAGACATGTCTCCAAGCAAACCATCGGTTTCAGTGTTAGCTCCTGGGTCTCTTGGTTTCACGTGGTAGATCATTATTTCATGTCTTATCGATTTTCCGCAACTGAAAAATAAATCAGGTTAATTTGACTCGTATGATATCAGGTTACTCGTATGATAACACATTTGATGCTAGACTAAGGCTACTTATCTGCGATCCATACTCCTTAGGTCATCATGGCACATTGGATGGCTTGTTTATATGAACTCTAGCTCCACTGAGTCGCATCACTACGTTTTGCATTGTCCACGTCGATTATATTATGAACTTCCACATTCTCATTTCATCGCGTTTTGTATTGTTTCATTTCTCATTGCAAAATTTTCTTCAAATGTCATCCGAACTAGTGTCATTCCTCATTTATTTTCCGATTTGTGGGCATGTTTCGTCAATCACTTCTGATGTAGCAGAAGGAGGTATTCTATGGTATTGGTTATGAAATGATATTCCTTTTACTTTGCACCATGATATATTTCCAGTTCTCCTAACATTCACATCAATATTCCAAAGTACTTCAACACTACGTGATCAATAATAATCTGTTCTACATACTTGACAATTCCCTAATCTAAATATGACATGACATTTCTTATATGCCAGCCTCTGCATCAGGTAAGCGCTGTAGAATAAAGAGGTCCGTCCCTGGACCTTCACTGGAGATTCATGGCCTCACCGATATATATATATCGTGAGTACCCGTATTATACTTAAAAAAGAGGCATTTTCAATGAACTACTATACTATATAAAATAACTACACACACATAAATACACTTGTTACGTGTTGATTTTTATAAAGTACTTACGTGCTTTCTCCTTAAAGTAGGTACGTACTAAATATTATAATTCAGTATATAAAGCTGTATTTTTTTGATTATATAAATCAAACAAGAATCACAAAGAAGTTGTTAATGAGGTAGATTTACATTTGATGATCATAACCCTATTAATAAATATAGTAGGTACATGAAATAAACGTGTGACTTTTTATATGCGTAATGCGTAATCATTCATTTATGGCACTCTGTGCTTAAAATAAATAAGTATCTGGTTTCTCACTAATATAAATAAAAAGTTTGATGGAATGAAGGTTGTTATTATTGTAAAGAGGCACATCAAATTGTTATATACGAAATCCAACGAAGTTTTTAAATATGTTCATTGTTCGTATTCATGATTTTACTTATTACTAGGTTACTAGGTCTCAAAAAGTAGACGGTTTATTAGAACATAATATGTAACACGTTAACACCAAGGAAATTTCCCATGTAGTGCCGTCCAAGTAAAAAATCGATAACTATTGTCAACTTTCTCTCTAATATTCGAAACAGAAATAACATTAATTATAAGAAAAAAATATAGGATAACTAACGTAAACGCGCCCAATAACGCCACCCCAAAATCTGCATCCAATACCGACAGTTTTTTTAATCACTATTTTAAGGCATACTATAGATTTCATGAAAGTTGTTGCCTAAAAATATTTTAGGTATGTATATTGAGAAACAAAAATAAGAAAGTTTGTGTGAGCAAACAGAATAATTATATAATAACTGCGACGCGTCCGCAACGGACGCCCGTCTCATAGTGTTGCGCTCCCGGCTACATAAGTAAACATAATTATTACTTAAGAGAAATTAACTTAAATAAAATGTGTATACCTGCATGCAAATGTGTAAATATAATAAATAATATATTGGTTTTCTAGATTCACATCTAATATTACCGTTCTGACTATTTTTTGTGGTTTAATTCGAATTTTACCTTAAAGCGGTAATAGAAACATAATTTTCATTAGTTGCTTCTAATACCGCCTCATGGCGTTGTTAGATGTTTTACAATAGTTAGTATTTTAGATTTTATTTCTTTTAATACGTAATTTTCGATGTTTCTTTTAACTTGTTTGATTCTTAAGAGTATATTACATAATTTGATCAATTAACGCCATAAATTTTGTCTCATAGATTTTCTTTTAAACAAGATTCGACGTAAGCAATATTTTTTAGTAATGTATGGCAATGTATTTTACATAATATCTCATATCAAAATTAAGAAACTTTTTGATATAAAAAATTAATCATAGCAATGACATCCATCTAAACACATTTGCATTAAAGCAGAAATTTTAGCCAGTTATTGTTTATTTTTGCTGTCGCTAATAGAATAAAGTAATCTTCATACTTAATTCTATTACCGACCCATACGGTCTTATTTATAAAAATATATTGTAGGTTTGTTTAAAATTCTGATACGTTCTATAGACGCACTTGAGTAAATAGAAAAAAATATACCATTGTGACTGGTAAAAGACTTTAGATACTTAAGCACATGAAAGTAAATGGTCTTAGCTAGTGATTGAAAAAATCAAAATAAAAATTATCCTTATAGTCCGTAAATTTACTTAAATCAAATTAATCTCCAAATACTCCGGAAGTGTGGACACCGTGTACAAGCGGTTGAAACGCTACGGTCTAACGACGCCGCGCCACCGCACCACAGTCCACGCAATCAGCTGGTGGGTGGGTCAATGAACTTTGGTAAGGGCAACATAAGATTCCTTTTCCCTTCATACTTTTCTTGACTTAGGACAGGCAAAAATACAAAGCTAAGCTCTTATACTGTGATTTATTGCAGATATTTACGGGGATTTCGTTAAAACTGACACAAAAAAATCTGCATAAATAATAGGTTTTTACTTATCTTCGTACTTTTACTGTAAATAATGGAATCATACCTATTTACAATGATTGATGTTTTACGTATTGATTTTATTATATATACAAGCCTTAACAGATGTTCAAAATGTTCACCTCCTCGAGTGATGCAGAGTTCAGCACGTTTGCACAAATTGTCCTTTACGCGGTTTAGCACGAGAACACTTCACTTCGAACTTTATCAAAAGCAGTCACTATTCTTAATTTTAATTCGTCTCTGTTCAAATACTCCGTAGCATACACAACACTTTTAATTTCCCCCCCAAAATAGAAATCCATCGGTGTGAGGTCCAGGGAGCGCGCCGGCCACGGCACAGGTCCTCCTCGCCCTATCCACCGATCACCGAAGTGATCATCTAAGTACTCGCGTACTTGTCGCTGATAGTGCGAGGGCGCTCGTCGTCCAACATAATCATTCACTACAATGTTCACTACACTATTTAAAATGCTTAGATATGATTTACTGTCCAGTCTACCTTCAATAAAATATGGCCCCAACAAACAATTACCGATAATTCCGGCCCACACGTTAATACTAAACCTGTGTTGGAAATAATTTTGCCGTATGAGGATTTGATCGGCTTCACCAATGTTCACTGCCAAGGAAGGATTATGTTTTTCGCGCTTATCTTGTATATTTGTGTGTCTGTAATATTCTTTATTACCTCGTATCTTCCAAACGGCTGGACCAATTAATACAATTAAGGTATCGTTAGATTCGTCTTAATAACCCAAGTATTCTTAAATAAATGACATTAAAAAAATGTTGGCTGTGAGATGTCATTGTTTGAAGTATCAAAAAATAAAAATAAATCGAATAATGCAATATGGGTATCAAATTAAGCATAAGGATTTCAAAAAGGTATATCATCATAGCTTTTGTGATGGCAGGCAGTTTTTTTAATTTTTAAATTTATACTAGTTTAGTGGTCGGTAATAGAAACATAAAAAACGGTATTAGAAACAAACATCATGCACCGGTCGGTAATAGAAGCAATCGCTATTTCAGATTCAATTATTATTTATTAAATATTGTGTGATTTAATACTGAATTTACGTACTGAATATCATAGGATATTTAATCATGTTAATGAATAAATTAAAACACCTTTTCTAGCATAACGGCGTATATCTAATTTTCTGAAGTTCATCCAAAGACAGCTTAAACTGGCGGTAATAGGCGCGTTTACCTTATGCAGTAGTTTACATATTGCTCGCATAATGACGAACCTCCCTATCATTTTATACTATATCTAAAAAATTGACGACTTCGAATTTGGTATCGATGAGTGTTCTCTGTAATGAGACAGCAGGGGATAATTTACAAGCAGAGCGCCGTACAAATCGAGAGCGTAGAGGCACTTGAAAATATTATCATCATTAATTATAACCCAAGATATTATGTACAACAGAATAAAATTTACAAATATAATTTTTTTTGTAATAAAATTTTTCAGAACAAATTACAAACAACACAAATAAATATCGGCTGTCAGTTAAAATTGTTTTTGTGATGTGTTCTGAGAAGTACCTAGTTATTTAGCAATATTTTTACAAAGCTTAAATAGATAAAAATTACATGATTTTTCCCAAGAAGGGTTTTTGAAAATATGCTTGGTTATTTTAATTTACTAAAGTATAATATAAAATTTAAATATATTTTTTATATTGTTCTTCTTTTCTTTCTTCTTCGCTTCGTTCTTCTTGTTTCGAGTTCTTTGTTCAGCAAATAATAATTCTGCAAAAATTTCGAGTTCATACATTTATAAGTCCACTACACTCCACCACCCATTCCTAGAATCGACAGTAAATTTTTTAAGTTATTTTGCCACATCAACTATGAGGTGGAAAATCATTTTTATTGCAATACAAAGTTGCAATATCATAAAAATAGTCTTATTGTAACAATAAGCAAAATAAATGTACTCCCGAGATTGGAGCCTCAGGGACAGATTTTTAATCTAAGCAACTTTGTCAAACTGAAGTAGATTTTATTAAAATACAAGATTATTTTGTAAACTAATCTCCGTAAATGCGTTGACAGCATATTAAAGTAAAGACAAATTTTATGAAAGCCTTTGAATAAATCTGTTTAGGGTCGCTTATTTGTAATTTTTCATTTAACGAGCATAATAGTTTCTAAACATTTTATTTTGTTTTATGTATGTACTGTAAATTTATCGCCGTTTCACATTTTGTGTTCTTTCAATTACTTAAATAATACCGTCCGTCAAAATCCATTCAGTAGTAAATTTTTTTTGCGAAATTAACAACGAACATACATCCATTGGTGTCTTTTACCAATTTTCACCACTTCAGTATCAATATCCAAAACTCCACCAAGTCAGTGCAAGTATGGATATTGTCTTTTGTGGAGAAAAATTGTTCGCCATGAATATTTAGATCCATATTTAGGACCTATAGGTAGGTATTCGTATACTTTCCAGAGAAGAGAAAACGGGAGCTTGTTAAGGCACCTAAGTCGCATTAAAAGGTGAAACCATGATGTTAGTTAATTATCTGTAAGTCGTTTCATATGTTTGTAGTGTGTTTAGTTCATAATACATTGTAGAGCATTTAGTCGCCCAGTGAAATACTCATACTGAGTTGTTTTGCCAAAGAAAAAATAAAATAAGGATAAATAAAAATAAGATGAAAAATGGAAGCCGAAAATGAAATAATGTTTCAAATTAAGAAGACTGAAGACTATAACGAAACGTGCATCAACAGTTAAAAAATGAAGCTCATTACGAAATGTTTAGTCAAGCTAATTTAACTAGGGACCTGACGCTCCTTGGGGAAATCACGAGTCTGAGCTTAAGTGCCTATATACTTTTAAAAGTTCTGAGACAACTCTAAACATTTAGATACAGAATAGTCAAAATACAGAAAGTCTAAACAAATAACGCTTTGTACCGTGTACGTACAGTTAAAACGCCTTATGACAGCTGATATGTGAGAGAAGCCTCCAGACATAACTCTTTTCTATTAATGGTGAACGCACATTTGTCGGCATCGTCCGCGCCGTCCGCATCGCATTTGTATGAAATCATATGAGAGCTCAATGGGGATGACATATGCGTCGGCATATGTCACCGCACCGTCCGCACGCATTTCTGAAAATGCGGAAGGTATCCGAAATGCCGAAAGTGTTGCCATGCCACGATGCTTTTGACAACGCATGAGGAGAAACGTTTCATAGTAAACTAATCCTGTGAGGAGATCTCGCCTTCGTGTTTATGCCTATACATCATTGTTTTCGGATATTCGACAATAATACACAAATAATGGCCAATACTTGACGATTGATAGCAAACTATAGTACTAGTGGGATTTTTTTCCCACTAGTACTGTCAACAGGACATTAAACTTGACACAGACTTAAACCGGACTGTAAACGAATGATATCGCACAGTTCTACTCTAGAGGTTGGGAAAAACTGCAAAAATTGTTGGCAATACTAAAATTTGCGTACGACGAATCCGGATATTTTATTATGTGCGAGGCTATCGGTATACGGAGCGTCCGGCACGGACGATGCCGATATAATATGTGCGTTCACCACTAACGCTCACGCATAGGGACCATCACTATGGACGAGTAGTACTCGGTGAAATCCAAGTTTGAATTTGAAATAGCCAATCACAGCGCATTGTTTCATCCCTCTCAAGCCGCGCTTTCCACAAAATTTTGTAAGTTCAAACTCTAAGAAAAATGCACTTATGCGGTATCTATAAGGGGTATCTGTGTCGGAAATCAACAATTTTATGTTACTCAAATTTTATTTTATTGTTTTTGTTCAATAGACAGCCATATAATTGTATTGCGGCATATAAGAGAACAACATTATGCAACAATTAACTGTTTCACTGTTTCAAGTCAAACTTTAAAGCTGTAAAATAGATTAGTCTCGTGAATTTTGCAGTAAAAGGTTACAGAGTCATTCAAAATTAATAATATTCGTATGTAAAACTAAGAGATAAAGATATTATTAAAATAATCTTGACAAGTGCGAGTTAAACTCGCTTGGAGGGGGTTCCGTACGTATTTACCGTTGCTTTTCTATTTTATTTATTTTTTGCTGTTTTTTTAGACTACAGACTTCTTATAGGTTTTCCTGTAATACTAAAGTAAATAACTATTCTCTGTATTTTTTTCAAATTTCTAGCGTCAGTAGATTTGGAGATAAGGGTGGTGGGGGAATGGTCAATTTTTGGCTTTAATTTTCGTTCTTTCTTGAATAATTTTATAACTATCCATTGTAGAACTATAACAAAAATATATATGAGTTTCTTACAACAATCCCTTTCATTTAACATACCACACAATACGGTTTGTAAAACAGTTTTTGTTTAATTTTGATGTCGTTTTTTTTTCAAAATTCAGTTTTTGTGTTTATACCTGCGTCTTTAAGTTACAAAAAAGTACATGAGTACCAAATTTCAACTCACTTGATGCAGTAGTTTCGGAGAAATTTGTATGCTAGGACATCGCTATTTTATTGTATGTATAATATTTATGTATGGTACCTATTTATCATAAATATGTATATCATAATATAAAGTAAAACTATAAACTTTACACAGGCCCATGACAACTCATACAGGACATAGTCTCCCGAATGCCTAAAACGACAACATAATATTATGACGGGACTCCCTCTATATTCTCTATCATTATTCCTGTTGTGTTTCATCTTTGCCATGGCCAGATGCGGATATTCAAATTACAGGAACGAAAGAACCAAACACTTTACAACTTGTAATACATTTAGATATTTTACAAATCTCACAATTTATTACAACATAACTTACACATTACAATTACACCTTATTTAGACGATACTCTACCACACATGTAACGCTGGCCCTCAGATTAAAGATCTTTCATCTAAGTGTTGGCCATACACGATCAAGTATACTTGTCAAGTTTGCAGCGGACTTGACGCGGCATCCAGTAAACTTGACGGTGTATGGCCATGGTATGGCTATCTGGCCATAGCTATCTTATGCAAACCGAATGCCGCATCGAGTCAACCTGAAAACTTGACAAGTAAACTTGATCGTGTATGGCCAGCTTAACGGGTTTGGCCATGATGCCTACCGGCTCTATTCTTGCTGAGACAATTATGATCTTCCACGCTGGCATCTGGTGCCTGACAATGTATGGAACATTGTGTCATTCTTGTGTAAATTCAAACGCTCTTAAAAATATTAAGAAATGTCTACAAAATTAAATAAAATATAAATCCTTTAATATTACCGTTACTCACCATGAAAATGAATTTAATAGTATTCCTAATTTAAATTGGCATTTTCAAGTCAGGTACAAATTCTCGTGTAGAGGGTAAAAAAAATGTTCAGGATTTTTGGCAGACAATGGGCTCGTTTGCTATTACTGATTCCACTTTGCTTGCAAAATTAATGAAACCACGAAAAAGTGCAGTGGTTTTGTAATGGTTTCAACTAAGCCAGCAGAATTACTGTATCTTCGTATATTCGTGTGAATTCGTTCCACTTATATTTTGTCCGAATTATGAAAACATTTGAATAATTTAAAATGCATTTGTAAGGACTATTTCATTATTGAAGAAGCAGAATTTTATTTTTGATATACTTTAACAAATTTTTCATACAGTTAAAGGTAAAAGGGAAAATATTAAGAATGTTTACTTTTATGTAAACACCTTTCTGAGACACAAATCAATATTTTACTCTTATATCTACGCACTATTAGGTATGTACCTGCCTTGCAAGTTTTAAATAAAATTATATTCTGTTGGCCTCTAGTAATTAAAATAAATGACGCAAAAGTCATAGTTTGAGGATACGTAAGTCCTTAAGCCTAAGCAGTCCAGAATGTGTGAACCCGGCCAATTCTCCTGAACCCACTGCAAACAATCCCAAGCTATAATAAAGTTTAAAAGAAGTCCGCAGATAGGATTACTTGAGCTAAGAGAACGGAAATTGCGAAGAGCAAATGTGAAAAGTTTCATATACATACGAGTCGTAGGAGAGCCCTCCAAGAAATATCTTTAACTTAGTAACCGTAAGGCGATAATAAACTTATATTTGCAATACACCTAGTATTGCCATAAAATTATAACACTTTTTAAATAAATAAAAAATACTCAGCAATCTCATTATTTTTAAGGATGCTCAAATTTTCTTTAATTTTATGATAGGTTCTTAAACGAACTAACGTATTTACATATTCATACATAATATAATATAATTAAGCTAACGTTGATACCGTCTTGTTTTTGTTGAAATTTCAATTTTTTTGAATTTCAAATGCTATAAATTTCAACCACGTCTTAGATAGCTGAATATTTTGTTAAGATATCATGCTCTTATGTAGGCTTGTTTACCTGTCTACTGTACATTACTGATATTCTCTCCTTGTAGAACAAAGGCTCAATGTATACCTAATAGAAAGTATTAATAGTGAATTACAAAGCCAGTGCTTTTAATATGTGGTCTATGTAGATAGGCCTTTCGGAGTTTGATCAATACGAGTGAAGCTTGACAAACAATCCCCGAATGTGTTTATTGAGGTCTCCTTTTTTGATGAGTACATACTTTTACTAAATGAAGCTCTGAATTCACTGAATTCAGTGATTGAAGTTCTATTGTGTTTATTAAATCATTATTAAATCATTATCGGGTCGAAATTAGTTATTAAATAGCTCCAGAAGTGCTCACGTGAGAACACTTTGAAACTTATATTGTTGTTCCCATAAAAGATATTTAATAAATCCTATACAATTGTAAAATGTTTGAAAGGGTTGTCAGGTATTTAATAATTACACCAAATAATATTTTACACCATGACTAATTTTAATTATCATATATTTAAAATATTTTGAAACAACGAGAACTTTTGTTGTTTGATCTTCCTCGTTGTAAATAATTTGCATAGAAAGTAATTTCGGTACATGTACTGCTTAATTTTATAGTTTCTGTTGGTGTATCAGGCAAAATATCTCTACGCTACTATTTCCATTTTAAATGAACCATAAAAGAGTTTATACAGAGACCGAACGTTCTCATTAAAATTCATTGCATTTCAGAAATTTGCTCGCTTGCCTACAAATACAACGCAAGGTTATTTCGGAAGCTTTTGCCGTCTTCTAATTGTGTACACTTGTCAAAGACTTAAATAATACAATGTATATATTTGATAGCAAACATCATCCACACATTTGTTAATTGACCTTAAATTAAATATCTTTTTAACAAAAGGTAAAGAGATAAAGAGTTGTCTGATCTTTCCTTAACTTGAACAAATCACTATAACAGTTCTCGATTGCAGATACGTTTGATAAGGTAAGTACATATTGTAAATCTGAAAAAAAATGAGGCCTTAACATTAACGTATGACGACTCACCACAAGAGCGATGATAGTTGATACAACTTAATACGATACGTCGCGTCAACGTAACGCAAAAATGTCATCGCATACGGCATCGTCGGTGTCGGCAGATATTTATTTTTCACAATGCGTTGTATTCTGCGACGTCGAAATATATAGCGGTGTTGTTGTCAATCGTAATTGATCAAATCAATCTTGTGAAGCAATTTAGGTGGAATCGGCAGTTAGATAAACGACAGTGGATGGGTGATGTGAACTTAACGTGCTTCGAAAAGCACGTGCCTTTAGAAGTACGTTAAGTTAACGTTAAGTGAAGTTAAGCTAGCGTTACGTGAAGCACGTTAACGTTAAGGTGAGTTAACGTTAACTCAATCCTTAGGTGTTAAATGCAGGTGCTATTTAACAAGTTGCGGTTGTTTTTGAAACCATTATAAGGAAGTCAATGAACACCTTCTTAAACCATTCTACCCTCATAATCCTAGAGGTGACGTGATCACTGTCGTATTCTACCGGGGCAGTCCCAAGGGTCTCGAGGACTTCCAACGAGGGTCAACTATTAATATTAACATACTGTGTATGTATATAGAGGGTGCCTGTGGCGTTGAGAATGTCTATCGACTACTCTTTTGCATACTAATTAAAACTGTAACGAAGATAAATCAGCTCAATCAATGTTTTGTAATTTTAATTAATTATTGATAAAAGTTTTTCGAAGTATTGCCTGTAGGTAGTGTTGGTTTACGCGTTCATCACCCATAACTACGGTCGGGATTCAAAGAAACACTCTCGCCTTAATAATAGATAGATGTTTGTTCCGTTGGTAAACAATCTAATATTTTACCTTAGATAAAATAAATGATACACATGACATTTTTAAAATTAATATGAATAACAATGTTTGGTGCAAGTCATGTTTTGGTGCTAAAATTCGAAACAAAGTAATAGCGGGTTACTGGTAGAAGATAATATAATTAACATTGAAACAAAGGAACTAGCTATACCGTACTTAATTAAGTACGTTTCGAACAGGTTAGAGTTCTGAGGAAAAAGGTCGAAGACTGGTGAGCAAACAAATCCTCGCCGATAAACTCTTTGTATGCTATTTGCTCACCTCTCACCTGTTCATTAGTTCTTTCATGGCTCATTAAAGACTGAATGATCACGTTTCATGTTCTTATCAAATAATTAATTTAATTGTCCATAAATGCAAATGATGGTTTGTTCTAGAATGCTGAATGAAGTGAAGTTACACTATAAATAAAGACACGAGAGTGGGGGAAAAATATGATTGCTCTTGGTCCTGAATTTATACTCAGCTCATGTTTATACGATGCGATATATAGATTTTCAAATGAATTATAATATATTCAAATTTCTGGCTCTTACATCAAAACACCAGATTGCTTGTAGCAACTTAGCAAACAAACACCGTAACTCAGAGTCACTAACGGTTACTTTAATCGCTCCGTAGTAAAGAATCGTCATACAAATTCTAAGGAGAGATTTAAGTAACTGTTTTAAAGCAAAATAGCCGTTTTGAAGATAATTCTTTTTACTTTACACCCATCGAAGTATTGTCGTATTTGATTTAAATTTGAATAAAATACGCGGAATTTTTCTAACAGAACCATTTCCATAGCAAATGCTGACTCAGTGCAGTTTCCATAATTTTCCGCTTATTCCAGGAAGTTGACTCTATTGAAGTATTCGTAATAGTACTATAATAGAAAAAATGGGTCAATTTAAACCTAACGCATTTAACCACGTCAGGTCTATTGGTCTCGAATACAAAACAACTGTACAAGAGTAAGAATTTGTGCTAGCACTTCTCATTACTGTACATTACTACAGAGAGATTACAGTTAAAGGAATTAATGCATTAAATTCGTTAAAACTAATGACACATAAATACTTTTGTAATATAACAATTCACCAGTTTAAAACTGTTTGTCTATGTGTATGTTGGTGATGACTATTGCAATTCTACAAGGAATTATTCTGTTATTAGTAGGTAGACATGCAATATTTCTCTAGTCATGATAGAATAGTTTCATCATTATACATTCAAAGGGATTGGATTCCGAGATTCCAACTTAACAGGACTCACTAACAAGTAGTTAAATTATTATCTATCCGATGTTATGTTATGTTTGTGATCTAAAACACACATTAAGTAAAATGTCAGTTACTAAAATTTACTAAGATTTAAAGCTACGAGATACAATAGTTTATATACAAATGCTTTACACATCCTTTCAGCCTTTTGCGGTTTCAGAACTTAGCTTCAGGGCTCACAGTCACGTACACCGCTCGTCGACACGCGGTTAGAATTCAATGTCCCTTCTCTGCGATTCTTTATTTCAACACAAGAACTGACTCGCTTTTGTAAGCTTTTGTATGGCGGTGCAATTGGGGTCAATTCAAAATTTTGTCACATTTGGGTTACTGTTCATGATAACCGCCGACTGGACATAGGATAATCGTTGACGTTTGATCAAGAATATAGACTAGATCAGTAATAATTTTTTGCTGCATAGTGAAAATATAATCATATGATAATTTAATATGATACCAGGCCAGGCACACTCCGCACTTTTGTTATGATGTTACAAGTACATGCCGCGTTCGACGTGTCCGGCCAATTTCAGAAGGGCTGCCACGCCGTGTCGTACATTCTTAATATATCACACATGTCATGACAAAAGACAACCCTGATGTTATCGGAGAGGATAAGAGTTATGATAAGAAAGAAAGGCAAAGTCTAGATGAATATAACTGTTGACGATTAGCGCTGTGCGACCTGAATTACACTTTATTGTGATTTTCTATTTCAATAATACTCAAAGTTTAAATTGCCTGCTTTAAAACATAATTACCACCTCATTTAAAAAAATAAAGACGATTTTGCACTTTTGTCGCATTTTCTTGAATTGGTCGTGGCACGTACGGACGCTTTTCTACACGTGCTTGGAATTCAATACTTAAGACTTTTTTTGTTTAATTCCTATCACACTTAACTTTAAATAAAATTTACTTGCTCCTATATCACGGCTATGTGATGGTATGTGGTCACCGCCGATTGATAGCTTAACATCATACATCATACATGCATATACATAAAATATACATCAATGATGTCACCAATATGTTGTCGGGTAATCATGAAGAGATAGACCAACTTCTGAACTTTCTTTGGTAGCAGAAATACTGTAAATCGAATTTTTTAAGTAGATCAACATTAGCAGAAGGCTGGTAGACCACGACGATAAAGAAATAGATGATAACGATAAAGAAATATTGACGATGCAAAATACAGTCATAATATTTAAAGATTTAAAACAAAAATATATTTATGTACCTTTAATTTATATATTTAATTTTAAGAACTAACCCTCTCTACTCAAGACAAATTAAACAAGCTTTGATGGGGTTGTATCAATTCATATCAAATTTTCCATCGCAACCTTCGGGTTCCATCATCAGACCAGCTCTATGGCATCACTATACTGTATTGTCAATAGTAAAGTGGGTCAAATTTAACTTGATAGATTTGATCACGCACAGCCACGTGAAACAAAATAAAAGCTTTTAATAAAAATTAAAGAGTGATATTCTAAAAATTCGCACAATGGAACAGGATTCTTTGTGCACGATAGAAAAACGTGAAAACTTTTTGTTGTGTCATCATGGGAGTTGTTTTCAGACACGTATTCTCAGGCTCCCTAGATGATATGCATTTAGAATTTTGCATCCGCCCTTTGTAACAACAGTCAAATATTTAGTTTTTCTGACAGCTGCTTGCTAATAACTGTGTGCTGAGCTGAAGTTATTATAACTCAATTTAAAATATACATACCTTTTTCACCATGTTAGAAATTGGTGAAACTACTAACATTCTTTCTAATCTCGACTTGTAACAAAATCGCGTCAAATTTTCATTGTTAACATATTTTATTCTGCTAGATTACTCAACAAACATCTGTAAACTAGAATACGTAAGAACGTACGTGCGTACGTACGTGTTTATCTGTTTTCTTAGACTTAAAAAAGCATTTGACACTGTATCGATCCCCACTCTAGTTCAAAAACTAGAAAAGATAGGCATAAGAGGCTTACAATTAGACTTAATAAAGGACTATCTTACTGGGCGGACGCAACGAGTTAAGATTGGAGAATATACTAGTAATGACCTTCACATAACCTTTGGGGTGCCGCAGGGTAGTGTCCTAGGACCTACCCTCTTTCTAGTATACATAAATGACTTATGTAAACAGAAAATAAAAAATGGACACCTAGTTGCATACGCAGATGATACTGCAATAGTATACTACGGTCAAACATGGGATGAGGTTTATAACACGGCTGAAACTAATCTGAAAGACATTGCAAAATGGCTTAACCTAAATTGTCTATCTTTAAACACGGCTAAAACGAGCTTCATATGTTTTTCAATAAACAATAGAACTCAACCGAATAAAAATTACATAACTATCCACAACTGTGACACCAACCAATCTAACTGCGCTTGTCCAAAAATTGGGAAAACTGAAACAATAAAATACTTAGGTATTATTATTGACCAAAGACTCTCCTGGCATGCTCATTTAGATTTATTAACCGGCAGAACTAGAAAACTGATCTGGCTTTTTAAGAGCTTAAAACATGTAGCAACAGTAAAACTATTAAATCAAATCTATTTGGCACTAGCACAGTCGATACTGATGTATTGTATTCCAGTATGGGGTGGTGCTTCAAAAATGAAATTTTTGGGGTTAGAGCGTAGCCAAAGACTACTATTAAAAGTAATGTATAACCTGCCCTATAGATTTCCTACTGAGCAACTTTATGCTACTACGAATATACTGAGTGTGAGAAAACTATACATTTTAAATTTACTCCTAAAAAAACATAATCATGTAAAAATAGATCAAAATACCTACTCAAAAAGAAGAATACAAATTGAAACAATCAACGTTAAGACAAATTTTGCTAGACAACATTATGCTAAACAATCTACACATGTGTATAAAAATATAAATAAGGTATTAAACATAATTAATATGAACCATTATCAACTTAAAAAGAGTTGACCAAATGGCTTATGAAACTTAATTACGATGATACTGAAGTTTTATTAAGTAATTAATTAAGAAATATACATTATTTTCAAACAAACACAAATATACACATCCACACACCTACCCACCCAATCACCCTCACACACACACACACACACATATACACGAACTCACTCACTCACACACACACATACACACACACACACACACACACAATCTCTATCTTGTTAATATCCTATCTTGTTATCTTTCATTGTATAATTTTAAGTTAAGTCCAATATCTAGATGTACAAAATGGAAGGGCGGGACCCCCTAACACAGGCATTACTGATGCTTAAAAGGTGGGTCCCAACAACATGTAAATTATGTAAGATTTATTGGACCAATAAAAATTCTTTAATTCTTTAATTCTTAATTCTTCTTTAAAGAATTTTTTAATAATACGAAACCCAAAAAAAAATGCCATGTAGAGTTCCTGCAGTACGTACTGCAATGTAGGAAAGAAACACAAAATAAACTAAAACAGTATTTTTAATGTCTTTGCCAACTTAATCCAATTGGTGCAAGGACCACACGCTTGAGATGTATAGCGTTTACTAAAAAGAATCCTCGACGACTGCAAAAGGGGTGGGTTACGTTTAATGAGCAGTAATTATAACAAAAATATTCAGAGTAATAAAAACTTAACTTAGAAGTAAACTCGATTTTCTTTTTCCATGTTCTCTACACCTGACAATTTTTCTAAATCTAAATCATTTCTAAGTCTAAATAATTTGAGGATAAAACCACAATAAAATTAAAAGAATGAATAATTTTAAAATATTTATTAATATTTGGAGGAGAAATAATTGGCAGACATATACTTAACCTTATCATTTAACCGACTATCGAACACAGTCTACTTACTCGTGGCATCTTCTTATCATTATATCTTTCATATCTTTGCCAATTATATCTGTAACTCAAAAAATGAACCTAATATGAGAGATGACAATGATATTAAAACTAGAAAAAAGTTGCATCGGTTATTATAATGGAGTCATTCTCGAAATCAGTTACATACGGAGTAGCAAGGATCACTTTTAACCGGACAATTGATAATGCCCAATGGTCACGTTTCTAATAATCATAATACGGACAAGAATTCGAGGAAGAAAACAGTAATAGTGTCTCTATTGGTACGTGTATAAAAAAGATTGCTGTAGCTAAGGCCTAGTCGAAATATGAAACTATTTTTCTCCCACCTCGTTATGATCACAGAATCGAATGGTGCTTTATTAAACTCGGGAAGGGAAAGCGACACACAAGATGAAATGGGGAAAATATTTTATGAATATGATGGAATGGAACCGCAGATATAAATACTACTAGACGTGAATTTGCGTCAATATTGTTATGAAATGTGACAAAGAAAGATAAGATTTTGTACTTGTATTAATGCATTGAAAAGGTAATTGTAGGTAAGCAAAAGCAAAATCTTCAGGCAAATAAAAAATGTTTTATTTTAATCTTTAATACTCCATAAGATTTAATAGAGATTAAAGTTGTATTGTATCGATCAATTATATTATGATTGTGCGACATTGAAAACGAAGATATCCTTAAAATTACTTATTCTACTTTTTCCTTTGATTCAAAAAAACAGTTTCTAGTACAGTGCGCATACCACAGCCCATACCCATTTCTTCTCTTTGTTAGTGCTGTATATTGTACAACTGTCTTGCTCTTTGTACATTCGTCGGCACTCATCCAAAATAGAGATGAATATTAATAATGCAATGCATTGAAATTGAAGTATCCCTTCTAGTTGATTCCTATACCACCAAGCATAAGAAAAAGAGAATTATTGTAACATAAACTGATAAATTTAAATCTAAATATTGAAAATCTGAAAATGTAGTCAAGAAACTAGTTTCTAAACTAAAATCTAGACTTTGAGCTTCAAACAGTTTTTAAACTTTAACAATATATTCCTAACTAAGAGACGGAAACGGATATGCTGCAAGTTTGCAAGCGTAAAATTCTTTAGTGGATTAAAAGAGTGGACGAACAAAGTTTTGCCTCTCGTATGTAACACTCGGATGTTTCATTAAAACTTCATATTATAAAAAAAATCCTCTTAATATGCAGCTAGGAAGCTCAAGTTGGCAATTTAATTACTCTATCCGTAATTGTATTCAGTCTGGTCACGGCGCGGAACAGGTTTCCAAGCACTTCGTATTCCTTTGCGAAAGTTCCGTGAAAATTACACTCGTGTATGCTATTAATTTCTTTTATGGCCACTCTGACATATTAAAGCATGGAATCGGGATCATTCACGTAGCGAGTCTACCGTTCGCTTTACTGTTGGCAACGCGTTGATTCTCTACGATAATATAATTGACGGACTTCACGCAACTTTCAGAACATTTAGATACATCCAGTAAGCCAGTGATAATTCGTAATGTGCAAAAAATTTAAAAAACCTACAAATGTTTGACGACATTTTTATGATAAGTGTAATATAGTGTAATATACAATAATGGAAACTGACATTAAAGACAGGTTGTAAATAAAATACACAAAGATCAGTGATCTATTTTTCCAAACACATCATATTTAGAACTTCAAAAGAAAACAAACGTATACAAAATTACAGAAACGGATAAGCGAGTGATATGCTAGTGAAAATAATTTTATTGTGATGCAGTGAACGTATCGTGAGCGTTACCGGCATCAGTGCACGGAATACATGGGCCAAAATAGTGATAACGTGCGAATAAATCCGAACAGAAATCTCCAATAACTCCAGCTCCCATAATTTATACTTCTATACAGCTACGGAATATATCAACAGTGGAACAGACAGCGGGTAGAGTGGTTGATCTTTATAATGATGTGACAACTGCTGAAGCAAAAAATGTTGACTACAAAGGACTTGTTATGTTAACTGCTTGCCATGACTTTTATAGAAAAAATAATACGTTACAGAAATTATGAAACTCTAAATCTGTTTGGCTTTTGCGACTTAAAATGCTTCTTTCTTATACCAGAATATTTTTTAGCTATTGCGTCTTCCAGTTTTCATCCCAAGTCATCGTATTTCTTTGTTATGTATTTGCGTAATAAGCAGAGAAATATAGTATGATAGTGAAATGTTTTTGAACAATTTCGTGGCATTAAAATGAATGAAATTTCATATGTGAATTCTCAATACATCCTACATTGAGTCTTTTTAAAAAAATGTCTTTTAGTAAAATTAACTTTGACCATCATTTTAATTGATGGTACCTACTCAAGGCTGCTGGAACGGTTTCTACTGACTGATTCATCCCACCCTTCCTAAAGAATCTTCCAAGATATTTTTTTATCAGGTTGCACTTAATTTTCAAATGATCCGTCTGGCTGTTTTTGTATTTTATGGTAAAAGCTTTCAATGCTCTATAAAATAAAAATATAATCAATAATAGTACGAGTTAAGCAAGTCACGTGTGGTGCGCATCGTAAACCGTTTTACGCTTTAAATAAAATACGACTAACGGGAATTAAAGCTGTCTCCGATATTCTATTTGCTTCACCAACCGACTTAGTACGTATAGTAAGTAGCTTTTACTTCCACCTAATCCAAAGCAAACAAGTTTCTTGAACAGAGATAAGTAGTTTGTCTCGAGTCCTGTTTTGGTGGGTATCCATTACATTAGCCTGCACTACTTTGTGTTCTTTGTGATAGTCGGTAAGGAAAAAGTATTTTGACAAAAACGCCGAGGTCAGCCTCCCGAGTTGGCTATAAGAGAAATGCTGGCATGAGACGCTGCACAATAGAGCCCAGCCCCCCTCACTGCTTCATCGCAACTTGCTACAATACGACTTTCCGAACCTTTCTCATTTCGTTTTTGTTTCGTTCCTCGTTGTTGTCGCGGCCGCAGATGTTCCTACGAAAGCGACGGCTCATCTACGGATTAGTATCCGTTAGGTTTTCGTATTATGTGCCCTACATTACGTACCGAAAGTTTTCTCGCAAATATTTTGACGGCCATCGTTGTTTCGGCTCCTTATTATTTCAATTTAGATGTTTGCTTTTTGCCGAGTAGCAACAGGTGTTGTACTGTAATGAGTTCTGTACCGCCATCTCGAATATTATCTTTCATATCAGAAAGTGAAAACCTTATTTTACGGATTCCAAGAGATAATGACAATGTTTAAAGACAACTTACCTACATAACAGATATACCTAATTAAAATCGAAGATAGAGAAAATAATAGACGAAATCTAATATTCATCTGCAGGAGTATTCTAGTAGTCTACAGTTGAAATAAGATATTTACAAACAAAACAATGTAAAGCAGATAATATATTATGTGAAACTTATGGCATTTAGAAAGATCTAATAAACATCCTCAAACCTAACTAATAAGTGGGTATGCTTAATACATTCAAGCATAACAATATTTGAGGTTACACTTAAATTCAAAGTTACCTGACTTGGCTGTAATATTTTTATTAATAAAGAAGATAAAGAAGTGGCAAGCGTTTTTGAAGAGTTCTTCCGCAACATTCCCGTTAAATTAACTAGTACACTATCCTCTTCTTCAACAGAAGCATTTTATCTATTAAGAGATAATGTTAAGGAATGCAATGTGGTATTTGACTTTAAGCACATTACAATCAGGGACATAATTAAAGTTTTCCAGTCTCTGAAAGTAAAAAGTACGGGTGATCTCTGGGGTATTTCAGTAAAAATAATTCGTCACATAATAGATATTATAGCTCCTTGTTTAGTTGTAGTTTTTAATAAATGCATAGATCTTGGTGTATTTCCAGATCTAATGAAATGCAGTAAAGTTATACCATTATTTAAAACAGGTGAAAAAACGGATATTAATAATTATAGGCCAATTTCTATATTACCAACACTCAGTAAGATCTTCGAAAAGATCATACTGAATCAAATGCTAACCCACTTCAACAATAATAATTTATTACATCCGGAGCAATACGGTTTTACTAAAGGTCGTAGTACAACAGATGCCGGAGCCAGGCTCTTAAAGCATATATATGAAGCATGGGAGTCGTCGCAAAATGCTATAGGTGTATTTTGTGATTTATCAAAGGCGTTTGATTGTGTTGAGCACGATACATTACTATCTAAACTTAGTCACTATGGCGTGAAAAACAAGGCCCTTAGCTTGCTCGCATCTTATTTAAGTAATAGGATACTAAAGGTTAATATAAACGATGAAAAGTCATCAGGGTCACCTACTGTGATGGGTGTTCCGCAAGGCTCGATCTTGGGCCCTTTTCTTTTCCTGGTGTATATAAATGACTTACCACATTATGTTAAAAACCATGCGAACATTGTGCTGTTTGCAGATGATACATCATTAATATTTAAGACTGATAGGAATAAAAATAATTTTGACGATGTTAATAGTGCTCTGTCGCATGTCTCACATTGGTTCACTATAAATAATTTACTTTTAAATGCAAAGAAAACCAAATGCTTAGAATTCGTGTTGCCAAATGTAAAAAAAGTAAATAAATCTCTTAAATTAAATAATGAAACATTAAATATAGAGGAATCCACGGTTTTTTTAGGGGTGACCTTGGACAGTAAACTGCAATGGGGCCCGCACATAGCATCTCTCACAACTAAACTTGCTAGGGCTGCTTATGCTGTTAGAAAAATAAGGCAGCTCACTGACGTCGACACTGCTCGGCTTGTTTATTTTGCATATTTCCATAGTGTTATGTCTTATGGCATTTTACTGTGGGGCAAAGCAGCCGGTATAGAACAAATTTTTGTATTACAGAAAAGAGCCATTAGAGCTATTTATAAACTAAAATCAAGGGAGTCCTTGCGTGTCAAATTTAAACAAATAGGTATACTTACAGTAGCTTCCCAATATATTTATAATAATTTAGTGTTTATACGGAATAACATAACTGCATATAAACAAAATTGTGATTTTTCAAATCGTCAAACAAGAAGGATGCATCAATTGGCTACCTCTTCGTACCGTCTTTCTAAAGTGCAACGTTCTTTTATGGGACTAGGTATAAAATTTTATAATAAAGTCCCAAAACAAATACATGACTTACCGGTGCAATCTTTTAAGAAACGTGTAAAGGCTCAGCTCTTAGGCAAGGGCTACTATAGCATAAATGAATATTTAAATGACAAGGATGCTTGGAAATGACTAGCTAGGCAACCAGTTCTGCACAGGTTAAAGAATACCTATTTTTGTAATAGATATAAGTTTTATTTTTAAAAGATGTGCTGAGGAGTTTCTTTACGGCTTTTCTTCTCCTCCATGACAAAGCACCTTTCCGAAAAGCTGGTAGATTAAAAAAATGACGTGCATAAGAGTATCAGTGATACCTACATGAATAAAGATTATTTCATTTCATTTCATTTCATTTCATTTCATTTCATATTTTTTTAATCGGTCAATTAGTTATAACATAACTTCGTACGTCAAACATATTTACAACAACAAATATTGTGTATTAATATTTAATAACTAAAACGTTATTACGTACCTATGTATATATACTTCTTAACCAATATGTTTCATCTACATTATACGTATAACGCACCAGATAACTAATAAATATCTAAAACCCAAGTTTACTAAGCGGAAACAGACTGAAGCTATTTATTTATACGCCGACTCGAAAGGGACTTGGAATTCCAAACCCTGTTTAATTTCCAATTCTACTCATTAGCTGAGTCATGCCTCAGAAAGTTAAAATTACAACCTAAGATTTACGGAACATATTAATAATATTCTATCACATCAAGGGCATACAAGTCTTTAGGATTTGTCTTAAGAAAATCAAAAACCTTGAGAGTGTGGCCGCGATCAAAATGTTGTGTAACTGCTTTGTAAGAAGCACGTTGGAAAGTAACTAAGTTATCAGGAGTCCGTATGAGGAAAAATACATAATCATGATGGAAAAACTCCAAAAGAAATTTTTAAGATGGCTATATCATAGGCAGTACGGATACTTCGAAGGACAACCTTCGTTATATCCAAGTTTATTTGTACTTGGAATGACAGGTTACGATTCCCTCGAAGTTCGACGATACATGGCTCTACTGAACTACTTTTTTGAACCTGTGAGGGGCAGTATCTCTAACCCATCAGTGCTGGAACAAGTTTCATTGCATGTACTGGACAACTATGTTTACGTGTCGACAAAGGTTTTTGGCAGTACCAAGATGCAATTCGCAGTCTTTGGTTCGTGCAGTAACTATGTTCAATGGGGTCCTAGCTTGGAACCCAGATCTACACCTTACAACGTGTAAGTTGTAAATGGGTTTTAGGCTTACATTTACTGTGAAATAATAAATAAATAAAAAATAAAAATAAAATTTAGGCATAAGTACAAATTACAGTATAAGAAAACATTTTCAGCGACAAAATGAGGTTTATAGCTGATTTAGTTACTTACCCGGTTACGTATGAGTTTTCCAAATTAGAATTATGGGATTTAAACTTACATAAAGATTTATCGAAAGTATTTTTTTTCATATCACATTGTAAATTTCAAAACAATAATCTACCTAACATTTTAACAAAAAAATAACTGACTTCAAATGAAGTACATTGTACTTTTGACATGGATACCATTGTCAGATCTTGCTCAAATTTATGTGGAACTACACGACAAGCACCAGCTTTCTATTAAAAAAATAATCATCGAAATCGGTTGGCGCGATATTGAGTTATTCGTCCATTTATCGCGCACATACTTAATGCAAATTTAAGACTTATATGATTTTGACATGGATGCCATTGTCAGATCTCGTTCAAATTTATGTGGGACCACACGACAAGCACCAGCTTTCTATTAAAAAATAATCATCCAAATCAGTTCAAACCCAGTCCAAAGTTCTGAGATAACAAACATAAAGAAAATACAGTCGAATTGAGAACCTCCTCCTTTTTTTGAAGTCGGTTAATAAAACAACGTACAACAACAAATTGAGTAACAAATGTGCGACGTGCGTTATGTTCTAAGGATCATACAAGATTAGCGTTCCAAATTAATCCACCCATTTCCATCCATTCACAAACAAAGTGACAAAGATGTTAATTTAATGTAGGACGGTGTCACTCGTAGCGAGTTCTGGGCTCCAACTTTCAAAGGAGTAGGGTAGCCACGGATTGTCTATTATGTAAATTTGCGCGTAATTTTCTCGGCGCTGGCCATCCTTTGTAACCTGAGAGGGCGAGGCTGCTCGTTAATGCTTACCTGAGCTCCAGTACCTGAGCTCGCAGTTTCAAGTATGTCACACAATTTTTGAAATACAGCCTCGAGTGACCTAAATATTAACGCTGTGAATAACAACAAAAACACGTTGGACTAATGTGATGTAGTGGCTCGATTATGAATAATGTACGAGTACCTACATAGGTAAGTGTAAGAACACAGTCCATCTCTTAAGCAGGCACTGCCATCCACGGACATTCATATTCAATTTAAATTTAATAATTATTTAAATTTCTTAGCATTGGAGTGTAGTAGAGATAAAGTGCTTAAAGATTATTTAATTAAAAAGAGAGAGACCCAGCCTTCTAATAAAAATAAAGGGTTTAAACTCTTTCAAACATGTCCAACCGATGAAAAGTTTGATTCCATCCTGTAATTTTTTTATATTCCCTTTATGTTCTGATCAGTCACATTACGCTCAAGAGTGAAAATACTTTCATTTAATATGTAGTGTTTAATATTTTTATTAAATCATAGTTACATTAATTTTTAAAGGTAGTCAGAATGCGAAGAAAATACTATAGGTAAACAATATTATACAAACGTATTAATATTTTTATATTAAACGTATACATAATTATACTAAACGTATCATATACGTAACATATAAATAATTTATATTAAACGTATTAAACCATAAATGCAGTAGTTCCCCGTAATTGTATAACTTCTGTACATCATTAGGCCATTGCAGATGTGGCTCACGGCGTTATCGAACTTCCAAACAAGCATTTAGTCCACCTGAGTCTCTGAATCCTTATACACATCGTTTGTATATTACTGTAACATGACAGAGGTAAGACATTTTATTTATTATTTTATTTACTGTTAGAAATAATTATGTTTTTTTAAGCGAGCGACGCATTCATAAATTTTTGGTTCAGTTTCACCTAGACGGACCACTACGAGTGTGCTCTGATATTACTGAAAGCGAAGATAAAAAGACTCAAATCGCTGTGTCTTATTGATATATAGAAGATTTGAACATGAAACTCATCTGATGTGATTGAAAAAGACAGTTTTTGTATTCTAATTTAAATCATTCTCAAGGTTAAACGTGTTTCTATTATTCCAATCTGGATACACGCAAGTTTCGATTTTTTTATATTTACATCTGACCTATTAAATTTATAACATTTAGTACGCTATCTTATTAAATGAACTTGAAATCTACTAATTCAGCGTAACGTGAAACTAAGAACGAACCAGTTGACGTAATTGGGGAGCTGCAACGTATCATTAGGTAATAGCAGCTGTGCCTCACTCTGCCTCACGGCTGCAAAGCGATATATTGCGACATCCATTCCTGCCTCGTTAATGCAGATAGACTGCAATAATTGTTGAAGACTGCGGATTTTAGATTTCAGTATCACTGTGTAGTCATTTTACAGTTCCGAGGATCTCTTTGACTTTATGAATCCTTTGAATCTGACTTGAAGATAAACAAGTCAGCGTGATAAATGTCTGCTTAGGAAACTGCGTAAGTTTCTTCGTTTTTCATTTTGGTCTACTGAACTTTTAGCGGCATACGACGATGTTTTAAAAGAAAAGTAAGGAAAAAGGTGCGTTTAATTTATTTATTCATTTGCAGGTACATATTGTAGGTACATGAGTAGCATATAATTTGTTCTACATAATATTATAAAAATAAAAGTTTCATCCTTAACCGGGTAAGTAAATAACTTTTAAATAAAATTCTACATTTGTCAAAAGTTGCCATAAACAAATTACACATACCTAATACACCAAATAACAACAACTAATCCTCATTTCACAACTGCCAGGTGAGCATACAAAACTACTTACACAAAACTTACCTCCATAAGTCAGGAAGCATTATTGTGGCGGTTGGAATGAGAACAGAAGTCGAGCGACATAACGACGTTATTATTGGCCGGTTGAGTAGCTCACTTACCTTAAGCTTGCACTTCAGCTTAAGTTAGCTCCTTGGTTTCGCAACTATTACACTATTCTAAATCCATTACAGTCCAGCCATCAAGTTTGCTACAAACTTTAACTCTCCCTTTGCTTTTATACTCGCTAAGATTGTAATAATGACTGGAAAAGCTTCTTATTTTGTTGCGAACTAAAATGAGTTGATGAGTGTTGACGTTAAGAATAAAGGCGAGAAGAAAGGAGATAATTCAAAAGATTACTGTTTTTACTCTGTAATATTGGTGTTAGTATCGGGGGTAAGTTTTTGGAATTTCATTGTTATTAATAGCACAGAAGACAAAATAGTACATTAATAGTATGAATCTACTTTGCACACATGTACATTACGTATTATGTCTAAAATAGCTCTTAAGTAAGTAATATCTCATCAAAAACATAAATGTGAAATGAGAGCTATATTCAAAAAAGAATTGGGTGCCACTACACACAGTTACAGATTGGCAAATATACAATAAAATTTCCAATGTATTTTCCACATTCTGGCTTGAAAATATACGGTCACATAATAATCTTTAAACATAATATAAAATTTATGAATAACTAGCTGTTGCCCGCGACTTCGTCCGCGTGGTATTTAAAAAAAGATCCTATTTTTTCTAAACCTATTTTTTTCTAAAATAAAAGTAGCCTAAGTTATTCCTTGTTATATCAGCTATCTGCCAGTGAAAGTCGCGTCAAAATCGATCCATCCATTTCAGAGATTAGCCGAAACAAACATACAGACAGACAAAAATTGTAAAAAAAATGTTGTTTTGCTATAATGTACCGTGTATACATCCAAATGCACTTAGTAAAAAGAGGTTATTTTAAATTACAAACAGACACTCCAATTTTATTTATTTGTATAAATATTACAATATTTTTAAGGCGTGCATACGTTAACACACAATACACAATACATAGGTTTGATTGAACAGGCGTAAGAATAGACAGACGTTAAGTGTCATATCATGTCAAGCGTTCGAATGCAAATCATACCCATTTTACCACGCGTCTCTTGTTGCTAGATGTTACAGTATTCCCTAAAATAACAACGGGTACACAGTAAAATTATATTTGTGCCAATCGTATAAAGTTTGTCATAACGAATTTATAAAGCCGTCCCTAGACGATAATGCAACGTACATGTTGCATTTATGTACAGTGCAGGAGACGTTTTTACTCTAGGTACTATTTAGGCGTAATGCGTGAACATTATTGTTTGCCTGATAGTCCATCATGCAGCATGATAATATACCTCGGCGCGATACGGTGGAATGCGATACCGAATGAAGAGGATGAGGTAAGGAGACCGCTGGGTTTTAGTGGGTATTCTGTGAGTCTCACATATAGTCCAAGAGCTACTAATAGATCTGACTAACCCGTTACCACGAGCTAGAATGTTTTATTTAAATGATGTTTTATTATGAGTCAATTAAGAAAGTACCGTTCTGGCGTTGTTCTGCGGTTGCGTCATCATCCCTTAAATTTTTGAAAATGCAAAAAAATGTTTTTTAGCTTGCTCCCACAAGGCTACAATTTTAATAGGGCCGTAATTTACTTATTTACTTGCGTACTAAATTTTCACTACTAAATTGTGCGTCTACACGTATTGGGCATCAACCCATTAATGGTCCACTACTGGGTACGGGTAGTCTCCTCTTGAGGAGGCCTAGAGGATACTCCACCACGCTGCTCCAGTGCGGATTGGTGGAGGGGTTAGTGGCCAACCCGAGTGTCGGAAGTTTTTCAAACTACCCGAGGGCCTCCAACATGGCTTAACGACTGTTATCTTATGATAACAACCGGGACCGACGGTTTTACATGCCCTACGAAGCACGGTAACGTTCAAGAATTTTTGCCACTTGCCACATGAGAGATGGTTTATGCCAAGGAGATATCAGCTAACAACGAATTTTTGGAAATTCATCCCATCCCGGATATAGGGGTTGGTAGCCATTTTGAAATTTTTTATGTAAGTATAGTTATAAACAAAAGATAACTTTAATACATTTTTTTTTGGAAAATCATGTCCTAAAGGGTTAATTAAGAGGGTGCAAGTTAGTATGGAAACTAAGTTAAGTTCAAAAGCTTAGACACAAAAAATAACTGTATCATGATTTTTAGAAATTCATCCCCTAAGGTCTAAACCTAAGGGGTTGTAAGCTTGTACGCAACTTCGTCATTTTAGAACTTAGAAATGTGAAAATTGTGAGAGGGAGAGGGAGAGCGAGAGGGAGAGGAAGAGGAATGACGCACCCACAAACTATAACGGCTAAGAACGGCTGTACCGATTTTAATGATTTCTGATTTATTAAACCAACCAAGTTAAAAGTATCACTACATTAGTTGATTGTTAGGCGATACGAAGTTCACTGGGTCAGCTATTACATACATAAGGTGGGACGCGCAAAAGCATTTCCCAGCGGTATAGAAGAAAAAAAGCACGATCATACTTTACATAAAACTTAGATAATAACTGGATTCCTTTTCACATTAAAACGTGAACTTTTTTGCTCCACAACACTTTTCCTATTCCTCTTTTTTTCAAATAGATAATTGCTGTTGACCCTAGTGGTCTTTACAGCTTTACAATAGTTCTCGCAACTATCTAGTATTCTCTGAACTTTCAGGAAGTTTCAAAATTTGATCATTAAAGTACGCTTAGGTCGGCTTAGCTCGAAGCTAACAATATAGTAGAATGAATGGATTACGTATAATATAATATACTGGATTATAAATTTTAGGTCTAATAAGTAACTCCCTTCGCCTCTATAAAATAGCTGCTGTATCCTCTGCAAGATATAAAGGACAAAGGTATTTTGTGAAAGTAAAGATGTGACAAAATGCATTACAATGCATTTATGAAAATACAATGTTTTTTAAAGCATTAAACGTTAAATGTAAATTTAATTATTGGAATACAGAGCATATTTGTAGTACTCTGAAATATTAGGATTATATGTATATCGAATATCACTTAAGGTCATTTGACGTCTATAACGGTCGCTGCTCGACCAGCCAGGTTCGAAGATGTATGGTCCAGTCAATGGCTTCATCCCATTATGGCCCACTACTAGGCACGGGTCTCTCCTCTTGAGGAGGCCTAGAGCATATTCCACCACGCTGCTCCAGTGCGGATTGGTGGAGGGGTTAGTAGCCAACCCGAGTGTCGGAAAGTTTTCAAACCGCCCGAGGGCCATGGGGACATGGCTTAACGACTGTTATTTAATGATAACAACCGGGACCGACGGCTTTACGTGCCCTCCGAAGCACGGAAATGCTCAAGAATTTTTTGCCAGTAGCGGTCAACTAGTCGGTCCAGACAATATTCTTACCACATTGTGTTCGAAACATATTGTGGACAGGGGGCAGAAAATTTTCATTATTTTTTAAATACTTGTTAAACATATAATTAAAGTGAGTAGTCCTATCGCACCCATTTTTACTAATCGTGTACTATGTACTAGCTCAAACTCAAAGTCAAAAATGCTTTTTTGTGGACAATAGGTACAGCTGTTGAACTGCTTTATGTTTTGGCAACAATTTACCACGTAAATGACAGAAAGTTCAAAGCTTAATTTTTTATTAAGACTCCCTCCCCTGTAATATCAAAGCAGTTTGACTAAAGCTTGTTATGGGCGTAGTTCTGTGGGTATATGCTAATATTAAGTCAGTTTACTCTTAGCATTAATATAGAGTGACATTATACATGTACGTAGATTGTACAATTGTACATCGGTACAAACAATGGTCCAACGGGATGCAACCGAAAGCAGTGGTCATATCCTACATTCCATAATCTTACCGGTCGGTTCTAGATTAGCTCCGTTCAAATTGCCTCATGCATCTCGGTGCGTTACTAATCTGTGCAGCAAACCTTCCTACATCAAATACATTATATCAAATGGCACCCGCTCAAGTCAGGACCATTACAGTCTGATTGCAAATCGCTGAGGGCGTTTAGCTCTTGTTTGCTTAGGAATGTGTACATATTACGAAGGCAGGAAATCAATAGAACTAGGTCGATTCGGCTCTTCTAATATCATAAATAATTCAGTATAATTGAAAATTAGTACAACACGTGCAGAACATAATATATCCACCCTTGAAATTTACTACTCTCTGGAGGATTAACGTTTATGAGCCAGCCCTGATCTCTGGGTCACTAAAATGAAACGATCGTTTTTATTGTGTAATTTGTGATGTCATTTTATGAAGTGTTGTGTTATCTAAAGCAGACTACAATTTTAAAATGACTATCCATTTAATTTTTATTTTCTTTGAATTAGACTGCCAAATCTTTTGGATACTTTGAATAATAATCATAACACATAGCGGTTTAGGAGAAATTAATATAGAATTTTGTGTGTTGTGCTCAGTTCATTGTTTAACATTAATTACAGAAATCCTTACACTTAATTACACATAGCTCAATGGCTTGTGTCGATCGTCAATGACTTATACACTATACGTTCGGGAAAATATTTCGGCAGCTCTAGCGGCAGCACTTGACTTAGTCCGTCAATTATTTTTTTTCATTTTTAAAATATGGCATCTGGTTTTCGCTGTAATGATTTTATCATTGTTATGATCTTAGTGAAACTCGCAAGGTTAAGACGAATCGATTGACGTAAGAATCATCAAAATCGGTCAACACGTTTGGTCTCTACAATTCCACATAAGAAGAAACATATATAGACTGATAAACATATTACCTTCCCTTGCGTTGCGCAGTCGGGTTATAAGTAACCAAATTTTTTCTATCTATTGCTTGGAATCAAGAATGGATATTTGGATGTATTCACTCATTATACTTAAATTTATTTTTCAACAAAATCGTATAGTATTTTTTGTAAAAATACCTATATATATAATATCCTCTTCCTATATATATAATAATACTCTTCCTATTTAGTATATTTATCTTGCTGAATCTCCTGAATATTGAATGAGATCACGATACCGTTTAATGATAAAGCTGTATATTTGTATGTAAATTAGTCGTCATTAACCTGCTTCGCGAGGCGTAAACTTGACCGTATTCTAACACAGAGGGAGATATTCGAATATACCTAGAATCAATTATACAAAACGAATTTATCAATTTCAATTTTCAATTTATTTATTTGCATTAAGTACTTTGAGGCACTTAGCCTGTAATAGGCATACAAATATTGTCTAGTACAAACATAATTATTCATAATTTGATTAACATTAAAATTAATTTTATATATTGAAATTAAATTACACAATTAAATAAATTACATTAATTAATTTACACATTAAAATAATTAAATTACACCTTAATTAAATAAATTACACATTTAGATTAAAATTTAAAAATATAAATACAAAAATCGCACCATTTAAATACTAAAAATTAAATAAATTCATTTATGACATAATAACAATTATTTATTAAATGTCGTTTAAGTTGAGCTCTAAATTTATTAAAGGTAAGGTTTTTAATGTCATTGGGAACTTTATTATAGATTTTAACACACATCCCGCACGCATTACGATGGACCAAGTTTGTACGCATAACTTTATCTAGAACCAGTCGCTGTCCATTTCGTGTATTTCTGGGATATAACTCCTGAGTTGTTTTAAATAATTCCCGGTGGCGTCTTACAAAGAGTTATCATGTGAATGATCTCAGTTGGTCAGGCAGAATCGTGTCACTAATAAATGTCTAGTAGTCGTAACTAACAAATGCTTCTTTGGTTTTTTATACCACAACTAATGAATGCTACTAGGGTTATGTTTCAAAACTAACAGTAAGACGACAAGACGAGTAGAAGACAAGTAATGCAATGCTAAAGCCAACTCAGTCTAAAATTTCGTATTGAAGCTAGGGCGTATGAATATGATTACTGACGACCTCCTTAGCTTCGCTTCGGAAAACATTATCTATGCACTACCTATTAGGATTGCTTAAATATATTTCATCAGAAACTTTATTTACAATTTTCATAATTTTAACTACAGAAATTAAGAAAGACTTACAGAAATTAAGAAATTAAGAAGCGGGTCTATCGTCATCTTCTTGGCCGGCAACGCGTTGGTGACGCCCCTGGTGTTGCTAATGTCCATGGGCGGCGGTGATCACTTACCATCAGGTGACCCGTCTGTTCGTTAGCCTGCTCTAAGCATTAACAAACAATTCACACGTGGTAGAAATGAAACTTTCCAAAATTTTGGTTTCAAGATAATGAGATGAAAAAGCAATAAATCGAATCTTCTACCTTGTTCCTCGCGCCATCTATGAATACAACTTAGCACTTTTTAAAAGATAACCACGAACATAAGAAAAAGAAAACAGTAAGTTTATCAGTGATACCTATATGAATAAAATATGATTTTGAAATTTGTTTCAAAACTAACTTCAGTAACAAAAGTAAATTTTTACTACAGTAAATAAACAAACAAAAGTTAAATAAACTTGTATTGATATTATTGACCGTTTATTTGTGAACTTGTATAATGAACACATAACTGAGCTGAACCACTTTACCGAGGTTTTATCAATTTACTTCACCCAGTGGATTGCACCGGCATTTTGTACCCCACGATTTCATACTATACGAGAGTTGAAAATTGTTTTATTGTAGTTTTTTAGTTGGATATGCGCTGAAACTTTCGCAATAAAAGTTACGAAAGCGAAATCGGATGCAGAAGGTCAAGTGGGGTAGAACGGAACAGAGTTCGTGTTTAGCGTAATAAAATGGTGTATATCGAGTTTTCAAAGTTGGATAAACCGCCAATTATATAAATATTATGCTTTTTTATTCATTGCATACCATATAGCTTAGGGTATCGTTAAATAAAATTAAATAGTTATTTCAAAAATATTATGGGTTTTATAGGACTCTTGGATTTAGAGGTCCGTTTGCGATTTATTTGGCATTAAAGTGCCAATTTTGCTTAGAGTCAAGTGCCTGTCGAGTAAACGGTTGGAGTTGGACAAGTGAAAAAATTCCCAAAGATAGGTTACATGATGAATTTACAAGGAAAACTATCACAGCTATGTTAGCGTATGTCGTTAATGAGTAATAGTTGATAAACTACTTCAGAACCCTACATTGCGCGTGGCCTGACACGCACTTGGCTGACTCAAGCAAGAAGATGAATGAATGAATGAATGAATTCAAAAACAGTATATTACAATCCAGCACACTTTGCCGATGAAACTAGGTGATGATAGCCTGGATTGATTTTTGTTACCTACGGTCAATTAAAAATCTACTGACCAAGCCTTACGTTAACTGATGGACCTACGGTTCAAGATGACAAGTGTTTAAAGCAACAATGATTCCAAAAGGAAGAATAAGCTCGACAGAACACACAAAGATTCTTCATACAAACAAAGAGTAGCGCCATCTAACTCTCTTTAAGGCTTCGTTCTAGTCACATTCCATCAAAAAAGTTTGTACATCTCATGGGAAAAATTCCGTTACCGAACTGTGATCAATATGTTGTGCCAGGAGATTTAATTCTCATCTTGATGGAGTGGGACCGTAACGCAGTCAGGCAACGATAAGTTATTATATAAGAAATTTTAAGGATTATTCCGATATCAATGCTGTCTTGGCGCACTCTCATTTCACTGATATTAAACTTTGAATTAATTTGTATAATTAGATACCTCTAATCAGACAACTTCGTAACAACTGTTTAAAAATGTTAGAGATACAATTTTGTTAGTCGCTTTGTAAAGCGACAATATAATTCTGTGATAAAGATCTTAAATAAATCAAAAATCAAACTCTACGAACTACATGAGACAGCGTCGGCAATGTACTGAGGATTGGTCTTATTGCATAAATTTAGATGCCTCATTTTGACCGCGCGTTGGCCCCTGCCCTTATATAATAATAGATTAGATAGATAGACAGATAGATAGATAGATAGATATTGATATATACAGGGTGTTTGGTAGAGGGTCTGACAAAACAAGTGAGCGTATCTAGATTGTATAGAGTAATATTTAAATAAGTCTATGGATTTAACTTATATTTTATTATAAACAAGTTTTTATTCTAACACTAAATAATTAATTTTATTTTCAATCATAGGTATAGTTGTTTCATTGAGACTGAATACGATTCTAATTGCAGCGTGTGACGCAGTGCGGTCACCGCATGATTTATTGTCTGTCTAATGAATACCCTAGGGCCTAGGTAATTTACCTTGGCCTTTGTTATTTTTATTGAGTGCTCATATTTGGCGCATTATTTAAGTTTGAATTTGAAATTATATGTTCGTATAAGATATTTAGGTGTGTAAAGATGAATTAAAATCACAATTAAAACTACGTAATTAATTCACCTTTACATTCACCTTTCACCTTCCATTCCATTCACCCGTCACCTTTCCATTCATCTTTCATTTAGCAAGGCTGTGTTTGGTGGTAATAAGTTATTTTTAAGTGCATTGTAACTGTCGGCCATGGGCTTAATGGCAAACCTTAAGCTGGCCATATACGATCAAGTTTACTTGTCAAGTTTGAAGGTTGACTTGACGCGGAATTTACTGGATGCCGCATCAAGTCCGCTGCAAACTTGACAAGTAAACTTGATCTAGTATGGCCAGCTTTAGATGTCACTGACGCGCCGGCCAATAATTAAGAGCTAAGGAAAAAAATTTATACTTCAGAAAGGTAATAAATCGTAACGTTTAAGACACTTTCCCAAATATAGACAATATCTCAGTAAAAGTTCCTTCTAAAAATTACCTTTACATATTTGAAATTTACTTTAGTTGAAACAATTGCATTTCTAATTTTATTTATTTAGTACAAACAGTGGAAAATAACACTGTTATCCTTGTTTTGTAGAATGCTTCACTGTACCAGCACAATGTAACAAGAAGGCACGCTTCACCTCAGATGCCTCTTATGTTGGTTACTTGAGTACTTTTCTCTTTGTACAGCCTGAATACAAACTTCTGTTGAATACCTTCTTTGTCTCTATAACTATGGGTTACCTTACAGACAAATGTCAGCATCTGGATCAATGATTTCAAAAGAAAAATTTCACTCAAATGTTCTTTATACAAATAAAAAGTTTTTCCATCTTTCTTTCTCTCTCTTTTTATTAAGAACGTGAGACAACGTTACCGCAGTAAACTGAGCATTGGTCTAATCCACCTATACCTACTCAAACTGCGGCCCGCCGGGCTTTTGTGGTTGGCCCATCTGGTGTTACATTAATTTAAACTATATATTTTGAAATTAGAACTTAGAACTTAGCGGCCATTGGAAAAACTGAGAGCGCGCTGAGTAAATAGGTCCTACATCACACTACCGCACCGGGTGTGCAGTGCTAACTAATAATATAAGGCAATTATTTTTATCATGGAAACACGTCTTTTTACTATTTTCGTAAACCTTTAGGACCACGATTTAATTTGCAAAATGTTGAACTTTTGTCGCGTTGAATTGGCAAAATGTTGAATCCCAAAATGTTGAATTCGTAAAAGTTGAATTTCTGAAAATTTCTGAGTAAGTTCATAAAGAAATAAAAGTTGATTAGTCTATTTTATACTCGCCTCGCATCCATAGGACTCATGCATCCTCTATCATAATATCGTCGATCGGTCTACCTAAGTGGCCTGGCATAGGCCAGGCCACTTAGGCTTCCCTGTCGATACGTGAAATATTTGAGTCTATCTTGAGTGTAACTACCTATCAGCCTTTTAGAGTACACTGCTGAACATAGGCATCCCCTAATTGGCTACACTCTGACCAGTCCTGGGCCCTCTGAATCCAGCAGTTTGGATCCTTAGTCAACCTGGCCGGGGGGGGGGGGGGGGGGGGCGACCAGTACTCCGCGACAGTTTCGGAGATGTGCTGCCATACGAAGACTTTTTGATCCCATCGGTTATCAGTCCTCCTGACGATATGACTTACCCATTGCTACTTCAGCCGGCTAACTCTACGAGCTATGTCGGTAACTTTAGATCACCTACGGACTTCATCGTTTTTATTTCGTAATCAATCTTATTTCGTAGCGAAACACCAAGCATAGCTCGTTCCATAACGCGTTGTGTGACTATGAGCTTTTGAATGAAGCCACTAGTAAAAGACCACGTCTTGGATCCTGATGATGATGAAGTCAACAAGGCAACACACATTGCTCGAACACTCGATTTCAGGCACTGAGGAGTTTTGGTTGTCTTATCGTCTATGTTTTTGTCTTGTCTATGTTCATCTTAAGATCCACCCGTTGTGGGGTACTGTTAAGGTCCCCTATGATACTGAGGTCCTTCAGCGTTTTCGCTAGGATCACTATATCATCGAGTAATCGAAGGTGTGTGAGGTATTCACCATTGATGTAAATATCGAGCCTTTTCTACTCCACTAGCTTGAACATAGCGGCAGGTATAGGTCATCAGTCCACCTGATTGAGGGGCGACTAGTGCTCCTTTTACCGAGACGTGGCCCCCATTCGAGGACTTTGCGACACCATCGATTATCTGTCCTTCGAACGATGTGGCCTACCCATTGCCACTTCAGCCGGATAACTCTGCGAGCTATGTCGGTAACTTTTGTTCGCCTACGGACATCATCGTTCCGAATCTTATCGTGTAGTGAAATACCTAACATAGCTCATTCTATAGCGCACTGCGTGACTTTGAGCCTTCGAATGAGGCCAACAGTAAAAGACCACGTCGCGGATCCATATTTTAACACTTTCGACGTCAGGCACTAAGTTTTGGATGAAAAGAATGTCGTAGTTTCCCGATCGCTGCCCAGCCGAGTTGGATTCGTCGAGTGACCTCTTTCTCGAAGTTAAGGTGAAGGTGATGAGTCTATATTCTACAGAAAGACAAATACGTCAACAACAGAAGAACACAAGAGTTTAATGCGAGATTAGTGCGATTTTGATGTTGACAAGTAAGTAGGAATATAAATGTGGTTTGTTATGTAAAGCAGGACTTTCTTTATGTATAATAAACTATGTACATAATTAATAACAATAATAGCACCTTCTCCTCAACGACGGCTTAATTTAATTAATTAAGCAGTACTTAATGTTGTAGGCGTAGTGCTAACTAAGAGCGATGAAATGTTAACAATGTTATTGTTCTAGTGGATTTAATCCAACAGAGGATGGCTCTTATATTAATTTGAATGTTTACGTGAATTTCGGAGGTAAGATCTTCAGTGTAACCTTCGAAGTGTAACGATGTATTAATTAATTTACGGAAGGGAAAGTTTAGTACTTATCATATCAGCTTGAATGTTATATTAAAAACAATAAATGCTTGTACGGTCTGGTACATAAAATGAAAAAAGTGGATTTTATAAAAAAAAAAACTAACATTAATGCGTAGCGTAGTATATCTTGTGAACTTTAATATAAATTCTTGAGTAGGATAAAAAATATGTAAATAAATAAGTAAAAATTGTAAATTTTATACTATTGTTACATATTACTATATACTTTTTTCATAATATAAGTGGTATACCTACTATACTTATTGGTATTAAGCAGCAATGTAGTCTTATCTACAACTTAGTGAAAGTCTTATTCACCCTTGACTTGAAGACACCCATACCTATTGTAATCGAAAAAGAACACCGACCGTCCTTCGCGGTACGCGTGATGAAAGTAGAAGCTAAGGACGTTGTTCGCATCAAAGGCATGTTTTCCACGAAGGGTGGGATACTCACCATACATCGATGGATGGTAAAATAGGGGTTAGAGGATTTACGTGAGATAAAGCTTACGCACGCTAAAATTAAATGTTTATCCGGAGCCTGGCTACTCTACTACCACTGTATGAATGGCTTGGCTTGGCTTCAACCCAATATGGCCACAGGTCTCTTAACTCGAGGAGGCCTAGAGTATACTCCATCACGCTGCTCCAGTGCGGATTGGTGGAGGGGTTAATGGCCAACCCGAGTGTCGGAAGTTTTCAAACCGCCCGAGGGCCTCCGACATGGCTAACGACTGTTATCTTATGATAACAACCGGTATTAACGGCTTTACGTGCCCTCTGAAGCACGGAAATGCTCTAGAAGTTTTTGCCTCTAGCTGTCACCCATCCAAGTACCGCGCCCGCTGTTGCTTAAATTTGTAGATCACTTAGGATTGACGTAAGGTGCCGGGCTATGAGCCACTGTATGAATACTTAAATCAAAAGCAACTTTACTGAACATCAGTTTTATCGCTGAAAGTGTAACTTAAAAAAAATACTACGCGTACGAAGTCGCGGGAAAAGGCTAGTTTTGCTGTCCTGACACAATGGTCCGGAATAATATTTCAAAGCGATAAATATGAAAAGTATGATGTGTACTAGTAAATAATATAGATAACAAGGTAGTAAGCTGATTCCCGGATTAGAAGAAAATAATCAATATGATTTGACATAATCGATACGCCTAATTTAAACGTGATCTGAAATAAATCTACTTATCGAATTAGTGTACCTAAGCATTAATCTTGGATTAAAAATTTAGTTATGTCATAACATAGGTACTGTTACAAAAATCATGGAATGTTATTTAAAATTTTATCGCTAAAATATATCTTTACTAATCGTTATCGATTAGTTAAGGAATACTAATTGATTTCTAAATGCAAGAGACCAGGTGCCTCAGTGTTAAAAACATAACTGTGCCCAAGTTAAAACGTATTTATCCAAGACACCTTTTGTATTAAAAAGCTGTAATTTGGAATGGATAAACTTATTTTTCACGGCAGAAAAATTATATTATAAAATAAAATATTTAAAAAATTTGGGTATCTTCCACCTGTACCAACCTAACACGCAAAATGGGGATGATAATTTTTTTTTCTCGCCTACCCTATAGTGTGCAAAAATATTGTGAGATATTGCAAATACCATTTTTGTTCATCTAAGAAATGTTAAGCTTTGAATTGTTCATTTAGAATCAAGTGTCCTAAGTGAATTAGCTGGCAGCAAAATAGTTGGTGTTAGGCGTGTGGAAAAATTCATGAACGTAGATAATATTATGTATTTTAAATTTTTTCAAAATTAATATTTGAAATAATTCATAAAAGAAATTGTTATAAAAACTATAAATACAATCACGTAATAATTCATGTAATTTTCATCATATTTTAAAACATCAATTCATAAAAAATCCTTAAAACTCATATAATTTTTTGAATGAATTGATGTTTTAAGAAAATAAAGCAATGTGGCTCAAATATGGTAATTAAGTACCTGAGAGTATGTTTAAAAGGAAAGCAGACAAATAGGATAAGTATCTATTTAATTTCTGTCGTAACATCAAGTATGTTATGTATACGATTATGGTATGATGTAACTTAATATTTCTTGAATAAATTTGTATGAACTAATTATTATGTGTAATTAATTCCATCTGTTGAATAATAATTATTCATATTTGTAAGAAACTCTCTCTTTCCTAGTTTGTATTCGCTTCATCTACTGTCTGCGCAGATTCGATCACATCTCATGATCTTCATCGTCGTCAGCTTAAATGGCTTCCCATTCGTGAGCGCAGGCAGGTTAGATTACTTAATACTCTTCATTCTATACTGTTCGACGCTTGTCAGACGTCCCTAAGATATCTGAAACAAAAGTTTCAGTATCTTTGTTAAGATCATGAACGTCAAGTTCGATCTTCTGACACTCTTGTATTGTAAATTCCACTTCACTGTTCCAGTTTTCTTTATAATTCTTTTGATAAATATGCAAATCGGCTCTCGAATGCCCTTCCGGATGACATAAGAAAAGTTAGTACCAAGCAGGACTTCAAAATGAAAGTCACAGATCATTTTCTCAAGAATTTGGGACTCACTTTTATGTAAGTTACGTCGCTAATTTTATCGTAGTTTCTCTATTCTGTAGATAATATAATATATTCTATACGTATATGTTTATAACTAATCTATTTATTTCTATTTTATATAACCTATTTACTTTAAACATACCTACACTAAATATCTTATTATAGCTAGTTTTATTAACACTTTATTTATCATCTCCATATACCGCCTTCGATGTTTCTGTTTTCCAAAGGTCGGCTGACAGAGAATGCTTCTATCATTAAGCCTACCTGTTGTACCATTTTTAAAGGTAAAATAAAGTTTAAAATAAATAAATATTACTATAATTTATAACACTTACAGTAACCCGCCCTTGCTTCGGTACATACTAGAACCCTATTCCTTAGGTCTGCAAAATAGTAAGGTCTTCTCTTGAGGTTTGAGATAACTTTATTCTCATAAAGAACACAATTCACTTACATGAGAATGAAACAATAATATAGAGATAACAGTGAGTACATTGCACAGAGTTGCGTTAATATTCCAAACTATAATATAAAAACTATTGAGGATACTTGAATAAAGATACGTTCCATACTCGCACTCAAGTCAGGTAACATAGAGTTATGAATGTCTGGAAGTGTCTCATACTAAAGTGGTGTTGAGGTTTTTCATAACGAAAATTTTTAGTCTCTTTTTAAAAGTAAACATTGATTTTGCTTCTTTTAGGTCTTTTGGTAGCTGATTATAAATTCTTTATTAAAACATTGAACCATTATAATTTTCAAGGTTTAATCATTACCAAGAGTACCTATTTGGTATTCAATGTTTGAAATGAATTTGAATGAATACAAACATGTGTTTATTGAAATAAGTACAAAATCAGTCAAAACAACAGTATAACCGTATTGGGGTGGCCCAGAATACTCACCTCAATCCCACGCCGGCTGACCAGAATGTCTTAAGTGGCAACAGAAACCGGTCGTCCCAGCTTGCTGGTTGGATTTGCGTAAGGATTAGTATTTTTTCGTGAAGCATGCCTGACTTCAGAATCAGTTACCCCTTTGTTACTCATTTTTCTAAACCGGCGACTCAGGAGTGATGGAAATGGTGTTACCAGTATTCATGGGCAACAATAACCAGTAAACCTTACGTGTCTCTTCTGTTTATTTGTTTACTAATTCCATAAAAAACTAACGACAAAACTTTTGCGTCAATTTCACAAGAGCAAAAGACGAATTAAAACGATCAGATAAAACCACAGGATAAAACCCTGTAAAATTATGTTTATTTTGCTAAAACAAAAGCAAGATTTGATAGACGTGATTTTTACTAATAGGTACACTAGTGGGATAGATCCGATAGTAGAAAGACGAATGGCGTAAGTTTATAATTGGGACCTTTTAGAACGCAATTCTAAATAAACAAGAATATTTTCAATTCTCCTAAATGCAAATTCTGTATTGCATATTCAGTATTCAATTATTAAATTTGCTGAACGGCTTAACTTGTAGACTTGGCGCACACTCTATGATGCTTATAGTCCAACTGAGTAGAGCTCTTATACTGCGATTAAAACTTTATTGCATAGCTCCATTTTATGTATATAACATAAACTTTTTCAATAACCTCGTTTTTAGGGTTTCGAAGTAAAATAAGAACCCTTATAGTTTCGTTATGTCCGTCCGTCTGTCCATCTGTCCGTCCGCCTGTGTATCTGTCCGAAGCAAAGCGCTGAGACCCTTAATGCTAGAAAGCTGTAATTTGACGTGAATATATCTTACTTAAAAACTTACCACTTCGGAACCCTACATTGCACGTATTTTTTCAATTTTATTTTTCACTTGGATTTTTCAATTGTAGTACTTCAAATTCTAACATCTAGATCTTTATATCGATACATACTCGTAAATATGCTAAAATTGTATCTGTATTTGTATATCCAAAAATATAATTTGTTACAATATTGATCTACCTTCCTTTAAAAAAAGCGATCACAAAGAAATTATTCCAGAAATCAGAATTTTGACTTATTTAATTAGAGTGGGTATCGATGAAGTTCTGTCTAGTAAACTCAGTAATAAGGCAATAAGTATTTATAATTCATAGTTCGGAAATACGCCACACTTATTAAAATATTATAGATATGATAATCCAATGCCTGTGGAAATATTTAGCTCCAGAATCTTTGAACTTGATAACAACATTACTAAGAAATAATGAGATTTGTGTCAAGTCAACGCTGCTTCGCTCCGTTGCTTGCTAAGCACGATCATTAATTATGACCTACGTAGCCATTTCAGACATAATGATTATGGTTATGTGTTTGTCGACTGCATAATTTGTAAATATGTTACTAAATGTATTGGAATTAATAGTTTTACTGAAAAAATCCTGCGTTATAGTGCACGTAACTCAAACCATGCACTCAAAATTAAAACTTTAATGTGACAGTAAGTACGTAGTTAATAAATAGTTTTAATATACGTTAGAATATTTAAGTAAATTATAAAAATACACAATATTTTGTATTTAGAATTCATTGTTACTTCCAAAAGATCTTCATTATTCCTTAAGAATATCGCGAAAAATATTAAGCCAAACAAAGGAGAATGCCCATAGCCAGTACTCTCAAAAAAAATTTGTGTCACAATGATTTTTGGACAAAAAATTAAATAATTTTCTGAAATTAATAAGTAACTTTACTTCCTTTTTACAAAAGAAAACCATTCAGCCATTTATGTTTGGATAAGGGCCAATCAGAAATCTTTTAAGATCCTTCGGGCCAATAGGTTGCATTGATTACATTATGAATATGATACAACAACCTAGATGACGTAAGGGGACTGTCAAATGAATTAGAAAATTATTATAATCAGCTAAGAGTAATAGTGTTTTGTGATTATAATACATTACAAACTGATGTTTGGCGTTTTGGGACTGTCATAATTTGAAACTTAAAAGATCGACATTACATACGCAATCGACTTTAATACGCCTGCATAGAGTCCATAATACTGTGAGTTTACTATAACCTAAATTCAAACAAATTTTGTTGAAAATCTCGTATTTCCTGCTATTAACATTGACTAAAGTTAGTATGTGTAATTTATTAAGATAACATAATCAAATAAAGGCATTTTTATCAGGACACAAAAATGTTAAAGTCAGTACATTTCTCCATACTAAATGGGTATTCCCCTTTTATTTAATTTGATGGTAATTTTTAAATGCTTTAATTGATTGCTGATATAATCAGTCACGCTCATTAATTTGATAACTGCAGAGATTATTCTTTTTTATATTTATTATCAAGTTTAGAAACTTTTTCTCAATTATATGTAGAGTGTCGTGGTAAATCATAGAATTACTAGAAAAAAAATCTTAAGAAAAAAACTTGCGCACTATGAGTTCAATAATAATATTAGTTGTGTTAATAATGGCTCTAGTCTTAATCCACCATCATATAAGAAAGCGAAGCTATCGATGGAAAATGCTAAGCCGATTCCCAGGAGACCTCCCATTGCCATTGATCGGGAATGCAATGCAAATTGGATTCGATGCTGACGGTCAGTTCTTTCTTACAACCCATAACTATCCGCTATTCTCCAGTCTCCTCACAATTTTGTGGATGGATTAAGGCCTAAAATCCACCCCGGTGGCCAAATGCGGATTGGCGGATTTCACCCAAGTTTAAGAACTTTAAATATTAGTAATAATCTGCTAGAACATATGAGTAACTTATTTTATTTAAAATTATTTTAGAGGCTTCATCCAGATTAATGACACTGTGGAGAAAATTTGGAATGACGGAATTTCGTATGACAGTTGGTTCTGAGGATTGGGTGTTCTTATGCAACCCAGAAAATGTTGGGGTAAGTATTTTTAACGATAATATGGCTAGCGAAATAGCAGGCAGTAAATTGTTTTTATAAGTAGTTTTATATTTTACGTACTTACATGATTTGGATAAAATAATTACATCACATTTTATGTAATATTAATTCTAGGTTTTATTACTAGTCTAGTGCAGTATTATATTTTATATTACGCCATTATTATTATATTTTAGTATTATATTTTTTAGTTTTAGATTATTTTTATAAAGTTTTGTAATATTTTTTAATTATTTTTAAAGTTTAATACGAGTATATAAGACCACTCTGTTGCATTAGGTCTTTCACCTGTAATGATATATGTATGCTATGAATAACTAAATAAATAAATAAATATTAAATCACTTTAGGTAGCGTATAGTGATGTACTATATTATTATGTAAATTAATATAGTGTTTCCTACGTCATTAAACTTCTCCATTATTCTAATATTTTCAGGTTATTCTCAACCATCAGACGGAGCTTTTTAAACCAGTTGAGAGAAATACCGCCATGAGACCTTTTTTTGGTAATTCAGTATCAACATCAGAGGGTAAGATTTCGGTAGTATGATTTGTTTTGAGTGGTGTAATTAAATATAACTTGGTTAAATTGATCATATAAGCAATAATGAATAAAGCAAATATGTAGTTATCGAAAAAAGAAGTAAATAAATATAATATTGTATTGTTTTAAAAGTCCAATAATAAAATTAATCATGCATGAACGTAAATTGTTGTAAAGCCGAAAATTATAAAATGAAATACGTACAAACATATACGATAAAATATCAAAAAAATTTGGTAAATATATTATTATTATCATTTAAACAATTCATTTTAAAATGAATAGTAATTGTTTATGTGCGGGTAGTTGATAAATTTTCCAAAGCGTAACGAGGGATTTTTTGTACATGTCACATTTCGAAGTTAATGAAAAAAGTTGTAACACAATATTAGAAACCATAAAACATACTCGCAATTTTCCTGCCGATCTTCTGTACCAACCGACACCTTATATAGACAATAAGACAATAAGACAAAATGCCATATTTTGAGTCCATAATATACTGTATCTAAATTTAATTGTTAACAACATTACATCTATTTAAATTGTATTTTATGAGCTGAAGCTGATCGCCTTAATTCCTCCCAGGTGAGCGATGGCGATCCACCAGAAAATTAATGGCGCCAAGTTTCCAATTTAAAACATTGGAGAAGAGAGTATCGGCCGTAAACATGCACTGCGATCGACTATTTAATGTTCTGGATAATTTGGCGAACAAAGGGCCCATCGACATGTATCGATACCTGAGACCCTTTATGTTTGACCTTTTATGTGGTAAGTAGATACATATTATAAGTACGTCGTTTGTTTACATGTTTTTTTATCTACTCATACTGATAAGCCCAGCTACAAAATATTTACACATTCTGTTCTTACACATAAAGTGCTTTACACAAATATAGTCGAACTGACGATGCACCTGATGGTAAGCGGCTATCGTGGCCTATGTAAAACAGTGACATGACACCAAAGGCATCACTGCTGCATTGCCGGCCACGAAAGGAATAGAAAGAAAGATAGAACTGGCTCTCATTTCGCCACTGAAACAGCGACGAGTCGTTTGGCAGCTGAATCAAGCAAGAGAGTGGACTCTGTGGAAAAATAATAATAGTAATAATGATATTAATTAGTTATTAAAATCATTACCATCATAATCCCTCTGTGAGGCCCAACTACACTCACTTGGCGTGAGTTTGGGGTTAGTATTCCCGTTACAATGCGGGTAAACAAACACACATAATAGCTTTATATGGTAAAGGTTAAAAAGAAATTAAGTTTTGGGATTTTATTTTAATTTTGAGGTTTTATTTCAACACAAAACATTAAATTAAAAATTAAAAATAGTTAAACAACCCGTATTTAATTTCCGAATATTGTATAATAATTATTAGTTTTATTCTGCTGTGACAAATGTTTAGCCTTTCGTTTTTATTTTAATGGACAATAAATTATTTTAATCGTTTGAAATCTAACGAACGTTTTTGTTGACGTGATAACGTCTTATAAATCGATGAATACCGGCTGCACCCACGAAAAAGTGTCACATTCCGCCTGAGCCTGAGAGTGTAAAGCGGGGAATACACTTCGCGGACTTGCCCACGGGCAGTTGGGCCGGGCAAGCCTGTCGCCACAATACACTACACAGACTTATCAGTTTGTGTTAGGGCGGCTTACCGATTAGTCGTGTTGTGCGTATACATTATAATGATATGTCTGTGCCGCCACAGACAAAATGAGATCGCGCGGACGTGCAACGGTTGCCCGCTTGCGTCTGCCATACTGACTGCAACGGTCCTACACTAGCAAACATTGCACAGACCTATAGTAGCGAGGTCCGGTGGGATGTCTGCAGACTTGTCCGCGGGCATGTCCGTCTAGTGTATTCCCCGCTTAAGCTAGAGCGCGGAACAAGCAATAGAGAGGCACGATCGGCCCAAGCGTTGGCTTGTGACACATTTATCTCTCTTCTCGCGTGACGTCAGAGTTAACAGTTCAAATAGTTCTGCTACTACTACTGCTACTGCTATATTTGTATAATTATGCAAAATAATGATAATTAAGTGATAATAATTCAATTAAATTCATAAAAGTATGCAATCTTTCATCAATGTTTCTTTATGACGTTACAGACAACCAATTTTTTTCAGATACCCTCATGGGAGTCACCTTTAATCTTCTCGATAATCCAGATCATCCTTATTTGATAGCGAGTGAGAAGTAAATATTGAATTAATTGATATATGAAATGTTTGATGCCTAATATAACTGAAACATCACAAAAAAATTGTGAAAACAATTCGATGCCCTCGGGGAACAAAATGGTAATCGACGGTCACCGTTCATTTTCGGCATCTACGAGTCAATATACACCTGCTAAATATTATTTAGATTTTTATCTTTGAATTTCATAAAATTAGAGCCATTTTATTTTTATTCCTCGGAAGTCATTTACCTACAAATTATAGCCCATAATAAAGTCGTAATCATATATTACTGAACAACTACTAGTCTCTTTAGATCAGTAAGACGCTTATACCATTTTATTCTTCTCTAAATAAAATTGTTACATTTCAATACTTCAAAGATGAGTATTAACTTTCACCGGAAGAAAATTGTAATAGTTTAATACATTTACAATGAATTCATAAAAGTACAATAAAAGTGTATCGTAAGTGATGAAAACTGGCGATAGCATGATAGAGTTTTACGGGAATAAAATTGTTATATACACTTACTTGCTACACAATTCCATATGATAACAGTATTATTGTTTTTTGGTAATAATTAAATGATATATATTATTTCATTATTATTTTTATGGAATGTAATTCGAGACAAAATAATGCACATTTTGATGTATAATTCAAAGATACCCAATCATTATACTGCCTAGGAAAAAACAAAACTGGTTTTTTGCTTCTCCTGTAAACTTTACTTTTCTCTATTACCATTTTATTCCCCGGGGGCGTCGAATTTTAGATTTTTATACATTACAGAACATTGTATTGTATTGTACAAAAACTTGTCAAAACGAGGCTGAATATGATAAATTTTGTTATGGCAGGTGATTAAAACGTTAAGAACCGCGAAAAAAATACTTAGTATTAAACTAAACATGTTATCTAGTTTATCCTGAGGCTATTTTCCTTTACATACTTGAAATAGTTACATATTATGTAACAGGGTTTAAATATCGGGATTGTAAAATAATCTCGATTATAAAATAATAAAAATATATCAAAACAATCGCTTCACAGGGTTATAAAAACAGTAACAATAAATTACTTTTCATACTGGAGGAATATTCGCTCACTTTTCGTACTAACACCCATGTACCGCGATATGATGGCTACCATTAAAACAATACGGGACACTAGTGATGACGTAAGTAACGATTCATAAATATTTATTTTTGTATAGTATATTATATAATCCGTACTTGCTTTTTTATGGATATAGCTAGCCAATGAGCTGACCATTCACCTGTAAGTGGCTATCGTCGGCAACATGGACATCAGCAATACCAAAGACATGACTGATGCGTTGCCAGCCGAGAAAGAGAGAAGAAAAGAAAGAACTGGCTCTCAAACCCCCAGCCGGAACACGACGAGTATCTCTCTTAATTTATTTCAGGTCTTCTTGAATATCGGTACCTCTCAAATAACTCCAAACAGTTATTTGCTAGTTAATTACATATTGTATAATGATGAATCAATATAGCTTTTTTGATCAACTTGGGGCAAAAGGCTCACATTTATATGTGAATTGTTAAGATATTTGGAATATATATGGTACCCTTTATAACGCTCTGCTTGGTCATTGTTGATAAGGTAAACGGGAACCTGGTTCAGGTATCACTTTGGGACTTACGTACAATGGCCCAACTTAGAGGTTAAGTACGGAAACTGGAGCCCATCACCATCACTTTGGGACGTATCCTGTCGTTGCAATGAAAACAGGTTTTCAACGAAATAAAAAGGGAACATACTTGAGTGCGAATATTAGACTATCACATCAAGAGGATATAATATATTAAACGTACTTAAATCCTTTTGCAGTTAATTACGAAGAGAAAACAAATATTGAATGAATTAATTGAGGATATTAGAAACAATAACAAAAATATTACAGATTATGAAGTAGAAGATATTATTAGAAATAAAATTTTAGATAATGATTGCCTTTTGGATACTCTACTCCTAAGTACCGATCCAAATGGGGAATCCACTCCAAATGAAATGATTAATGAAGAAATTACTCTTGTTTGTTATACGGTAAGTTTCAAATTTGTTTATCTTACCTTATGATATTGTAATGAATTGAATTTTATTGAAGCTTGTACTCAACAAGTTAACTTTATATTTTATTAACTTTAGGGCCACTACACAACAACAATGACGATGAGCCATACGTTGTATTGTCTAGCTAAGTATCCTCAAATTCAAGAAAAGGTATTAGATGAACAACGTGCAATATTCAAAAACGATTCTTCGAAAAGTCCCACATTGAACGATTTGAGCCAAATGAAGTATTTGGAAGCAGTAATTAAAGAAAGCATACGAGTGATACCGACCGTTACGAAAATAGGAAGACAACTACAAAACGATCTTACTCTGAAAGGTATATCTATATTGAAAAATATTTAAAACAATAAACATATTCTATTACGCCCAAACTAAGAGTCACTAACGGTTACTTAAATCGTTCTTTAGTAGAGAATTTGCATGGTGATTCTTTACTAAGGAGCGATAATAGTAATCGTTAATACTCAGGCAAATTTTGTGAATAAATTGCTAAAGTGCATACAATTATTGCAGATGGTCGGGTGATACCAGCGGGAACCTCGGTCATAGTTTTCTACGAAGCTATGTATGCAGATCCTAAAATTTTCCCTGAACCTGAAAAATATAACCCAGAGAGGTTTTATAATACTAACGCTATGCATACTTTTGCTTTTGTGCCATTTAGTGCAGGACCGAGAAACTGTATAGGTAAGGAAAAAAGTTGTAATATAGGTAACATTTTACGTGAAAATATCAGAGCATCGATTTTACCGTAAATTCTCAAAATTTTATGTTGTGTTATAGCTCATATAACACGCTAATAGAATCAATGGACGGCTAAGTAATTTTAGAGTGCAAAAAGCTGATCCTCGAATTTGACCCAGTTTTTCTTGTTTATTGCGTATGCAGAACAACGGCAAAAGGCTCTAAGTCCATCTAGGTGGAAATCGCTTTGGTCACTTTGTTGCCCAGTATATTCCCATGAACCCTATTACTAAAGTAATAAAAGTAATATTGTTTCTCCATGACTGGCCTTTTCTTATTTTGTGAAAGTGATGATTCATTAAGTTTTAATACTTACATTTAAGAAATAACTCCAAAACTTTTTATTTATCTTCAGGTTTTAGATTCGCGTGGGTAGCAATGAAAGCGATTCTATCGAATATTTTGCGACGGTATGAAGTTATTCCTGGAGAGCCTGGCACGGAGCCTCAATTTGCATACAGAATTATAACAGAATCTAAAAATGGTGTACAGCTTACTTTGAAAAACAGAACAAATTAGTATAACTAAAATAAAATTACTGCCGGAAAAATTCATGGTTTATTTTTTGTGTATTTTTAAACAATTTTATCAGTAGATACCTAAGTATAAACGCATTAATAGGACCATTTAATTAGTGGTTTTATGGCATCGAAACAAGAGATGCTGTTTTTCGGGTTCTGTGGTAAAATCAGAACCCTTATAGTTTCATCATGTCTGTCCGTCGCGTCTGTCTGAGGCATTGCGCTGAGACCCTTAGTGCTAGAAAGCTATAATTTGGCACGGATATACAAATTTATTGAAGCCGTGTCAGGGAGGCTCAGTTCCGCTGCTTACGCTGTTAAGAAAGTAAGGCTCTTCACTGATGTAGAAACAGCAAGATTAGTTTATTACAGCTACTTTCATAGTATAATGTCCTACGGTCTATTGTTGTGGGGCTCAGCTGCAGATATTGAGTCAATTTTTGTATTACAGAAAAGAGCAGTTCGCGCTATTTACAACCTCAGGCCTAGGGACTCTCTTAGAGAACTCTTTAAAGAAATCAATATACTAACTGTTATTTCACAATACATTCTGGAAAATATTATGTATGTTAAAAAATACTCCGATACTTTTCTTAAAAAGAGTGATGTTCACAATATTAACACAAGAAATAAGGCTAGACTGATTGTGCCTAGTTTTAGACTCAGAAAAACTAGTGGCTTGTTCATGGGTAGATGTGTGAAAATCTATGATAAAATCCCGTTAGACTTAACAGAAATGCCATACTGTAAATTTAAAACTCATGTAAAAGGTATTCTCATGAAGAAAGCATATTACAAAGTTGATGAGTATTTAAATGACAAGACTGCTTGGACATGAGTTTTTTTATATCAAATATTGCAATAAGTAGTATTAATTGCTGCCTGTACCTGTGAGTAGGAAAAAAAAATCCCGGTAGTTTCTTGCCGCTTCTTCTCCCGGGACCACTCACGGTAGGGATTTGTTGAAGCGATGGCGTTGAGTGACTTTCGAAAAGTGTTTGTAACAAACCTACTTCGAATAAAACTTATTTCATTTCATTTCGTTTCATTTCATTTCACTTCATTTCATTTCATATTAAAACTCCAAAACCGTTGAATAAAATATTGAAAAACGTTTTTATTTTCAGGGTAATTCACCTACAGGTAACGTGTGGATGATTTTTTTAATCGTCACGTACCCACGTACATCACGTAGTTAAGTGTGGGATATAGTTGAAAAGGTCCTTAAAAATTATTTTTTTTATATTTTGTAAGTAAATGCTTGACTATGGGTCTTTTAGAACCATATTTGGATTTAGAGGTCTGTTTCTGAAATATTTGGTTTCAAAGTGCTAATTCCGGTTTGAGTCAAGACGTGTCGTCGTCCCCTGCCGGCTAAACGATTGGAGTTGGACAAGTGAAAAATTCTCAAAAATAGGTTATATAATGAATTTACAAGGAAAACTATCACGGCTATGTTAGTATAAGTTATTAATCAATAATAGTTGAAAGGTCTACATATTGGATGGGTTAGTTTATATGAACCCTCGCACCACTGAGTCGCACCACTACGTTTTGCATTTTCCACGTCGATTATATGATGAAAATGACTATAGTTATGTGTTTGTCGACTGCATAATTTGTAAATATATGAGTAAATGTATTAGTATTAATAATATAGTTTTTCTGAAAAAAATCCTGCGTTAGAGTGTACGTAACTCAAACCATGCACTCAAAATCAAAACTTTAATGTGACAGTAAGTAACGTTAACGCTCCTAATACCGCCAATTTAAGCTGCAAAGCAAAAGCAACAACCCAAAATTGTCCCACTGCTGGACTTGGAGTCTCCTCTCACAATGTGAGGAGCACAGGCCATAGTCTACCACACTGGCCAAGTGCGGTTTGGTAGACTTCACACACCTTTGAGAACATTATGGAGAACTCTTAGGTGTGCAGGTTTCCTCACGATGTTTTCCTTCGCCGAAGCAAGTGATAATTAACTTCTAATACATAATTACACAATAAATACGCATATAATATTTGAAAATTAGAGGTGCGTGCCAGGATTTCAAATCGGGCCCCCGCGTTTGGGAGACCAACGTTCTAACCGCTAGGCTATCACTGCTTAGCAGTTTAAGCTGACTTTGGATGAACTTCAGAATTTTAGATATACGATGTTATGCTAGGAAAGGTGTTTAATTTAGTCTTATAGTAGAAAATTATAGTAGGCTTATCAGAATTTTAAATAAAGTACGCTACAATCCTACAAAAACAGATTTTTATAAATAAGAACGTATGGGTCGATAATAGAATTAAGTATGAAGATTACTTTATTCTATTAGCGACCACAAAAAGAAACAATAAACTGGCTAAAATATTTGCTTTAATGCAAACGTATTTAGATGGATGTCATTGCTATGATTATTTTTTGGTATTAAAAAGTTTTTTTTTTAATTTTATTGTATTATTTAAAATACATTGCCATACATTACTAAAAATATATCTATAAGACAAAATGTATGGCATTAATTGATCCAATTATGTAATATACTCTTAAGAATCAAACAAGTTAAAATAAACATCGAAAATTATGTAATAAAAGAAATAAAATCTAAAATACTAGCTATTGTAAAACATCTAACAACGCCATGGGGCGGTATTAGAAGCAACTTCATAAGTTGCTTTAGTCAGTAGTTTAGTTTTGTAGTCATTATGTTTCTATTACCGCTTTAATGTAAAATTCGATTTAAACCATGAAAAATAGTCAGAACGGTAATAATAGATGTAAATCTAGAAAACCAATGTATTATTTATTATAGTTACACATTTGCATGCAGGTATACACATTTTATTTAAGTTAATTTCTCTTGAGTAATAATTATACATACTTACGTAGCCGGGAGCGCAACACTATGAGATGGGCATCCGTTGCGGGTGCATCGCAGTTACTGTCCAATAATTCTGTTTGCTGATTATTTACGCACACAAAGGAGAATGCCCATTTAGTATGGAGACATTTACTGACTTTAACATTTTTGTGTCTTGATAAAAATACCTTTATTGATTATGTTATCTTAATAAATTACACACACTAACTTTAGTCAATGTTAATAGTAGGAAATACGAGATTTTCAACAAAATTAGTTCGAATTTTGGTTATAGTAAACTCACAGTAATATGGACTCAATACCGGCGTATTAAAGTCGATTGCGTATGTAATGTCGATCTTTTAAGTTTTAAATTCATTTGACAGTCCCAAAACGCCATGTAGTTTGTAATGTATTATAATAACAGAACACTATTACTCGTGGCTGATTATAATAATTTACTTTTTTATTTGACAGTCCCCATAAGTCATATAGTTTGTTGTATCATAATCATAATGAAATCAATGCAACATATTGGCCCGAAGGATTTTAAAAGATTTCTGATTGGCCCTTATCTAAACATAAATGACCCAATGGTTTTCTTTTGTAAAGCGGAAGTAAAGTTACTTATTAATTCAGAAAATTATTCACAAACAGGATTTTTTTACGAAATATATTAGATTAAGTACTTGAAATATTTTAATTTAATTTTTTGTCCAAAAATCATTGTGACACAATAATTTTTTTTGAGAGTACTGGCTATGGGCATTCTCCTTTTATTATTTTTGTTTCTCAATATATGTACATGCCTAAAATATTTTTAGGCTACAACTTTCATGGAATCTATGTATAATATGCCTTAATATATTGATTAAAAAAACTGGCGGTAATAAGATACAAATTTCGCGTTTACGTTACGTAGTTAATAAATAATTTTAATATACGTAAGGGTATTTAAGTAAATTATAAAAGTACACAATATTTTCTATTTGTAGAATGCATTGTTACTTCCAAAAGATCGTCATTATTTCCCAAGAATATCGCGAAAAATATTAATTCAAAAAATTTTTATTAAATTTGACGGTCATTTTGAAATGCTTTGCTTGATTGCTGTTATAATTGACCATTTTACCCCATAACAGCGGTTTTTTTTCGATACTCCTTCACTATTCAGGCTGTACTCCTCTGGAACGCCTTACCAGAAAGGATTAGGAAAGCTTCGTCTATCAATACGTTTAAAAAACTTGTTCGAGAGCACTATTTAGAGTCCCGTTAATATTATGTATTTGAATGTTAATTGTGCAATATATATATATATATATATATGTATATTTATATATATAATTATATATTTATTTGTATATATTTTTTTGTATGTGTATAAATTTACATATTTATGAAGGTACTTATTTATGTATGGATATTGTATGTATTTATTTATGTATTTAGGTTTTATATATTAGTTGTATAACAATTATTAATTTAAGAGGCCGTGCCGAAAATTTATTTGACAGAGTTATGTCATATTCATTGCGAAGCTATGTCTGTGTGCATCATTCACGCACACCTGGCTGAAGTTCGAGCTTAAACAATTTTGATCCTTTAGTTGATAATAATTTTAGGATGCATAGTATGAACAGTTTAGAAATAAAAGTGTGGAACTAGTTAATGTATATTAGTTTAGTGTGTGTCTGTGAATATTAGTTTAGTATATTTATTACAATCAAAATGAAAAAGTTTTAGATAAACACACACTAGGTACATATTTAGGTTATTCAGTGTTTTCCTTCAGAGATGTCATTTATGTTTGCGATAAGCTTAGAGTGTACAGACAAATTTAACATGTTTCATTGGTACCTACCCGAAAATCAAACGAGTCTTGATTTCATAAAAAAATGTTTTTGAAAATGCAAAACATTAAAATTTTAGGCCATAAAATTTTTTGTGAGCTCTGGGACTAAATAATTATGTGATCATATTTATATCCTATTAAACTTAAATTTAAAAAACCCGGACTCAAAAAAACAAAAATGTCTGAATAGGTAAAAAGTAAAAAAATCATAAAATAAATCTAGACACGCGGCAGCGTGTCAAGCCAAGTTCAAGCAAAGGAACTGGCTAGCCAGCGCCGAGTGTAATATTACATGAACCACTTGGTGCCACTTTTGACCCTTCTATAACTCAAAACTTTTATAACAAAAACCTAAACACATAAAACTACTTGTGTTTAATTACATCCATAAGGAAATGTAGAAGCCCAAATTTCATGAAGCTAGCTCAAACGGTTATAAAGATATGAAGGTCAAAAAGTCGTAAATTTTAGCACTGACTGACTGACTGACATATAGTACCTAAATCTAACCTACTTCCAGATGACCTAGAAGGATGAAATTTGGAATTCAGCTCGGTAATTGTGTGTAAGCGTAGGAAAAAAATCAAAAAATAAAAAAGTCGAAAAATAAGTGGTGTCCCCATCACAGAAAAAACTTGTAATATGCGCTAAACAACCGGCCAACGGTGTGTCGACGGCGGCGCGTGGCATTGCCTAGTTTTCTTTACAAAAATAATGATACATATCCCACCAAAAACATAAATGTAAAAAAGGAGAGCCAAGTTCAATACAAAAATTAAGCTTGGCTGTGGGCTTCGCCGCAAAAAGAACGGAGGTCTAAATGAGTGCAAAGTTCTATGCAAAATCGAAATATGTATTTATAGGAACAAAATAACATTATGAACAAGTATTAAACTCTATTTCTTTGCTTTATTGGATACCTATAACAATTGCTGTTATTTAAAAATGTGTCAAAGTCAAAGTCAAATTATTTTATTCATATACATAGGTATCACTGATACACTTATGCACGTCATTTTTTGGAAGGTGCTTTGTCGTGGAGGAGAAGAAAAGCCTAAAGAAACTCCTCAGCACATGTGAGATCTTAAAGTAGGTTAGATTTGACTTGGCCAGTTTTCATTATATCAGTCATTTTATAAAGTTATTCAACATTTTAATTCTGATAAAAACTGGTATATAAAAATAGTAAATACATCATACACCTACGATATGCCGATGATTTATAGTTATCCTGGCGGGTTCCCTGGAGGAATTTGGTACAATGCTCGGAAACTTGAACAGCTCCTCACAACGGGTGGGTCTTAAGATGAACATGGACAAGACGAAAATCATGTCAAATGTCCATGTCACACCCATACCGGTTGTTGTTGACGGCGCTGCTCTCGAAGTCGTAGACGAATACATTTACCTGGGACAATTGATCCAGATGGGTAAGCCCAAATTCGAGAAAGAAGTCACTCGTAGAATCCTACTCAGATGGGCTGCGTTCGGGAAACTGCGTCATATCTTGTCGTCCAAAACACTACCTCAGTGCCTGAAGTCGAAGGTGTTCGAGCAGTGTGTGTTGCCATCGATGACATACGGATCCGATATGTGGTGCTTCACTATTGGCCTAATCCACAAGCTCAGAGTAGCGCAGCGGGCTATGGAGAGGGCTATGCTCGGTATTTCTCTGCGTGATCGAATTAAAAATGAAGAAATCCGTAGACGAACAAAGGTAACCCATATAGCTCAAAGAATTAGCCGGCTGACGTGGCAATGGGCTGGCCACACAGTTCGAAGATAACCTTTGGGGAAGAAAAGTCTTCGAATGGCGCCCACGTCTCGGAAAAATGTCGTCTATGTCCAGCAGTGGACCTATCAAGACTGATGGATGGGTGGATGGAGTTTAATATGGAGCCGTCCCCCAACACGACAAAGTTGGAATGAAGTTCCTTATCGCGCGTTATGAAAGGGGGCTGGCAAGACGGAAAATTTTCTTACGAAAATTTGCCACAATACTTTTTGAAGTGATTCAGAGAGTTTTACAGAGATGGCGCTGTACAACTTTTTGAATCACGCTACTAGCGTAAAACTCTCTGAATCACTTCAAAAAACAATACTTAAATCGAAAGGAACTTCGTTCCATCCGGGTGTCCCTTGACACCTCGCAATTTTTTTTATTTAGTTAACTTAAATAATCTATGTATAAAAATCAATAGCTGTTCGTTTGTCTTGCTAAAACTCGAGAATGGCTGGACCGATTTGGCTAATTTTGATTTTGAAATATTTGTGAAACTTCAGGGAAGGTGTAAACGGTGAGAAATATGAATAATAAGTAATGAAAAATACTAAAAACAAACAAATTGTTCCTAGCTGTGAAACATTTGATATCTTTTGTCAAATTGTCATTTGGTTGTCAGATGTTTATAGGTGCGTTCAGAAATTTGTCTGTTTCATAGCTGTAGTATGAGGTCCGATTTCTTTGAAAACTTAACGACCATATTATCTTTCTAATGTAACATCAGCGACATATCTAACTTTTTTATTTTATAACTGACAGTCGAGAGAGAGGGAGAGGGGAAAGAGAAGGGAGATGGGGCTCGAGGGAGACCTCGAGAGGGGTGAGTTGTTAGACAGTACGAAAGTTTGCCGAGTCAGCTAGTACATTTGTAATATTCATGTTATTTATGACTTTTTGAAAATTTATTTTATGACATATTCAGACTTTTTGTTCTTTTTTGAGTGGGGGTTTATTAAATTTTTAATTTTAGTTTTATTTTACGGGTTTTAAATTTTCTTGTTTCAAAATGAAATATAGGTAAGTACAAATCGTGTTTTACCATTGGGGGCCATCCATTAATTACGTCACACGTTAGGGGGAAGGGGGGGGTTGATGTAGTGTGGGGTGAAAGGGGTGCTACTATTTCGTGACGTCACATTTCAAAATCTAATAATATTAACCATTATATATACTAACAACTGAAGGCAGTCGGTATAATCCAAGGGCATATTCCGAAAAGTAGGAGCCAAGGTAAGCGGGCTCCTCTTGGCGGTAAATAGACACGTCTGCGTTTTAGCGGCGTTGAATCTCACAAGATTGGCTTCACCCCACTCAGACACAGCCCGAAGTGTGAGATTCACACTAGCCACCATGGCCTCTCTTTGAGACTGAATTTTGTCCCGACTGGCCCTGAGACTTGGTAGGTATCTCTCTACCACTGTGCTATCGTCTGCGCAGTGTTGCCAAGTTAGCCACTTTTTGGCTAGATCTGGCTACATATTTATCCACAATTTTAGCAACTCGTGACTTGACAAGCTAATAATTACTTGTTATTAGCTAATAATTACTTGTTATTAGCTTGTCAAGTCATGAGTTGCTAAAATTGTGGCTAAATATGTAGCCAGATCTAGCCAAAAAGTGGCTAACTTGGCAACACTGCGTCTGCGTAATCATAAATACTGGGCATAAGCAGGTCATTCAGTTTTGCGCCGCAAAACATAAGCAGGTTATTCAGACTCAGAGCTTAAACCTTATACACGCCCAATCATGCTGTACGTCCCGCCAAGGCAATGCACGATGTACGATGCAAAAGTCATGAATAGGCTTGACGTACGTCGGTAATTATTATTAATTGTTTGCTGGATTTGCACGACCAATTTTCGTCCTGTTTTCCACGCCTTAGGAAATTTTCCCTGCTCGAGACAGGCATTCAGGAGTCCCCTTAGTCGCTACTCCAGGGACTCTGCGGCGTCTAGGGCGGAAACCAGCACTCGACCCGGAACACCATCAGGATCCGTGGCGGTATTTTTGGAGCGCAACCTTGCCACAGCGGCGCCAACTCAACTCAACTCCCCTCCCCCTCCCCTGTACAATGCTTCCTATCTCACTTTAGAATTTATGTGTCTGTCTCTTTTTACTGGAGAGTTTCGTTTCATCGAATTTCAAAGCACCCCCGTACTAAAGAAGTTTTCACTTCAAAATGTAAGTTGGGGTCAAAAAGTCATGAAATTAGTGTGACGTAATTTATGATTAACTAAATTCACCCCCTTCCTCGTAACTACCCCCCCCCCCCCCCCTCAAACAGTCAATTTAGTACTACACAAATCAAACCCTTTCATTTGATACCCCACTCGGGTATGTTCGTTGAATTCAGTAAATTCATCTCCTTCTTAACTATATGAACTACTATAACTACCCCACCCCCCTTCAAACAGCCAATTTTGTAATACATAGAAATATGATGATTCGTGGTGTTATTAAAATAAAAAATAATTAATTTAATAATTGGATCAAAATGTGGTAGTCGGCGTACAGTTTGTGTAAATTTTTACGTAAAACACGCGAGCATGGCGGGAAAAAACGCAATACGTCCTCACGCTGTCACTGCCGGACCGGCACTGATTTAATATATTTAATGCAGTCCATAATATAGTTCAGTTTGCAACTATTATTAACAAACGAAAACATTATTTTTTCATAAAATAAAATTTTGATTATATTAATGGATTAACTTAAGATTAATGTGTATTTTTTAAAATTTCCTTAAAGTGTTTCTAATTAATAGAAAAAAAATACTTACTTCGAACGAAATTACGTTATTTCAAAAATTTTTTCTGCTATATTTGGATAGAAATTTAAAAAAAATGGCTAGGCTACTTAATAATAGACCGTATATTTATGTTATTTATATTTTTTAATGTTTGAAATACTTCGTATTTTCGTTGTAAAACGAAGACAAATATCACTTGCTCGTTACTTTTCGGAAAAGAAGGGTTTTAAATAGTGGTGATTTGCCATTATTATAAATAATATGTTAAATTCGTCTGCGCTATCAGCAAGAACAAGAATTAGACTCATATAGTAACAAAAAACAAAGCTTAATTTCTTTATCCTGTTCACACAAACAGTGATTAAAATTGACCGAAATTGTTGATATCGCGGCACGGAGCCTTAATCTCGCATTCATAATGTTTAAGCCTACCACACATTCTCATCGTAACCAAGGGTTGACTGGTAGAGAATGCCATTAGGCATTAAGTCCGCCCATTGTATTAAATTTACAATAAAGGATTAAATAATAATAATAATAATTGGTCACGCTCATTAATTTGGTAACTGCAGAGATTATTCATTAAATTTACATTTATTATCAAGTTTAAAAACTTTTTCGCAATTGCATTGACGGTCATTTTTAAATGATTTTATTGATAACAGCAAATTATAAAATTGGACACGCTCATTAATTTGATAACTGCAGAAATTATTCATAATATGTAATATTTATATTATCAAGTTTAGAAACTTTTTCTTAGTTGCATTTAGAGTGTCGTGGTAAATCATAGAACTATTAGAAAAATAAAAATTCTTAACAAAAAATAGCGCACTATGAGTTCAATAGTAATATTAGTTGTGTTAATAATAGCTCTCGTCTTAATCCACCATCATATAAGAAAGCGAAGCTATCGATGGAAAATGCTAAGCCGATTCCCAGGAGACCTCCCATTGCCATTGATCGGGAATGCAATGCAAATTGGATTCGATGCTGACGGTCAGTTCTTTTCTACAACCCATAACTATCCACGGCTAGGCTTCCAGTCTCTTCACAATTTTGTGGATAGATTAAGGCCTAAAGTTTATCCTGGTGGCCAAATGCGGATTGGCAGACATCACCCAAGTTTAAGAATTTCAAATATTAGTAATAATCTGCTAGAACTTACGAGTAACTTGTTTTATTTAAAATTATTTTAGAGGTTTCATCCAGATTAATGACACTGTGGAGAAAATTTGGAATGACGGAATTTCGTATGACAGTTGGTTCTGAGGATTGGGTGTTCTTATGCAACCCAGAAAATGTTGGGGTAAGTATTTTTAGCGTTATGGCTAGCGAAACAGAAGGCAGTATACAGTTTCTTTTATAAATAGTTTTATATTTTACGTACATTATTATTTCGGCCCAATTAAATGAATCATAGTAATTTATGATTTGAACAAACAAAAATTAACAACTGCAAGGAGTGAATCCGGATCGTCTTTTTTAGTCTTTGATTTGAATAAAATAATTCCATCACATTATTATGTTATATTAATTCTAGAGGCAATTTTTTTTACTGGTCTAGTGAAGTATTATATAATTATATTGTATATAATATTATGTTATTATAATATTTTATTACGTCATAAAGTTATTTTTTAGTTTTAGATTATTTTTATAAAGTTTTGTAATATGTTATAATTGTTTTTAAAGTTAAATGTACTCGTATAAGGCCACTCTGTTGCATTGGGTTTTTCACCTGTAATGATAGATGTGTGTTATGAAAAAATAAATAAATACATACATGCATACATAAATAAATAAATAAATATTAAATCACTTTAGGTAGCGTATAGTATCACTATATTAATTTACATAATAATATAGTACTTATTATGTAAATTAATATAGTATTTCCTACGTCATTAAACTTCTCCATTATTCTAATATTTTCAGGTTATTCTCAACCATCAGACGGAGCTTTTTAAACCAGTTGAGAGAAATACCGCCATGAGACCTTTTTTTGGTAATTCAGTATCAACATCAGAGGGTAAGATTTCGGTAGTATAATTTATTTTGAGTGGTGTAATCTTTACTAATATTATAAAGAGAAAAATATGTCATAAATATATCATTTTATACAATTCATTTTAAAATGAATTGCAATTTTTTATGTGCGGGTAGTTGATAAATATTCCAAAGCGTAACGAGGATCTTTTTGTACATGATTTGTGTCAGTTTTAGAAGTTAATAAAAAATTGTAACACAATATTAGAACAACCATAAAACATAATCGTAATTTTCCTGCCAATCTTCTGTACCAACCGACACCTTGTATAGACATGGCATTTTTGAATCCATAATATACTGTATCTAAATTTAATTGTTAACAACATTACATCTATTTAAATTGTATTTTATGAGCTGAAGCTGATCGCCTGAATTCCTCCCAGGTGAGCGATGGCGATCCACCAGGAAATTAATGGCGCCAAGTTTCCAATTTAAAACATTGGAGAAGAGAGTATCGGCCGTAAACATACACTGCGATCGGCTATTTAATGTTCTGGATAATTTGGCGAACAAAGGGCCCATCGACATGTATCGATACCTGAAACCCTTTATGTTTGACCTTTTATGTGGTAAGTAGATATTATAAGTACGTATTTTGTTTACATTTTTTTATCTACTCAAGCTACAAGTATTTACACATTCTGTTCTTCCACATAAAGTACCTTACACAAATATAGTCGAACTGACGATGCACCTGATGGTAAGCGGCTATCGTGGCCTATGTAAACCAGTGACATGACACCAAAGGCATCACTGCTGCATTGCCGGCCACGAAAGAGTGAAGGAAAAGAAAGAAACCTAACAAACGTTTTTTTTTCAGATACCCTCATGGGAGTCACCTTTAATCTTCTCGATAATCCAGATCATCCTTATTTGATGGCGAGTGAGAAGTAAATATTGAATTAATTGAGATATTAAATGTTTGATGCCTAACATAACTAAAATGTCAGAAAAAAATCGTGAAAATAATTTTAGATTTTTATACATTATACGAGATTGTATTATATTGTACAAAAGCTTGTTAAAACGAGACTGAATATGATAAATTTTGTTATGGCAGGTGATAAAAACGTTAAGAACCGCGAAAAAGTACTTACTACTAAACTAAACAGGTTATCTAATGGAGCCTATACACGATCAAGTGTACTTGATCAAGCGTCAAGCGAACTTAACGCGGCATCCAGTATACTTGATCGTTTGTGGCCACAGTAAGCTATCTGGCCATCTGGCTATCTGTGTATCTTATGCACACTGGATGGCACGATGGCGAAAAAGACGTAGATAGGTTATACTCGCACCGAAAGTGGCACGCCAAAACTGGGCTAATTAGCAAACCTGAGCTCAGTCGACGACAGTCAGGGACGTAGGGGAGAGTTGGATATTACCGCGCGTCGGATAATTCCGTGCATCAACGTATTGCAAAACCTAAACACTTCTAGCACTATTCATTGTTTAAAAATCATAGCCCGAAGTGCATACCCCTCCCCGCATGCACGACCAGGTTGCTCCGAGCAGCGACGGAATAACACCGCGTCGTGCAAGTTTTTACTAGCGTTTCTTATAATTTAACTGGTATTTTTGATAAGAAATAAGTTATTTTGTATTTATATTGTAACTTATTGTTTCCTTCTATTCTAATGCTTACATATTGTAGAATTCATGCCTAGATGGATTTGAATCCTCGATTAATTTTACTGATTTATTTTGAGATAATAAAATGAAATGATCGAGTTTGACAATTCCGCGACAAGGGCGCGGTATTATTAAACGGGGCGTGAAATTGTAACCTATGAAAATGATATTATAGATTTTTTTTTAGATGGATAAATCTCCTCATACATCCTACCTACAAGATGCAATCTCTCGATGTAACATTTTATGGATCACTAAAATCAGCATTCTCGTGAATGCGACTTATTTATGAAAATGCATCCTTATGTAAAAATCACACATGATCGACGGCTTCAATTTTTAACAAAGCTTAAACTCGAGTGGCAACAATGGAAAAGGCCGTCAAAAGCTTTGAAGTGACTGGGATATAGATATCCATGAAATCCACATATTTCCGATGACGATGACATTCTAACTTCTGATCCTATTGTCGAAGAAGTAATCTAAGTTTATGTTGTTATTTCGTTATATTTTTTTTACACTTGATTTTGTTCTAAAATAATATTTCAAGCTATAGAAGGTGTCTATACTTCCATATCTGGATTTGGTTAAACTTAAAATTGTTTTTTATTTTATTTATTTTAATGTTACTCATATAAATTCACGATATTATTAAGGGCACGGTTTTATCATACCTCCTCACGATATTATCAAACCGGTCTGATAATACCATGTTTTCCCATTTTTTTTAAATATCAAAATAATTACTTTCTGTTAATTTTTAAAAATATTTTGCCACGCTGTACGTGTAGCTAAATAAATTATCTACTACTTGAGTGCATTTTTTAACCTGTACATCAAACCCTGTCTGAATTATAGGTTCAAGTTCTTAGGGGCTCGGTAATATCCAACTCTCCCCTAGTGCGAAATACAAACGTCTCTTTTTCGTGCGCAACTATAGCCAATTTACACCATCCTTCTTCCAAATTTACTCTCTTTTTTTTTTGAGACGTTATAATAATACCTATGCGTTTTCTGTGTGTGTGAGTCGTGCGGTGGTGACCCAGCGTGCCATTTGTAAACATCGAATGTAATATAGGTAACCTATCTACCTCTTTTTTTTAAATCATTGCTTGAAATAATTACATATTATGTGACTGGGTAAAATATCGGTGTTATAAAATCGAATCGTGAACCCTTTGCATTTAAAATGTTCAGTATCCGCGATGATATTAGTCTAAAATCATTTGTTACAAAATATTTTTGCAGACGTTATGTTTGAGTTATCTAAGCCGTTTGAATGACATGCGATGGCATGCTAAAGACATGCAATGATATCAAAAATTTTAGGTTACGTGCAAATTAACAAAATTTTGATGTCCTCTTTCTTGGAGATCTATTACCATAAATATTGTTTCATACATATGCTACATTAGAAAAATATATCAAAACAATCGCTTTACAGGGTTATAAAAACAATAACAATAAATTACTTTTCATATTGGAGGAATATTCAGTCACTGTTCGTACTAACACCTATGTACCGCGATATGATGGCTACCGTTAAAACAATACGCGACACTAGTGATGATGTAAGTAACGATTCATAAATATTTAATTTTGTATATTATCCGTACTTGCTTTTTTATGGAAATAGCTGGCCAATGAACTGACGATCCACCTGTAAGTGGCTATCATCGCCCATGGACATCAGCAATACCAAAGACATGACTGATGCGTTGCCAGCCGAGAAAGAAAGAAGAAATAGAAAGAAAGAACTGGCTCTCAATCCACCAACCGGAACACGATGAGTATCTCCCATAGGTCGGAATTTGCGATATGCTTGGCAAGTCAAAATATATTTAGAAGGTGAGTTTCTCTTGTTTGCTCCGGTGCTTTGCTTTGCATCGCACACACCTAGAGCACGGTTTACATTTTAATTTATTTCAGGAACTCTTAAATCTCGTAAACAGTTATTTGCAAGTTGATACATTTTGTATAATGATGAAACAATATAGCTTTTTTGATATACTTGGGGCAAAGGGTTAACAGTGTTAACACATTACATTTAAATATCACAATACATGGAAGTCATTTTCAGTATGTGAATTGTTATGATACTATTTGGAATATATTATATGATACCTTTGTGGACTATGAGAAAGCCTTTGATTCGATCGAGACCTGGGCAGTACTAAATTATCTTCAGCGGTGCCGGATCGACTACCGGTATATCGAGGTGTTGAAGTATTTGTACTCATCAGCCACCATGTCCGTCAAAGTACACGACACAGCCACGAACCCCATCCAGTTGCAGAGAGGTGTCAGGCAAGGGGACGTTATATCCCCAAAACTGTTCACCGCTGCATTGGAAGATGTGTTCAAGCTGATGGAGTGGAAACGACGTGGCATTAACATCAATGGCGAATACATCACACACCTGCGATATGCCGATGATATAGTCATCCTGGCAGGATCCCTGGAGGACCTAGGTACAATGCTCGGGGACTTGAACAGCGCCTCACAACGGGTGGGTCTTAAGATGAACATGGACAAGACGAAAATCATGTCGAATGTCCATGTTACACCCGTACCGGTTGTTGTTGACGGCGCTGCTCTCGAAGTTGTAGACGAATACAATTACCTGGGACAAGTGATCCAGATGGGTAAGTCCAACTTCGAGAAAGAAGTCACTCATAGAATCCAACTCAGATGGGCTGCGTTCGGGAAACTGCGTCATATCTTGTCGTCCAAAACACTACCTCAGTGCCTAAAGTCGAGGGTGTTCGAGCAATGTGTGTTGCCAGTGATGACGTACGGATCCGAGACGTGGTGCTTCACTATTGGCCTAATCCACAAGCTCAGGGTAGCACAGCGGGCTATGGAGAGGGCTATGCTCGGTATTTTTCTACGTGAGCGTATCAGAAACGAGGAGATCCGTAGACGAACAAGGGTAACCGACATAGCTCAAAGAATTAGCCGACTGAAGTGGCAATGGGCTGGCCACGTAGTGCGAAGGACCGATAACCGTTGGGGAAGAAAGGTCCTCGAATGGCGCCCGTGTCTCGGAAAGCGGAGTACAGGACGCCGCCCGACAAGATAGACCGATGACCTGAAGAAGACAGCGGGCATCCACTGGATTCAGAAGGCTCAGGACCGGTCAGAGTGGCGCAAGTTAGGGGAGGCCTATGTCCAGCAGTGGACCTCCAAGGGCTGATGGATGGATGGATGGATGGATATGACACCTTTTTTAATTCTCTGAACGGGAACCTGAACCCATCTTAGGATGTATCCTCCCGTTATAATGAAAATAGGTTTTAAAATTTTAAATAAAATGGGAACGTGCTAGGGTGAGGATATTAGACTACCACATCAAGAGGATATTATAGTATATTAAACTTACTAAAAAATATATTTTTTTAGTTAATTACGAAAAGAAGACAAATATTGAATGAATTAATCGAGGACATTAGGAACAATAACAAAAATAATACAGATTATGAAGTAGAAGATATTATTAGAAATAAAATTTTAGATAATGATTGTCTTTTGGATACTCTACTCCTAAGCACCGATCCAAGTGGGGAATCCACTCCAAATGAAATCATTAATGAAGAAATTACTCTTGTTTGTTACACCGTAAGTTTCAAATTTATTTTTATAAGATATAATGAATTTTATTTTATCTAAGCTAAAGTTTTGACAAGTTAAATATATATTTTTGATGACTTTAGGGCCACTACACAACAACAATGACGATAAGCCATACGTTGTATTGTCTAGCTAAGTATCCTCAAATTCAAGAAAAGGTATTAGATGAGCAACGTGCAATATTCAAAAATGATTCTTTGAAAAGTCCCACACTGAACGATTTGAGCCAAATGAAGTATTTAGAAGCAGTTATTAAAGAAAGCATACGAGTGATACCGACCATTTCGAAAATAGGAAGACAACTACAAAACGAGCTTACTCTGAAAGGTATGTATGTTATATATGTATATTGAAAAATATTTGTAACAATAAACATATTATATTAGGCCCCAACTCAGAGTCACTAACGGTTACTTATATCGCTCCATAATAGAGAAATAAACTATAATCGCTACAATACAATTCTTTACTAAGAAGCGATTATAGTAACCGTTAGTACTCAGGCAACTTTTTGTGAATGAATAAGTGCATACAATTATTGCAGATGGTCGGGTGATACCGCTCTTTAGTAGAGAATTTGCATGGTGGTTCTAAAGAATAAAGTAAACTAAGTAAACTTAGTAAACTAAGGAGCGATAATAATAATCGTTAATACTCAGGCAAATTTAGTGAATAAATTGCTAAAGTGCATACAATTATTGCAGATGGTCGGGTGATACCAGCGGGAACCTCGGTCATAGTTTTCTACGAAGCCATGTATGCAGATCCTAAAATTTACCCTGAACCTGAAAAATATAACCCAGAGCGGTTTTATAACACTAACGCTATGCATACGTTTTCTTTTGTGCCATTTAGTGCAGGACCGAGAAACTGTATAGGTAAGGAAAAAAGGGCCTACATTTTATGTGAAAATATCAGAGCATCGATTTTCTCGTACATTCGAAAAAATTATGTTGTGTTATAACTAATATAACACGCTAATAGAATCAATAAGAATAGAATCAATAAGTAATTTTAGAGTCCAAAAAGCTGTGTCCATTCTCGAATTTGACCCAGTTTTTCTTGTTTAATGCGTATGCAGAACAACGGCAAAAGGCTCTAAGTTCATCTAGGTGGAAATCGCTTTGGTCACTTTGTTGCCCAGTATATTCCCGTGAACCCCATTACTAAAGGTTCATTGTCTGCTTGGCTAGCAGCACTGTAACGAGGTGTAATATCTCGTTCAATATCCCTTGGCTGGCAGATGCATTTTTCTGGGTTTGATTTTACAAAAATACATCTGTCAGCTGGGCTTCTATCAATGTGGGAGGATCTGTTTATAGGACATTTTTATTATAAGTTAATAATACGTTTATTGTTTAAAACAGTTATCCATTGTTATATTCGTGCTGTGTATCCAATTATACAAGAATATATGTAGTTGTAAAATGTACAGATTTGGAATATGCCTTATTATTGCATTTGATGTCTTGCACTTGCCAACCCAGCCCCAGAGAGTCTTGTCTCAATTCTATTTGTGGAGGATCTATACCCTTGCAGAACCTCACCAGTAAAATGTTTTATGAGTTTCGAGTTTAGAGTCGCAAACCCAGATGAATAAGAGTATTATTGTTTCTCCATGACTGGCCTTTTCTTATCTTGTCAAAGTTATGATTCATTACGTTTTTAAACTTACAATTAAGAAATAACTCCAAAACTTTTTATTTATCTTCAGGTTTTAGATTCGCGTGGGTAGCAATGAAAGCGATTCTATCGAATATTTTGCGACGGTATGAAGTTATTCCTGGAGAGCCTGGCGCGGAGCCTCAATTTGCATACAGAATTGTAACAGAATCTAAAAATGGTGTACAGCTTACTTTGAAAAACAGAACAAATTAGTATAACTTTAAATAAAATTACTGCCAGAAAAATTCGTAGTTTATTTTTTGTGTATTTTAAAACAATTTTATTAGTACCTGAGTATAAAGAAGGTATAACATTTATAGGACCATTTAATTTGTGGTTTTATCGCATCGAAATAAGAGATGCTGTTTTTAGAGTTCTGAGGTAAAATCAGAACTCTTAATAGTTTCGTCGTGTCTGTCCGTCGCGTCTGTTCAAGGCATAGCGCCGAGATAACCCTTAATGCTAGAAAGCTATAATTTGGCATGAATATACTTTATTAAAACTCCAAAATCGTTGAACAAAAATATTGAAAAACGTTTTTATTTTCAGGGTAATTCACCTACAAGTAACGTGAGGATGAATTTTTTAATCGTCACGTACCCACATACGTCACATAGTGTGGGATATCGTTGAAAAGGTCTTTAAAAATTACTATGGGTCTTCTAGGACCATTTTGGGATTTAGGAGTCCGTTTGTGAAATAGGTATTTGGTTTTAAAGTACTAATTTCGGTTAGAATGAAGATGTGTCCTCCGCCCTGCTGGCTAAACGATTGGAGTTGGAAAAGTGAAAAATTCTCAAAAATAGGTTATATGATGAATTTACAAGGATAACTATCACGGCTATGTTAGCATAAGTAGTTAATAGTCGATAAACTTACTACTTCGGAATCCTACATTGCGCGTGGCCTGACACGCACTAGACCGGTTTTTTAATTGACTATTGAATAAAAATATAGTTAATTCAAAAATTACTTTTCAAAAAAACTGAGATGTATACCTAATAGGAATTACTAATTACAAAGACATTTTTATTCGCTTTTTTATACTATAATTAGACTGACATAAGATTAAGTTTTTACAATACATTTTAAAAATAGGAAGGAACTTATGTACAAGTACCTAGTCGTGAACGGAATAATAGTTCAAAAATACATTTCGACATTTTCTGGAAAATATTTTATTTTATTTTCACACAATATTCATAGTTTAGCTGGCGTTGAGCCCAAGTATCATACATTAGCTACAAGATCGTGCACATGACTTAAATGATTGGCAAGTGCTGGTTAGTGGATTCTTAATAATTTTTCGTTTTCCACACCATATAATTTTGTATATCTAACAATAATTAATTATGTTGCCTTCCTTCCATTAAGGTATCTTCCTTCAAGAGAAGAGTTCATCGCCACTTACCATCAGGTGGGATTGTTGTCAAGCACTAACCATAATACATGTAAAAAATGTAGGGGTCATCCTCACGTTACCTGTAGGGGAGGTACCCTGAAAAAAAAAATTTACGATTTTGAAGTTTTAATACTATTATGTACTATTATGTCTTCGGTTTTAATAAATATGTATATCCATGCCAAATTATAGCTTTCTAGCACTAAGGGTTTCGACGCTTTGCTTCGGACAGACGTACGGACATGACGAAACTATAAGGGTTCAGATTATACTTCGTAACCCTAGAAATGGTAATGAAGTAAAAGTTTATATTTACTTCTCATAAATACACGTTTTGTTGCTGTAAGTCAACTAAGTATTAAAAAAATTAAAAAACAAGTTTTTTTTAATGTTTCTGCGTTGTTGACCACTGAGGAGATTTCTCGTATGAACCTAATCTAAATAACGCTGTCCAAATTTTATTCATTGCTTGCAAAATATTCAAACTAACAAAAGTTTCACACGGCAGCTCAATAAGCATGATTACTTGACCTTGAAATAGATTTTTTTGCTAAATTAGTGACAATAGATCTCCTCGGAGCATCGACAGAGACAAATCTCCAGTCTCTAACTTTGTACCTAGATGGAAAATAGCAAGGTTGCCAAAAGATAACAAACTATCAAAAAATCACCAACTCCTGCAAGGCATATAATTTCCATTGACTAATGCATAAGTATACATTAAAATATATAATCATATTTAAAATTCAATGCATAAATGAAAAAAAAACTACTGTGGCAAATTAAAGTTAATTATGCGAATTGCTTATAATCAGGTTAGGTACTGATGCAAAACTCATTTATCATAATTTGAAAAATGTAAAATCCTGTCTATGGACCATTATTTACTCTACTGCATGAGCATCAATGTTTATTTATATGTACACAGCTAGTGTATTAATTAATTATGTTGTGTACATTCGTATTTACATTAGGTAATCGAGAGTACGGCCATCGTTATGTTTATTTTTTACTAGTGAAATAGGTTTCTGTGTCAGGTATTAAATTTTAGTATTTTAGTAATAAGAAAAACTTTTATTACATTTCCCATTTCAAGTAGATAAGACTAGATGTACCGGATGTTATTATCATCTGTACAGTCTTTGTTAGTAAGATATAAAAAATACATTTAATAAGGAAATTTAACGATAATGTTAATTCCTATTACTTACCTGTTATAATCCCTCAGATTAAAATATTATGATAAGCGTTGTATTATATGCTGAATTTATTATGTTATTAGGTAAACAACACATTAGTGCCGCTCAAGGGACAACATAGGACGCCTAATAGAATACATGAGCAATGCGGTTACTCATAATTGAGACGCGCACCCCGCCGCGAGACCAGTAATGAGCCTCGCGCCTTGCATGCCAAATTGCTAGGGCTGTCAACTACATATAAAAAAATACATATAAAATAATGCTAAAAGAGTTTTCCATCAAAAAATATGTCCATTAATAAGCGTCACTCTGACACAGCATCAGTTATTGTACTCGAGACATATCAAGTTTACGATGCTAATTATTGACTGAAGAACAAATTGTATGTTATTTTTATACATTTGGCATATTAACTCTTATGATGTAGAAATACCTTGCAATAAAGTTATAAATGCAAGTTTGATGTTTATTTATATTTCCTTTAAATTTTATTTGAGATTTCTGATAAATGGTAGCAGTTTCCAGGATGGTTGCAGCCCTAACGAGCAGGCTAAATAGATTTACTCACAGAACAACACGTTATGTGACTCGATCTTAAAATGGGGAAGTTGTTTTCATAATAAATGCAAAGTCCATATTTCAGTTACCGCAGGGAAGTTAAAACTAAATATTTTATACTTATTTTATTACGGCAGCGTTGTACAAACACCATAAGGACTGCACTAAACAACTTATTAAAATAATATTATCTTTACTTTCCCTGATGAATAATGCGAGTAAAAGTAGCATAGATTTACAGAGTATTACCTGGAGCATAAATATCTATAGCTTATTATTTTATTATACAAGACATTTATAGTAGTAGCCACCGAATATGTGCGAGGTGGCTAAACGGCGAGCAAAATTGGTACTAAGCTACAAAATTTGACCATTTTTATCAAATCTAAGCGAGTACAGCCTAGTGCTACGAAGATGATATTCAAACAAACCCGCGCTAACTACGTAGTACCTCGCTTACTCTGCTCTGCACATAGCTACACTAGCAACGTCACAGATTTAGCTCGCATCTGTAGCTCCAATCCTTAGCTTCCTTCTAGCTTATCCTCCTATATGTCGTAGGGAAATGATGAAAACCGAGATTGGACCAAATCGGTCTAAGTTACAAACGAACACCGTACGAGTGGCTACGAGTCTTTAGGTCTACATCAATCAGACCTATGATTGGACAAAATTGTTCATCCAATTTCACGTGATCTATCTTCAGGTATCTATACGAAAATTTACTGTGCCACCAAGCATGAATGGATCCCCTCTCATCTCAACAATGATCTTATTTCTGATACAAGCACGGTGCTAGGTACGGACCAACAATCGCTTATTCTATCTTTCTTATTAAATCTTGTTTTACTGAATATCTTGGTGTCAAATTGAATAAATAATTACACAATTGACGGTTTGTGATAGCGGTTGGAGGCTATCAGCAATTAGCGAGAAGTTTCTTAAGCTCCGGCAACTTTGTTCCGGCGCGTCCAAACTGATCAAGATGGCGGCGGCACGTCGCGAGTTCCTAACACTCATTAATTTGTTCGTAGTCTCGACTGCGATCCAAAACTTGTAAGTCTCTCTCGTTGGCAATTATTAAGAAATTACTTTTACGATCCATTCTTACTGATAAAACATTTCATCCACATATCTGATTTCAGTGTTGCGTTTATTTGCCGTGCTTATGGCCAGGCATCTTTGACGATGCTAAACTATCGATAGAGCTAAAAGAGATCAAAAAGATGCTAAACGTCGAGGGTTGTCGGTCTCGGTACCTAGAAACTCGTATCTCCGACCAACATAAAAAAACTTTTAACACTTTCGCTTACTTATTTGTCTAAAAAAAAATAAAAAAACCCTACAGCAATTCGGACTGAAGAAGCGTGATTGTAAAGAGAACATGAAGAGAGACTCCCTCCTCAATCATCCCCCTCCTTAATTATGAAGAGAGACTCGTGCCCTGTAGTAGGTCATTTAGTAGTTAAAGCCAGTCTACGTCGTATGCTAATGTTTAAAGAAGTATTAATGACGATATAAAATTATAAATACTTCATTAAAGTTACGTGCGTTATCGGAAAGATTCTCCGACTGACCATCGTAGAGTCAATTTACCCTAATGATGCTCCGTTTCGGGGCGAAACACGTGTTGGTGCTGGTATGTATGTTGGTATATACTTTTAATTATTGTAGTGCATGTTTCCGTTGTAGAAGGGAGGGAGGTACCGCGCATGTCTTAAATTATATACCATCATACATGTTAACCGCGGATTGTTGCAAAGTAGACTAATACTAACTTAATAACAATGAATTTCCGCAATGTAACGCCTGATACTATTAACTATAGTACGTGCGTGTTTCGCGAAAGAGATAGAAGTAATAAATATGTGGAGTAATGGTGCCATAATCCGTGATCCTGACTAATGCCGACAGAACTGCCGGTTCGCCGTAATGGCCGTAATGCAGTTGAGGCTGCAAGCTGCAGGATAATCAGTTAGCAATTCCAGATACGTGCACAACCTGCTAATGTTTTGATCAGTGATTTTCTGATTACGTCATTACTGCTCGTTAAGCACTTGAACTAACTATACTTCGTGGAACAAACGAGAAAATAATGGACATTTAAAATTAAATTATTTATTTGGACATTTTAGTGTTTATGCAAACGATTTCAGACTTTTTTGCAGACTTTTCTGGTAATATTAATATTTTTTGTGTTTATTATATTTTTGTCATTTTTGTTTTTTCTTCTTTTTTTTCTTGTTTTATGTGTACCTTCTGTGTGTTGCTTTTGTAATGTGGTAATAAATATTTTCTTATTCTTATTCTTATTCTTATTTGTGTCGTAGATTTATTCATAAATCTTTTTTATAACTATCTTAACTAATGAAAAAAAACACAGGAAAAGCTAGAGTTTATAGGAACCCACACTTTGCAAAAAAACTCTACCACTCACTCACCCAAACCTTGCGCACTGCGAATTTGTATTGCATTTAGATTAATATACGTTTACATAAAGATATCAGCATTCTGAAGTAAAATTCAGACCATACAAATTCAGGAGTATCACCCAAGCGTTATCGGTCAAATATACCTATATAAGTAGTGAGTTTCTATACTTAACTGGCTTTCGGACTTTGCAAGCGATACACGTAAAACATTTCACGGTTGATGTAAGTTCAACAGTGTTACTCGTACGTGGAGAAAAAAACGCTCAAACGAGTTAAACTGATGCAAGTTAATGCAATAAATATATAAAAACGGACATGTACATATGTATGTAATATGAACACAGACAAAATGCACATAATATTGTCTGTGAAAATCTGTATAGGACTGTGTTTAGGTATATTGTATCAGCCGTTGCGGTGTGGGATATCTAATATCTAAGAATACGACTAACATTGTAAACACAGAAATACAATACAATACAATACAATATTCTTTATTGTGCACACTAGAAGTACATAAAATATTACAATTTTAGTATTATTAGACACAATAGGCGGTCTTATCGCTGTAATAGCGATTTCTACCGGACGACCTAAGGTTAGAGGACACAGACGTTCAAGAAATGCGTAGGTAGAGGTGCAAACAATAAAAAGTTTACGAATAAGTGTTGAAACATTTTTAAATTTAAACACAAAATAAAAATATAAACTCTGATATAATTATGCGTCAGGTAGAAAACTACTCAAGCCTTTACTTACAAAGACAGATATTATACATAATAACTTAAATATATTTCTAAATACTGGATGTATTAAACGCGATGGCATGAAATTTAACAAACGTGCTAAATACTCGAGCACTGATTATGATAATTACCTGCAAATTTGCAATTTATATTTTGAGCTTCAGTATTAAATTTTCAGGGTTTATTTATTGGCCGTAGATTGCCGAGTCGAGATAGTTATGATAGGATTATAATCCTTGCATGGAGTCAATTTAATGCGAATAAAAATCAGTTACATAAAATATTTTAGCCTCATTATATTCTACATTACTCAAAGAATGTGCAAGTACACGATGAAGTTACCAAAATAAATCTGTCTTATTTAATGTTTTTAAATACCATTTAATATAAAAATCGCTTTTTTATTAATTACATTGAGACATACAAATACATTACTTTTTACCTACTAAAATACAGGAATTATAGCATGACCTCAAATCAAATTAATTAGAATGAAATCGAATTTAACGTATGGTTACATGTTGTTTCTTTTGCTCACAATATGTATATCACGTTGTTATCAAAATATGTACCTATTCGAGTAGTAAAAAATAATGCTAAAGAATCCTAAGTAAAGTGAGATAGTCTAGTGGCTGAACCATCGGCCTCTAGTACTGAGCGAGCCCTGTGGTTCGACTTGTTCACAGACCTCTATCTTACGACACCATGGCATTTGTATCTTACATTGTGAGGAGACAAGTAGCAGTAGTATAGTAGCAATGATTCATGTATTTGTGACATCATTGGTTAGTATTGATATTACACAAGTACTACAGAACTATGAAAGCGCTGTTACTGACATAAAATGCTGCGTTGTTTCCCCAGGGACTACCCGTGCCGTCGAACGCTTTGCAAATTGCATTCGATTTTAACGGTCAGTTACCTGTTTTAAAAAGAGATTTATTTAATTATTACGGATATACATATATATTATACATATATCATTATTTGTTTTCAAACTTAACTTTTAATTTTTGTAATAAAATTCTTCTTTATTACTAGCTGACCCGGTGAGCTTCGTATTGCGTTTTTTTCTAAAATGAAAGTAGCCTAAGTTACTCCTTGTCACATCAGCTGTCTGCCAGTGGAAGTCCCGTCAAAATCGGTCCAGCTATTTCAGAAATTAGCCGGAACAAACAGACAGACAGACAAATTTTGTAAAAATGTTGATTTGGTAAATATGTACCGTGTACACATCCAAATGCGCTTAGTAAAAAACGGTGTATTACAAACAGACACTCCAATTTTATTTATTTGTATAAATGACGCCGACTGATTATGACTTTTAAAAGTTACATGGTCAGAAATAGAAGTTTTTACGGTTTTGTATACTGGGAGAGCACACAATTTGAAACGATAATTTTAAACGTTATCCTGTGTTTCTTTTGTATTTAAATAATAAAATTGTTTGTAAAAAGTGATAACGCTGTGTTATCGTAACCAAAATATGGAAAGACAAATTCCATGATACAAAAGGAGACAAATCTTTTATTTATTACATTTACGCGGTATTGTTTTAGAAGTCTTACAGATAATACGAAAACTTTTAATACAAAGACTACGAGAGCTATTGACGACGACAATAAGATATTTATATTCGACGACCCTGTTGTTTACTTGGTAGTAACCCCGTTTGCGAAGTCAGTGGTTCCGGGATCGTTTTCCGGGTAAGCTAGACATTTATGTAGGATGCCACCTACGGCACAGGGAATCCTAGAGCAAGATTGTGACTGTTTTGAGTGTGGCTTTCTTGTGGTAAAGGAACATAGATAATGCATTTTTACAAACTTTAAAAATAACTTTGTGACTATTTCTTTATTGAGTTTATGGTGGTATAATATGCGAGAAGTAAAAACCAAGGCAACATTTTTTATTCCAAGTCCGAGTAGATATAAGAAATTTTAGAATAAAAAGATAAATTACAATATTTTAATAATTAGTCTCAGCGGCTTAATATTATAATTTTATAGTCTTTATAATTCATTACAAATCCTCAGTGCGCAATTAATTACTCACTGCTAATTAGCACTGCTGGGCTCGGGGTCTCTTCTCACAATGTGAGGGGTACAGGCTATAGTCGACCACGCTGGCCAAGTGCGGATTGGTAGACTTCACACACCTTTGAGAACTTTATGAAGAACTCTGCGGTGTGCAGGTTTCCACACGATGTTTTCCTTCACCGAAGTAAGTGATAATTAAATTGTAATTTGACGACCCGTGTGGCGCAATGGTTACCATGCCGGATCGCCGCGCCAAGGGTCCTGGGTTCGATTCCCAGCGAGGCGGAAATTTGAATGATGAGTTTGAATTTCTATTCTCGGTCTGGGTGTGAATGTCCTTGTCTTGTGTGTTGTCCATAGCACCCACGACACAGGGAATCCTAGTGTGGGGCTATGAGTGTGAAGCGTTATTATTATTATTATTATTATAATTAAATTGTAATACGCACATAATGTTTGAAAATTAGAGGTGCGTGCCAGGATTTGAGCTCATGCCCCTGCGTTCCCGGGACCAACGTTCTAACCGCTAGGCTATCATTGCTGCCGTTGTGAATGAATATTTCATAATAACGTGGATATTATAATATAATATTGGTATTCTTTACCTTTAATCAGGCAGTATTGTATACAGATACTTCAAGCGTTATCAGAGGTGAACGCTTTAATTAATTATAGTAAATTAATTATAATATTACCTTCGTTTCATAGAAATTACAGTTTATAATTATTTTAATATTACTATGATGTTTATATGTATTTACGATTAGTTACGTGTAAAATAATTATGCAACAGGCCGGTACGGGACGGAATGTGTAAAATAAAAGCGTAATCTTATCTTATCTCACAGCAAAATAGATCATGGAATCTAAAAGTGTGCTTGGAAAAAACCAGCTTATTGATCCGTATATTTTCACAATATTATTATGTACTTAGACCTGATTAGGTGATATATGTTATTTGTGAGGTCGAGTTAAGATTTTGGATAAATATTGTTGAGATTATGTAATTATTTATTCATTTCACTTACTGCTTCTACCTCCTGCTGAATAGGCAAAGTAAAGCATAACACTCTTGCAAATTTTTCGATATTTTTCGTATTTTTCTATTCCTAACACTATTATTACCGTAGTTTCTTAATAAAATTTTGAAACGACAAAAAGTTAACCAAGAGTAACAAGTTTACACATAATAGGTAATATACACTTTTTGAGAATTTTCTAAGCAATATTTTAAAATTTTCCTTCATACAACATCCCAACATTATGTCTCCTCAGGGGTTGCTTGTGTTTACTTACAGCGACAGTAGCCACTTATTATGATAATGAGCATAACATTGTTTTATCTAGACAAGTGTTCAGGAAATCCACCTAAAATGTTCATCGCAAAAAGTTTTCACACACACTAAGTACTTTTTAAACTACATATTATTATGATACTAGGTTATGTTAGCTTACATCAGCTTTACTTGCATTTTTAGTTATCACGATAAGTAATGGAATTAAATAACGATTTTACATTCAAACATGCATATAGAAAATTAATTTGCTAAGTTAAAGAAACAACAATGAGTTAAACGATTCCTTACTTCTAATCCAAAATAGATATGTATATGTGAGGTATACTGAACAACACATTTACACTGACAAATACTATAATGTAAGGTAGGAAGAGAATAAAAACACACATTGAATCGCAAGCAGCGCCGAGGCAACACCCGTAAAATACACGACAATCCTTATTTTACATGTTTTTACAATGTTTTTGCTCTCTGTTTACTTTAGTTTATCTGTGTTCTTTAGTAGTTGAATTGTACTGTATCTTATAATTTTATTTTTGTTACAAAATGCAATGTTATATGCGGGGGCACCATTATTTTATCATCACTTCTGCAACCTTCCGCTTCGATCTTGGTCGGCAATGCATGAGTAGTTAAGTATTGTATAGTATTAACTAACTTATTTTCTTGCAGTCGCTTCGTTGTAGGACTGAGATGTCAATAGAGTTCGTCTAGTCTTCTGTGTAATTAAATGATCGAACTTTAAGCGTTCTCGATCAAGAGACGTGATGTCATTGGCTCATTAACAACTATATACTTAGATATTGCAAAAAGCCAAAAAATGACGTGCATAAGTGTATCAGTGATACCTATATGAATAAAATATTTTGACTTTGACTTTGCATACAAATAGAAGATGTTGGATTATACTCCAAGATGGGTGAATCCCGTAACGATCATAAAGGTCTACTAAAACTACCGCTTAGAATATAACTTATATGATTTATTAATATAATTTACTCACTGCCAAAGTTTCAACTTAGCAGAATTATTTATTTTATGATTAGGTATTTGTTATTCGTCATTTATGTAGTGTTTTCTGCTGTAGTGTTCAACGACCAGTTCTCGGAAAATTTAAAGTACATTTAAAGTATTAATTATGAAATAATTATTTTATAAACATAAAATTATTATATACACCGTTATTTTTAGTATATGCGAAAGCTGAATGTATTTTGATCAGAATCAGTTACTGAATCGATCGCAATAATTTTTACACCATGTTATATTTTGTCCTAAAAATATTTTAAAAATGTTACAAGTTGGACACCAATGCAAAACATCGTTATTACCGATCATCTTATGCTTTGGTGGATAGTTTCAACTTTGTTGGTTATAATAACAACAAAATAAGATTTCACATAAACATATGGCATGGGAGAACTACTACTAACATCTCAATTTTGTTAAATTATACATAAACTGTTATTCGGTTGCGTTGACAACCGAGATTGATTAAGATTGTCAAGTCTAGCGTTTTACTTGCGCCTCTCATAATAAAATTATTATGTCGTAAAAAATTTGGATAATGAGTTTTCGATACAGTAATGTGCAGTACACAGAAATGGTGCTCGAAGTGGTGTGCGGTGATAATAATGTGTCCATGGCAGTGCGACGGTACGAGGAGCAATTTGGTGTAAGAGTGTCGTGGAACACCATGCTTTCCAGCACACAACGCTTAAGGGACTACGGGTAGTTCCTGCCTCCTATGTATGACTTGTGTGAATGATTCACTATACAGAATTATTAAATACATTATTGTAAATAATTGGGATTAATATAAACACGTCAAGATGGTTGACAGTTAACTGCGGCGGTCGCGAATTGACGCGGGCCGCACGCTCGGTGACCATGTTTATGCTAAGACAATGGAGAAACACAACAAGCTTGTAACTTGTGAGTTTTCAAGATATACCTTTGAAAATTTTTATGTAGATTGTTTAGGCGAAAATATTTGACACGTGTATAGGTTTTTCTATCAAGAAAGAATAACGTTGTATATTTTTAAGGACCCAAAATTAAAATACTCGAATCATTCATGCCATTTTCTGCTTTTAATGCAGTTAAAAATACTCTATTATGGAAGAGAACTTGCAATAAATAATAAACTTTATTGAAACAAAATCATACAAAGGCATACGGTTAAGGATCATTGGTCCCACACTAGGATTCCCTGTGTTGTGGAAGACCAACACCTTCCTCTTATAAATTTTTCATATTATATATTATATTATTGTACAGTACAATAAATAAAACTCCTCTACGTTTATATTGCAATTTGCAAACTGTTATGTTTATCAAGTACAAAACCTTTTCTTGCTTGGATGGAAGTCAGTGGGGTGCTAATTATTTCCAGGCATTATTATTATTATTATTATAAAATTTATCTACGAGTATACTTTCGTAAGTTTTATCAACAAACTTAGCATCAATATGTTGACTTAACATAAAATCACCTATTATTGAATGTCATGAAACATATTTGATATTATTTATACATTTCACTAAAACGACTATAACAGCACTGGATCAGTAGGTTAATTAAATATTCAGGTAAGTGACGCTTTCTTTTCACAATACAACAGGAATAATTTATAATTGATAAATATGTATTTTGAAAATAATGCAGAAATGGATGTCTGAAAAAACTAATATAGAATCACCATATCATTCAATAGAATTTTTGTTACATGAAATATGGGAAATGCCGGATAAAAGTAAATACAATTTGATGCGGTGCGGGAATTTATTAACGTAAGGAATGAGTGTTTTAAAATAAATCTAAGATAATTAATAAAAATAATACTTACTGTAACTTACTTATCTGAACATACATAACCATCGTCTAATTAGAACAAAGATGCACCATAAACATTAAAAAATAAAAAATAATGTCATTAGTAAGATGGAGTAATAATTATGCAATAAGAGTTCACATGAATCATCAATCAATTTTGAAATGTCATGGTATTATCTAACCCGGCTATTCAATTAATATGGGTTCAGTAATTGTAGCTAATTTAACAAATTATTATGTAAATTCCGATTAAATATGACTTAAGTAAAAAAAGTGTACGTGTCTTTACGTATTTCGAAAACTGAAAATACGGCAATTGCTAAGAGGATTCCAAACATAAACCCCGTAGTGTATGATAGGCATAACCCTGAAATATAAAACGAATGAAACACGCGTCAATAAATTGTATACCGTTGAATGCAATTTAAAAACTGGAACTAGGTACCTACAACATCAAAGGAATTACAGAAATCGCAAGGATTTCAAGGAAACATCAAACTAAAAGATTAGCTTGTCTTGATTTATAACTCAACTTCGACAACTGTTAGAAAGCAATGGGCGAAGTTTTAGACGGATCAGTTTATTCGCACTTGATATTGTGTGAGAATAAAATACGTCTATGAAACTAAAATACAAACTCGACTCAAACCGAAATCACCGTTTCTGCAGCTTACGCCGAGATAACTCTTAGATGTCAGTTTTTTTCTGAATTAACTGTGAAGTTATCATTAAAATCCATTCGAAAGTGTTCACGTGAAATGCAAAAATATCCATTCATGCACTATCCTCACAAGCTTTCGCATATTTATTTTCTTATATTTTTGTTACTCCCAGGAATTTCAGCAACTACTCATAGTGAAGCACCGCGAAATCCTTTTCTTCATTTTATTAGAGAGGAGTTAATTATAGCAAAAAAATAAGATATTCCGATGTCAGTGATTTTGGGTTGCATCAGATTCTGACACCTATTTTAAAACTCCGAAATCGCACCCGAATGCATTTTCCGGGCACTTGCAATGCACACCGAACTTAATTTATCTCAATTCATTAAAGTCGCATAAACGTCGACCATAATTGTCTTAAGTGTACTCTGAGAAGAGCTAAAAAGGCTTAAGAAACTCTTTATCTAGTGATATTAACCAAGAATAAAGTTCATCTTATCCTCAAAAGCGCTGCTTACGTGCTCGTGATAAATTTTCACTAGAAACCACTCATTTAAGTACTTGAGCAGAACGCACGACACTGCTTAAATCGAATGATTTTCTAATCTATAAACATTAATTTATTAATACGTTGAGGAAAATCTTTGTACCCCTTCTTAAGTATAATTTACGTACGTACGGGGCATGAGATTTGATAAAGTATATGTTTTCATGGAGAAGAAGTGCAGAAAGTAAATTATTATGTCAAAAAATATGTTGAAAACATATTGAAAAATGACACTGTGCAATAATAATAATAATAACGCTTCACACCCATAGCCCCACACTAGGATTCCCTGTGTCGTGGGTGCCATGGACAACACACAAGACAACGACATTCAATATTTGATAGATTGAATTTTCACTGAACAGCTATAGCTCTTGCAAAAACATATAAATAGGAAAATTAAACTTGTTATCAAACCACCTAATACGAAGTGGTCACCATAATTTATGATAACAGTAACACCAAAGATTTCACCGACGCGTTATCAACCAAAAATAAAACGTGTGACCCGCACTATTAATTTTATTATGATTTTAAGGTAAATAATTATAGTTTCCAACACGTGTTTCGTTTTAAAGCAGAGAATCACAACGCTCCGAATAAAGACAAATAGGATTTTTCCCCAGATAGAGTAAAAAAATACATAGATACTTTTTCTTCAAAAAATGCACTTCAACATTTACTTCACTTTAAGAAACCAACAGATGACAGCTAGCCTTAAACCGAGAACTAGTAAGTTTAAATTAACTTTTTCTTCGTAAAACTCTAAAGTGGGAAGTGACTTTCAATTACAATGCTTAGTTAAAATATAATATTATATCAAGCATTGCTTTGCAGAAATTCATTCTTATTCATTTAGTATAAATTTAGTTCGCAATAATCCGCGCACATTTTCTATGATGGTACTTACTTCCGGACTATAATTGTTATTTATGATATACATTATCCTTCATTTACATACTTTCATACATCATCCATCCATCCATCCATCAGCCCTTGGAGGTCCACTGCTGGACATAGGCCTCCCCTAACTTGCGCCACTCTGACCAGAAAATACTTAAAAACTTTCATACATAAAAGTTCTTATTACTTATACAGTTGTTATTGCCCGCGGTGTTTCTTTTAACTAATTTACATACAATCATCACTTTGACATTGCTAAAACGTTGAAACACAAACGCATACATCAATATTTACAGAGCTTGTTTCAAACTCGGAAGATTTTCAAATAAACTTTCATCCCTTACTTTAACTGTAATCCAACCTAAAACTAAATACTATTGATTGACTTCATTTTCCTGTGATGATGGTGATAGTTTCTTGAACGTCGGTCTCCGATGGGCTTTGAATTCTGCATACCTACTAATAATCACTTGCTTTGGAGAACGAAAACATTTTAAGTAATCGTGTCTACCTGGCAAAATTCTATAATGTCCTCAAAGATGTGTAAAATTGGCTAAAACTGTGAGAAAAGACATGAGATTATCATAGTTTTCATTACCTTCACACGTAGGTAGGTTAATCTATTACTAACGTTTCGTTAGTTCAGTTTATTTTGTGTAATTGCTATGTGGGGGTTCATAGATGCAGCAGAACTCACTGATAGTGCTATCTGGACGGGAAGGTACGGTAACGGAATTTAAGTGGTCTTATTTGTTGGACGGAGTCAATTGGGCCTCCCGTGCACCTTCCCGCGCGTGTTGCGAATATTTACCTGATCAAACGTTTTCCCTAATTATTACTTAGATCTCCCCACTACTGTTTTCAATATTCTTACTCGCTTTGTTGAATACTTCCTTAAATTATCATAAATAAAAGATTTAATTACACATATTATAATATGTATAAAAAATGGTATCTAATTGTTTTTATCTTTCTGATAAAAGTAGTAACTAAGTTAGTAGTTTCGTGTGCTCTAAGCACGTTACTTTTATTTTTATTAAAATTAAAACTCGTTCAAAATTTTTTCTCTTTCAACTTTTGCTGAAAGAATAGTACATATTCTTTATTACAGATAGATTTATTATTTATCCTTAGTATTTTGAATTTTTCATAGGTCCTTGGAAAATATATTATAATAATTAGGAAATATTATTCAACCTACCGGGTACTGTTGTCCAGAAATCTCCACAACAAAAGATATCACCAACGCGTTGTCGGCCGGTTTCCATACTAAATAAGTAATATACATAAAATCACGCCGCAAATGGAGATACATTAAAGAGGAACTTGTTTAACATTAATATGTTTCTTTCCTTTGATGTTCTATTTGAATGTTCATTTTGCGTTAGGAATATTAAATATCGTAGAGAAAGTGTTTCATAACATGGCACATAAGGACCAAAATTAACAAGTTGATTTTCACAATTTAAATTTAAACAACGACGACGGATAGAGAAATAATAGGTAGCATGAGAGCTGAGCTGAAAATGACAATACAATATGAAAATATCAGCTGACATTCGCAATTCTATTATGCAGTTACTCCATTAAAATTCAGTTAAATTTCCATAACATCAAAACTCCATAAGATATGGTCCCTGGTAGTTTGCTCAGTTAATTAACCCCCGACGAAAAAGCGGTGTTATAAGTTTGACGTATCTGTGTATCTGTGTGTCTATGCATCTGTGGCATCGTAGCTCCCAAAAGGATGAACCGATTTTGATCTAATTTTTTTGTATGAAAAGTGACATAATCGAGAGTGTTCTTAGCTATGTCTAGTGTAAATAAAACTGTCAGGGTTTTTTTTTATTTAAGTTTATATACTCAGCTGTTTAAAAGCTCACTCTGTGAAAAAAGAAAATAAATATATTTTAGTCAAAGTAAAAACAAATTGACTACTTTCATATTAGTGCCTTGGATTCTGTGAAGGATAGAGTCTCTTATATCCCTCAAAAGATTTCTTAAGTTAGTTGCCACATTAAAACAAGTTGAAAATAACAACGTCATAATAAATCATTATTATCATCTTATTCTACATAATAACACAAAAAAATTTCAACGAAGTTTTGTCAAGGACCTTAGCTATTCTGATCACCTCACTGACCGAGATAAGACAATTGAGGTTAAAAGTTTTATCAGTTATCAACAGAAGTCGTTAAGACAGTCACAAACAATTCAGACATATTATCGTTCAGTATGTTTAATGTTATATGATATTGTTTTCAATAATTATAATTAAGTATATAGTTTTCTGACAATTCTTACTTACTCACATCTGAACAATTTTGTACCCAAAAGACGGACCTTTCAGGCTATAAACTAAATCTACCAAAAAAACTGTAGACCAGGTACAATCCGTACAACCATACAAGACGGAATTGACCTAAAAATTTCGTAGGGCCCTTACTTGCTTATTCTACAATTAAAAGTATTATAATTGCTTTTCTAATTAACGATTCTATTTTGAAGTTGGTTTAAAAAAAATCAATATCCAAAGTCGAGGGGCCACGATATTGATAAAGATATCATTGATGCGCGGCCAAAAAGAGAGCGAGAAAACCGACGACTCTGACAACTTATCTACTGCATCCGAAACACGTTATATCATTTCATGGTTACGTATAAATTCTCGGAATACGTATTTAGAGTCGTTTTCAGAGTAATACTTTGTGAAATAAAGCCTGGTTTCGTGCAGCTGTGGGCGGCAGCGATTGCTCATACCGATCGAGCAATTCATTGCTCCTGTTGTTTCACGTTTCGTTCGTCAGCGGTCTAAAATTGAAAAAGCTTTGATTGGCTGCAGTTAGAACTAGAACAAATCGGTCCGGACTCCATTCTCCGGCGATTTCAAAGGCCCGCCGAAGCCACTGCTAAAATTGAACATCGGGCTGCTAAACGTACGTAACTGACTTGAATTGTTTATTAGAGTGATACAGAAACATGGAATACACTTCGGAGATTTGTTCGAAAATAGTAAAATTATTTATATCAAACGTTTCGTACACAAGACGCGGAACAAAATAGGTACACTCACGATATAATAAACAGTGACAATGTACTGCAACAACACTGCACTGAGTAGAACAGTCACTTTACAACTGAGTTCTACATTCTAGAATAGATTAATCAGCAAAGTTTATTGTTAAACATAGTTTCTATCAATCATTCGTATCGATCTTGAATTGAATTTTTACTCAACTTGAATGTAAATGGTTGATAAAAGATGAACTACTTGATGGTGACCCATCGATTATGAAAAGCCATGAAGTGGTGGACCCGCATTATTATACTGCCTCTCGGACATTGTGTCTAAAACATGTATCTCATCAAAAAACTATCCAAGTCAAATGTAGAGCTTAAATTACATGTTCTTGTGACTAAAATTTTAAGATTTTCTACACAGACCTTGCCACCCATTTAGATCTCAATTTTTTTTAGATCTTGGCTCTCATTTCACATTTATGTTTTTGATGAGATATCATTACTTTTTTTCTAGAAATTATTGGAATTTATTAATAATTATTAATGTACCTACTTCGCTACTTTCACTAATTTTCAATAATTTTCAGTTTTTACACTTTTTCCTTTGTATACGTCTAACAGTCTACCTTGATACTAAATATCAAGTTTCTAGGTCATCTGAAAGTAGGTTAGGTTTTTGATCCTACGTCAGTTAGTCAGTCATAAAATAAAAATAAAATAAATTTTGAATTCTAAATTAGCTAAGGGATAAATAAAAGTACCAAATTTCATGTATACAGGCTAAATATGTCTCGAGTTGTAATGTGGTCAAAAGTAGCTTGAAATGGTTCGTGTAATATTAGACACGTCGCTGCGTCATTAGTTCTTTTGCTTTGAACTTGGCTGGACACGCTGATGCGTGTCTAGTTAGGATTTGTTTCAGGAGCCAATCTTTTTTAAAAGGTAGCCAAACTTGTAATACTTTACTGATATCACTGATATTAATGGAACTGAACTAGGTGGTTCAGAGTACAGAGACCTCCAATCAGACATTAAGCTCAAATCAAGGCATAATGACTTTTATTTAATTAATAACCAATAGGTTCCAGTGGCAAATGATAATATTACTGCCTCCTAATAATCCATCTAATGGCCAACATCCACACCCAACGATATTTGATCTCTTACAAGCTGCATGGGAGCTTCAGTCACTAATTGCTTACGCTGTAGACATTATTGCATTCATGCAAAGTGGGTCAACGTTGACTTGCAAGAATAATATAACAGTAACAAAAATAGCAATAATACATGACGAAAATATTGATTATGTTAAATAAAAATGAGTAAACATAAAGGCGAAAAGTTTTTAAAACACCACATTTATTTAGACAGTCCCGACACAAGTTTTGATATACAGTTTCGTACATTCGTAGAACCCGTTTATTTTTAAAATAAAAGTTTTTGGAAAGGTTTTAAAAGGCTGAAGTTAAAGTTTTGTTACTGACAGTGAGTTAGCAATTGAGTTAGCCTGGATCCAAGCGCCTGCGTCTGTTGTTAATCCGACTACGTTGCGGTGCTACGCGGTACATCTCCACTGTGTACTACGCTACTAGTCTCAATGTTCGATGCGCTCAGTGACGGCTTTGTACTCAAACTTCCTTAAGCTTTTATTGTAGAGAAGCAATGCCAGGGACTTTCTCGCGCGAATAGTCGGTACTAAACCCCACCGCGTTGCGCTTAGGAAAACATAATCCTACAAAGGTACCTACCTACCTACCTACACTCGAAATTATTGACCCGTGCCCTTATTTTATTGATAAAAAATATATTATTTTTTTGTGCAACATAAACTATAAATGTAGTTATCAAGTTTCAACTTGATTTGCACAATAGTTTCAGTGAGATTGTAACATATCGATTTCAAAATTCGAACATCATATACAAGTATAACTTACGTAAGTAAGTTTTTATTCTACAGGCTGAGCGAAGGTTCCCTGGTCGATTCCCGACTGAAGCATTTATGAGATAAAGTAAGTCTGTTTTAAGACCATCGATGATTGTAATGCCTCATGTGTTTGTGCTACTTCAGCAGCGTTAACACACTCATTAACATTTTAATATCAATTATATGGATATACTCGTAGTAGCATCAGTTTTGCTATAAGTTTAAAATAGATTTTGCCTGCGAATCTCTTCACACAAAGTTTTCAACATCCACTTCACTTTAACAAGATCCAGCCGGGGAAGGAAAAACTAAAGTTAATATGCTTTTCTATAGAGTAAGTGAACGCTTTCATTTTCAAACATCTAACTTCTAAGCTAACTAAACTTGCTGATAAACTTTCATCGGGTATCTTGCGAGAACTCTTTGATTTTTCTCTTTTAGTAGTCTACTTATAAATTAGTCTTTTATAATCATAATGATTAATAATAAAAAGACTACTACATGGTATTTAAATCTTGAGGATGCAACATCGAAGTATAATCAGGTATATACTATGACAATTAAAACTGTTAATGTCTGCTATACTTACATTTAGTAAAATAATTAACAATTTCATACATAATTTTTCTTACCATTTACGCAGCAGAGGTCGCCACTAGATGGAAAAATAAATAAATATTACTCCAGTTTACAGTGCACAGACAATTTAACAATAGTTACGAGGAATACTTAAGCTCTGACATGGTGTATGAAGGTAATAAGGTAAGGTAAGGTAAAGGGTCCTCCCTTACCTCATAATATGAGGTAGGTACTTCATATGAGGGGAAAGTTGAAAAAGTGTCCAGCTGTTTACTGAAAATATAAGTTCCAATAATGGCCATTCCATAATAGCCTTTGTAGGTGGATTGAAGTTTGATGCAGGGCCACCCGTAATTGGACACGTTTTTACGGACACTTTTCATACACAGAGAAGGCCCTCCTTCTACTCTATCCTCCATGAGCACTAATAAATCACCACGGCCACAGAAAACATAATATTACATACGTAATTGTACTGCAGCACATCGAACTAGATTAGTTCATACATCGTAGATAGGAACAGAAGTACATAATCACCATTATGTAATACAGCAGTTGCCCCTAACGCAGAACCCATAGATTAAACTATAACGGTTAAAAGACGGCCAAATATATCTGTTCAAAATGTGCAGACATGTGTGAGTGCGCTCCGGTGTATTAATTACCACGTGGCGTATGTGTGTATGACATCGCGTATACCAGCCCTGGGAGATTTTCCCTAATATTTAGGGAAAAAATTTTGATTTTACCTAAGTTTCTATTAGAATCTAATATTAATCTGACATTATAAAATTTAAAAAATAGCGTTTTTTATATGTTTATTGTAAAACTTTAACAAAAATTATGTTATAAGTCGATGCGAAAAATTCTGAAAATTTTTATTTTTATTAAAAAATAAACAATTAAAAATTTATATAATTTTATAAAGAATCACGCGCCACGGTTGGTTGCCAATGTTTGTGACATAATATACGAGTATTTATACGAGATTAAAGGAATTACGGCGTCAATGGCTTCTTCACGTGTAGTTTAGTAATTTTAAATAATAAAATGATAAATTCTACAATAAATATAATTATTTTATTTTTCGAGTACCTATCACGTGTTAAGTTATGGTGACAAGGCTATGTCCAACTCAACCGTAAAACAAACGTACAGTAAAAGCACGTACAATGTACATGTCCAGAATATTGAGTTAGGAGTAAACCTTAGTTACATCCCCCAGGAACGGACGACGCGCTTTGCTTTGTCTTTCATTATGCATACTGCGAAGGACTTCAAGTCAGAGTGAATAGGCTTTTACTATGTTAGTGCACTTTACCATCCATGGCTTCAATTCTGCTTACCATCAAGTGGTTTTGCACTTATTCTGTATATAAAAAAATATTACTTACTATTACGAAAAGTTGAAGACACTATCAATTTTGACATCATTTTTTTAAACCATTTTTGGTGCGCATACCTAGTACACTATTATACCTATCTTCTATTCTGTATCCATTCGTTATTATACCTATCTATGGCAGAACCATTTATTACAGAACATAATATCATTAATAATAATAATAATAATAATAATAATACTTTATTTATTTGCTCTCACAGTAGGTTATACAAATTGTGCCTTATTGTAATACATTACATAGTTTATCTTAAACCTATTTTGTGAGAGCCTGGTGCCTGAAATAGGTATTTATAAAAAACCTGTGGTACCATTGAGTCGTCTAAGCAAAACTTTGAAATATCTTCTAGAGTAAACGTAATAGAGTATAATAATTGATCAATATATTGATCAAATAATAATGATACTGTCGAATAAAAGACCATAAGAAAGATAAGCAGGAAACAGGAAACAATATCAAAGCATACAGCCTACAAAATAAAAATGTGTAGACTCGAACCCTTCTATCATTAGAAAATACGTATATGTAGGTACCTACCCAATGTTATAGAATATATTATACAAAATGATTTATTAAACAATTAGCTCGTTTATAGTTGGGAGTTAATAGGCAAACAGATTTTAAAATTCATTTCGTAATACGCAGTACAATGTACAATGCAGTGGACATTGGGTATATTCAGTGAATAGGCTCTAAACACGGGAACAAGTCCAGTGCGATCTAAAAGCTAAAACAGCTTTTGTTTCAGGACGCTATTAAACTAGTTCCCAGTAAACTTGAATTTCCTCTTGATAATGGGCCAACAATTTTGCTGCAATACGTAGATTTGACTGGAGAGGTATATTTATCTCAGCGTAAACCATAACGTATAAGGTAAGATGTATACAAACATTGCGAATCATCAGTAAGTTGGTGAGATGTTAATAAAAAAGCAAAAAGGCACTCCGGGAGTGACGTAATTTAAATCTACATGACAACACCAGTCTCATGTTATGTTGAAGTGATCGATTCACTTGCAATCAAGTATTCCACACATATTATATTTGGATCATATTGAATAACTCAGTTAAAACGTGTCTTCATTTGAAATTCACGGCACGGTGTCGTTTAACAACACTAACATTATTAGTAACTTTACCTCGTTCGGAAACGAGATGAAATCCCCGATGAGAGTTGCCGATGCTGCAGCGTCACTTCGTCTCGCATTATAAAATATGCAGATAAGTTACGGGAATTGATTCAAAGCACAAAGGAGGAGAGCAAGCTGTCTATAGGCGGGCGGCGAGATTTCGGCAGTAATTTCCCGAGAGGGTACACCTTTATCTTACCATACTGAAAATATTTTGAATTACGCACGCACTTGTGTTCAAATGCGGAATAGATTATGGTGATTGATTTATTTGTAGTTATGTTTATGTATATTTGCATAGTAGGTAATAAAACAAACTGAATTCTAATAAAGAAGAAGCAAAGTATAGAATTTAGATGGAGTTTGTCATGAGTTTCTCTGTTATAAATAATATGGTTCGCACAACGCAGGTTACGACCGACACTTCGCGTATCATCGTGCAGATTCCATATCCTTATTTTAAAAAGCACGAGATCCGCTCATAACCGAATGGCAACTGTAAGTCATAAACATTTTTAATACTAGGTACGTTACTAATGCAGACAAGAAAAAAGATAAATCGTCTACATCACAATATTCGATAATTACATATTCAGTTATGCAGACTAAATATGTATTGAATTTAACGGTTGAATTTAACATAATATTTGATAGTGCTATTTTATCGTGTAAAGTGTTATGGTTTTGATTGATTCGAATAATTAAAAATTTTACTTAGATACGTTCTATTATAACAACATTGAACCTTTATGAAAACCACAGAGGTACTAACCACATGGAAACTGCCATAATTACGTAGAGTTAGCAAAATTTTCATCACCTGCATTGTCGAAGGAAAATGTCTTAAGTAAACTTGAATCTCCAACAAAGAATTCAAAAAAAGAAAAACCTATAATGGCATAGAGAAAAAATTGCTGACAACAGCACAATAGAACTCAATAGGGATAATACTTTAGTATAAACTTCACAATAAATTTCTACTTTATACAGATTTTTCGCTCTTTTGTGACTCGAACACATTGTAACCTTTCTTTTGTTAATACAAATGGCTGTGTTTTGTTTTCTATTACGCTGACCATACACGATGAAATATACTTGTCGAGTTTGCAGCGGGCTTGACGCGGCATTCAGTAAACTTGACGGTGTGGAGACGGTATAGCTATCTGGCCATATGGCTATTTAATGCAAACTGGATACCGCATTAAGTCAAACTGCAAACTTGACAAGTACAATTGGACACAGTGATCGTGTATGGCCAGCTCTAGCGCTCTCTGCCCGCGGCCTTGTCTGCGTTTTCCGGGATAATAAGTAACTACCCTATATCTTATTCTAGATCATGGTATATCTACCTGTGTGTTAAATTTCATAAAAACCCATGCAGTAGTTTTGTGTGAAAGACTAACAAGCATCCATTCATCCTCATAATCAATTTTTCATATTTATAATATTAGAAGGATGCATCTGCTTATGATACTATAACTGTCTGCTAGTGATACTGTACGACTGACCGATTGAGGTCATTATTATAACCAAACCAGGCCAGACCAAATCTGACCATCGTAGAGTCAACTTATTTATTTAACTCTTTATTACACATCAAAAATAGGACAAAAAACAATGTAAAGTAGGCAAGTATATAGAGTAAAAAAGTCTTATCGCTACACAGCGATCTCTTCCAGACAACCTTAAGATGCGGAATGCTGTATATACTTACTTACCCTGATTATGCTACGTTTCGGGGCAAAACACGTGTTGGTGCTGGTACGTATGTTGGTATATACTTTTAATTATTGTAGTGCATGTTTCCGTTGTAGAAGGGAGGGAGGTGCCGCGCATGTCTTAAAGTATATACCATCATACAAGTTAACCGCGGATTGTTGCAAAGTAGACTAATACTAACTTAATAACAAAAATTTCAGCAAATTAACGCCTGATAACATTAACTATATTTGTTTGATATACTAAAATAGTAAAATGGTTTTATTTTGATATTACTATATTCGATCACCCGTAGTAAATTGTTAGTATAATAATATGCTAACTACATTATGCATAATTACATCCATAAAGAAGATACTTAAATAGATTTTGTATTTTTAAGATTTCGGTGCACTTTTACACGTGAAATGTGATTTCACAATCCTTGAAACGACTATCTGTATGAATTTTTCACCACATGAAATAATTTTAAAACCTTTATCCAAAAATCTTGTTCATTATAACTTTCGATACCAATGGCTGTCCGTATGAGTGACATCAAACCAATAAACTAATATACTAACTGCACCAAACTGACTGATTCGCGTTTTGTTTGAGTTTGTAAGCCCGGCCCACCGCGGTTGAATTTTCAAAAATTCTTCCATGTACGTTAGTAAATTAGTTCGTTGCTCTTTATGTAATATATAAATGACTAATCAATGTGTAAATCTTAATAATATGCCTATAGATTTATCTTGGTTATAGTTTGCGAATGAGACAGTCTTAAGTACAATTAATTTTACTTATATACATTATTCTACTAAGTTTGTTTACGTATACTAAGTTGAAAAATAAGTAGGTAAAGTTTATTAAACTACCAGTAAATCATACTATAATTTACTTATAAGTTTCAACTCTATGGAAAACTTTAAACTACTTTCCGCTTCTAAGCTAACGGAAGAATGCTAGCTCTTACTTGTTTTCTTTGAAAAAATTTCATTTCATTTTAAGGTTATAGTAAAAAGGATTTTTGACTGAAATTCACCGAAAAATGGAAAATTGATTTGTGATGTACATTCATGTAATAGTAATTATTAATATGCGATGTCTTATTCACTAAAATTTTCTTTAGTCCCAGTTTAATTCTAAATATATTATACTCCTGTATGGTTGGTTATTACCATTACTACCAAAATTGACCTTCTACATTAATGACCCGTCTGCTAGTTTGATAAACTATTTACATGAAAAAGACAAAAGAAGCACAAATGAAATATCACAGTCAAAAAAGAATAAAGGCATTAACAATTTTTAAATCAGATTACAATATGATTAAACTACATAATCTATATACATATATTATATAAAAAACAAAAAATGTTTGTACGGATGTCCTTTATAGACTCTGAAACCATTCAAACGACATGCCTTAAAATGGTTTCATTTGAAAGGCAATAATCCGAAGGTGGTTTGATACTACTAAAATAATGCATTACGCACATTCGGTCCATTAATAACGTCGATTTTCCACTTTTCCCATACAACAATTTGAAGATATATGTAAAGATGTCGCATCAACGTAAACGTCAACACTAAAACACTGATCTCTCATCGCAAATTTTTTTAGCGTAGTGAAGCACGCCGGCTATCCACTAGTATGACAAAAAGTTGATTTTATGATTCCTAGCCCCTTTTGTTGGGGATTTTCTAGACTATTTTCTTTACTTGAATTAATTTAATTTGAAGATTTATCTTTTCACTTTACTTGCAAGTGACCGCTGGGAAACATTTGTGATTTAATAATTTAATGTAACACAATCATAGCTCGTTGGAACATATTAAAGCTTTACTTTAATTTAATTAAAGCTTTTTTACAGTACAGTGTTCTTTTATAAAATTGAAATAATTATAAAGCGTAGCAATATTTCTACTTAAAATTAAGCAGGCTAGTAACCTAAGTCTATCTTTTAACAAAATATTATGTAATCCTAATCTGGCTTCAAACAATCATGCAAATAGCCGAGATTGCAAACCTTAGTGAGTCAATGTTGTTTGATGTAGTAAAGTTATGTTGGCCATGTAAATAAACTTACCTTAACTTTAAATGAACATTCCTTATTATGTTATCGATTTAATGATTTTGTTTTTAACTGTGATGAATCTCTGAGAGGAAGTTTTGCCAACTTTTGACACAGAAACGTTATTATGTTATAAATCCAAAGACTAAATCCGTATTAGTAGAGTCCCTTGAACTCTAAGGGCGTGAGGCACCGGGTTATTTGTAGATTTCTGGACCTTGCCATAGACGCTGAAATGCTAAAAAATTAAAAATCTTATCTCAATCTTTGGAACCACCAAGTTTGGAAGGTACCATCTCCGATAGAAAGACATACACCACTAGGATCTTACGATCCTATTGATGCCGCAGACACTTTCTAATTCAGTATTTCTTAAAAATGATGCTCTATAGCGGCTTGCAACGTCAATTTAATTGTTCATGAACGATGTGTACAAACAATCTTAAATTTATTTTCTTAAACATTTATCAAACGACGAAACGACAAGAAAGTTAACAGAAAACAGGCCATGAAAACGGAACATAAGTATAGTAAAGTATATGACTGCTCATTTCGCTGAGAAATGTCTTCCATTTAACTAACAACTTTAACTCTTTGTAACTATTATTATAGCTATTACGCCGTGTCCTACGTGGGCGACTCAACGCGAACGCGAAGCGACGCGGCGCGATGCGAAAACAACAAACAGTTGAAATGTGTTGAAGTGTCCTACGTTACAAAACGCACGTAGAGTGCGTTGAGGCGCGGCGCGATTTGACGCGAACGCGATCAGTTGGTTTGATATTTTCGCGCGAACTTCAGCGGCGCGGCGGATGTCAGTGGCGGTGAATTGACGATTCGCGCGCACGTAGGACGCGGCGGCTCTGTCCTACGTGCACGCGAATCGTCCCTTCACCGCCACTGACATCCGCCGCGCCGCTGAAGTTCGCGCGAAAATATCAAACCAACTGATCGCGTTCGCGTCAAATCGCGCCGCGCCGCATCGCACTCTACGTGCGTTTTGTAACGTAGGACACTTCAACACATTTCAACTGTTTGTTGTTTTCGCATCGCGCCGCGTCGCTTCGCGTTCGCGTTGAGTCGCCCACGTAGGACACCGCGTAAGACACAGTGTAAGGTCACAACTTAGATCCCTCGAGCTCGTGAAATATCTTAAGACATCGATCACCCGTATCGGTGTCAATCAACCTTTAGAGTACAAGATTATACCGTTCATTGGAAAACTACACGAACAAAGTAGAATAAAGAAATATAAAGGATAGTGTGTAAAACATAGAATATACTAATACAGAACAGAGTAAAATAAAATTATTCTCTGGTGAAAGAAGATTGACTAGCAAATTTTTGAGAACTTCTACTCCTTGAATACTGAGTCTAGGTGACGGTAGTTTTTTAGGAATTACTCGCTAACTAAAATAAGTATCTGAAATCCGTAGAATCATAAAAGCGTTCATAAAATTATATTAGCAGCAGTCCATCCAACCAAACGGCAAACTTCCATTTATATGTATAAGCCGTTGGGGCTATGAGAGCTTGGTCAATAGTTTAAAACTTAATATTCCGTTTCTGGTATAAACACAGTCATCGTATTTTTATTTTGCAAAACCAACAAACTCAGGATAAAGTCAAGTTAACCGGTACAAGTTGTAGTTTTAAATCAGGGGTTGGATACTGTATTCGTTTCCCAAAACGGAACCGTCAACTGCTTCCGAAACACAAACACAGCAGGGTAATGAATTAAGTTAGGAACTCTGCGAGTCGAACATGTCTCGTGTCACACTAGCTCGATCTCCATATAAATATATTCGTAACACAAACCAGATTTAACCCCGCACGCTTCCTTTACCTTTCCGAAGTAATTTATTCAACCACTATCCTCCTAAAACACAAAGTAAAGAGAAAAGTACTAAAAATATTTTTTAAACTAGATCTGAATAGAAAAAAAGAATATCAAAAACATTTTTCCTATCTATATAAATAAAAATGAATGTTGCTAAGCGCATAACTCGAGAATGGCTCGACCAATTCGGATATTTTTTTGTGTATATTCCTTAGGGCCCACGGAAGGTTTTTATAATATTTAAAAAAAATTAAAAAAGAAAAAAAAATTGATGTAAGATACCTCACTGTAGTTCATTTAGCAGTACACTTAGAAAATGGCAAAAGTGTACATTTTACTACAAAGAATGTAATGGTCTCTGATTTGTAAATCATACAAAAACCATAAAAGTTAAAAGTAAAAACAAAGTACATTCCTTGACTGTTAGGTGAAACGAAGTTCGCCGGGTCAGCTAGTATAAAATACTACTTTGCTTTGCTTTGCTTTTTAATGGTAGCTTATAAATGGTTGCTTAACTAATCATGCTTTCAAGGGTTTGTCAATTAATTATTACGACATATTATTATTATAATATTAGGTATTCCGTATCTTTAATTGGATTTCTAGTACAAACAAGAGCAAACGGCCTTTTACGGTATTTGTGTTGATTAATGTTCGGGATAACACGCGGTATTTAGTTAAAATAAGTTGAATCCAAAAAAAAATTTTTTTTTTAAACGCTTTTATTTCAATTTTTTTTTGATTTTCGTGTATTGTCATCGGAAATACACATGTCTGCCAAATTTCATCAATTTTCATTAAAGGGAAGTCATTCAAATTAACGTTACAAGATTTGATCCTTTGATCCTCCGAAGTGAAGCTAAATATAAAAGCGATTAATAACCTTATTGCCGTGTAAATAGAGTAGCATTTTGATCATAATATTGAAGATTTGATGCGTTGATGCTCCGAAGTGAAGCTAAATAAAAGCGTTTAAAAATATAAGAACTTATGATCTCTAGCTTCTTATTTACATTAGAAAGGTATTAGGAGCCTTCTTTTAAGCTTGGTTTTATGTATAGGTTCTATTAATAGTATCTAGCCGTATAGGAGCGGCTTAGAATACTAACCCCAATCCCACGCCGGATGGGTGTCGTGAGAGGCGACTAAATCCGGCCCGCTGGTGGTAGGGCCCCTCGAGGGATTATATTGTAATATTGATTTAAATTTTTAATTAATACCATTATTACTATTATTATTTCACCAGGGGGTTCGCCTGAATAGCTACCACCCTTGAGCATGAGTCAGCCGCCAAACGACTCATCGTATTCCGGCTGGGGACTTCAAAGACAGTTCTTTATTTCTTTTTCTTCTCTCTTTCTTGGCCGGCAACGCATCAGTGATACATTTGGTGTTGCCGATGTCCATGGGCGACGATAGCCACTTACCATCAGATGGATTGTCAGCTCGTTTGCCAGCTATTTATATAAAAAAATCTATGTTCCTACACTTTCTTTTGACCATCAATCGTCTGCTTTACAGAGTCTGGTGAGAGACAGACCTAGACGTCACTGGGTAGGCTCAAATATTACTATGCCAGATGAAAATCGTCCACATGCAGATATTGTTACTTGTGTGAGCACTTAAAGCAAAGTTAAATTACGCTCATATTTTTATGTATCTAACTGTACAAACGGCAAAATGTGAAAACTATTCTTAACATAAATAGGCTGCTTTGCGCTGTCCCCGCGGAATACAGGATGAATGTATTAAAATTCCATTAGGAGGTTTATAGTATACATCTAGTGAGCTTTGTTCTTAGTCAATACGTAATCCTACTCTAGGAACCTAAGCCTTATGAAGTATAAATAAAAGATATTGATCATTGAAGTATAATGTCATAGAACAGACATCTCGAACAAAATGTGTGTCCTGTCCAGGAGGCTCGATTTTCAAAATTGAGCCTCCATTCTCCTTTCAAAATCGAACGAATCCATTGAAGATTGAAGCCACGTGGCGCAAATGCATTGGAACATACATGGTGTTCGCGGTGTCGATTCTATACGCTAGTAATATAAATTCAATGATATTGATGTGTACAGCCTTACGTATCTATAATATATTTTACAATGACAGCTTTTTGTTTAAAGAATAAACTTAATAATGCTAAAATTAACTAAAAAGTTTAAAAATTATTCAAGACTTATAGTATAATCAACATATTTAAACAATATCAATATATCACATCATATTTATATATTTATCCTAATTATAAACATTGCTATTTTGTATTTTCATTGGTAAAATAACAATCCAATATATTGTAAACGTAGAAACATTCGTGAATAAGTAAATTCCACGTTTATTTATTTCGGATACAAATGGAACAACAATAAAATAACAACAAACGTTTTCCGTTCAATAATTAAGGCTAACGAGGCATGTACGAGTATCCTACAACTAGATCAATTACAGATATAATCTTTCATGTACAAATTAATGAATTCTCTTAAAAGACCATTGAAGTATAATGTCATAGAACAGACATCTCGAACAAAATGTGTCCCGCCCGGGAGGTTCGATTTTCAAAATTGAGCGCCGGTTCTCCTTTCAAAATCGAACGAATCCATTGAAGATTAAAGCCACGTGGCGCCAATGCATTGGGACATACATGATGTTCGCGGTGTCGGTTCTATACGCTAGTAATACTACTTCAATGTATAAGACTGTATATGGTAGATTTAACGATGTATATTCAAATAACTACAACAACGGAAAATTACACAAACTGAAAACAATAACAAAAACACCTGAAAAACAGTACCAAATCAATGAAATGTTATAACTTTAGCAGTCTATAAATATCCCGCCCAAGTTTTGCGTTTGGCTTTGAAAAACATATTATTTACCGTAATAAATAGGTACCCGCAATCGCAACAATTATTACTCATTTTAATGGGCGTTTATAAACACCGCTACCCTGTTTTATTATTTTTAGCTCCCGGTTTCTAAGTACTATTAAAACTGTGGTTAATTTTACAATAGCTACAAAACACGGACCTTACGTAATAGCTAAATAATATTATACTCGTATATTGCAGTACTTCGAAACTAATTTATTGTCATGCATTTCTTATTTCTTCCGAATAAAATTAGATTCTTGGACAAAGAAAACATTGATAATATAGCCTCTAATACGTATTTTCCATTTCTGTATTTTCGGATATTAATTTTGTTTTGATAATGGCGATGCTAAGTAAAATATGAATTCTTGAATGTATGTGTGTTCTTGTCTATGTCCAAAGAAGTATAACTTCTTACATACGTACATAAGTACACACAGACGATCCTTTATTATAAATCGACATGTCAAAAACCCACCTTTACAGGGCAGTGTTTTTAATGTTTCAACCGCTCTAGAAATATCCTAGTACCTAGTCTGTAAAATTATATTTTTTTTTCTATAATATTTAAGTAGGTTTAGGGAGTTCATAGTAATATTTATACATTTTTATTTTTTATGTTTTCCTGAAAAAACTGATAGATGTCTGTTTCTACGTTAAACTAAAAATAAAGGGGTGGCGCAAGGTGGCAAAGGATTATCTCTTTATATCATAAATATATTGTTTTAATTTGTAAATGTTTAATCGGCTTCATCGATATAATTAATAAAATATTTTACTTTAAAACGCATAAAGCATTATTAGCTTTGAGTGAACGTAAAATATGCACCATTAAATAACTAAAATCTTCAGTTAAGTCAGACAAGACCGCGCTCGCACCGTACTCGGTGTACGTATTTTTAAACGCCCGCGCCGTACAAAGCGTATGTATATTAAATATCCGCATCTATAGCACCTATTTTTACTTGTTCTCTTATACGGTGTCTATATCTAGTAAAATACATAATATAAAACTCTTACATAAGTATGAGCGTATTTACAATCTAAAGCCATATATGAAATAAAAAAATTGCCATTTTCACATGTCTTTATATACGACGAGACTCCGACGCCGACCGATTACAAAATGTTGACAGCGAAAAACGGAACGAGTAGGACGCAGCTGCAACAGTGGGCGTCGAATAAGTGTTGAGCCAGTAATTTTAACTACTCTGGGGTTGAGCTACAGTAAACTTGTCGCCAGTTGTTGTACAATTCGAAGCGGTGTAGTACGAATAGTATTCTATCAGGATTTCATGGTTTCTCTTAAACTTTTGTAACACTAGTACAATTGTACTTTTTTAAGCTAGTTTGAAGTATCTAGCTGAATTATGAACACTATTTGTGAACTAATATTATATCATCGCATCATAATAGTTAATAACTGCTTTTTTCAAAATAGACTATGAAACGGTTGAATCCTGAAACATAACAGCACTATTTACCATAAGATGTCCCCGTACTATTTACCATAAGATGTTACCGTAAGTTGCCCGGAGCTCATGCTAGCAAACTAAGAATGTAGTGAATCACCGTGTATGTAGATCACGATTATTAGAGAAGAATTAGAAGAGTCTCGCAGTACCTTAAAATAAGAGGACTGAAATGTATTTTACTGACTCCTCAAAGCTGCAACTGAAATAAACAAACTTCATAGTTGATTTTAGAAAGAAAATGGTGACTTGTCAAGCTGGCAGAGTTCAGGTACATTATATACCTTTTTTTTTCGCTGGGAAAAATACATTACGCATCCCCACCCGTCGGGGGACGGGAGGGGTATGTGGGACTCCCGGAGATAACTCCCGGTATACCCACTAAACAACCCAGCGGCACTCCCGCATCGCCTTTGTTAGCGAGGTTCTGGGAATCGGCGTAGCCTTTGCTTCCAGTTCCCCGCCGGCGTTTGCCCGCCTTACAGCGGCGGGCCCTTCACGCCCCTCCTGCACAGGGGAAGGGGCTCGAGGATGACTGTGAGTGCTCAGTCATCCTCTTTCGTCTGGGCGATAAGCGGTGCAATGCGGGCGAGGGCGCCCCCGCGCCTGTCGCCCGCTGCTCATCACCAGGAGGAAAGAGGGTGGTCGACCACCCGCCTTCTCCTGCCTCTCCTCCGGCGGAGAAGCAGCCCGAGAGGATCGTTCGTATCGTAAAGTCCAAATTTTTTAAACAAACATAAATATCTTATAAATACACTATTTATATTTATGGATATAAGCAGCTAGGCAACCAGTTCTACTTTGGTTTGGGAATATTCTTGTAATAAAAATGTTCCTATATTTTTTTATTAGACGTGCTGAGCATTTCGCTGTTTCTTTTCTTCTTTATATTCTACAATATAAAACACCTTTCATTGTATCAGAGATATACCTAGGATATATGTGGAGATTTTTGTATAAATAATCCAGACTAGAAAGTGTTACTTTAGCTGGTGAGGATTTCTGAAAATATATCTATATCTATCCCATCTAGGGAACTTATTGGTGAGGTTTTTAGAAACGTATAAATTATTTTGAATTCTAGATTGAATATGTTGAATATATATAAATTGTGTAATCGTCAATGAAATTAGTTCCAGGTCAGAGAGGCCCCAGTATTCGTGAGAAGATAACTCAAAATATAGCGGCGTTGCGTAAAATATGTGAAACCTTTTGTATGGTAATACGATCCCATTGTTCGGAGATTGAATTTTCGGGTTATCATGCCAAAGAATTATTCATGACAGATAAGTTACGGATGTTTTGATTATTTATACCCATTACCTATACATTGAGTGAGGAATTAAATGTGATTGATTACGATATTATGTGTTGAATTCGGGGTTTTATCAGCACCAATTTTAGGCAAAGTGTTGACGTATAGCTAGGGTAATCGAGCAAAGAGAAAGAGCAAACACACAATTTAATCGCGTTTTATTACTGTTCAGCGCTATCACAGACACACTTTACACAATTATAGTCACACCGAGCAAACTAAATGAATAACAGTTCCTAGGGTGAAGATACCGATCTCTACAATGGCCAAATGGTAAGTAGGTTTATACCAGTAAAACGAAACGGAGCCGAGAACGAAGTGAATAACTGTCCAGCTGACCACCGCTGGGTGACTTAACGACTCTGCCAAGACGCGGTGAAGTGCACGCAGCTTCGCTCGCGGTAATGGTTTCTAAACGAAATTTTTAATTAATTAATTTAGATTTATATGCCCGTAGCTTTGCGCGCGTGGATATCGATTTTTCACAAATCCCGCGGGAACCTTGAACTTTTCCGGGGTAAAAAGTAGCCTATGTGTCAACTCAAGGTATAGGCAATCTCCGTTCCAGACAAAACAAATTTCAGCCAAATCGGTTAAGGTGTAGTATACTCGCCGCAGTCCCAACAGGGTCCCCCATTGTCTCCGTGTCGTGGGGCAATGGACAACACACAAATACAAGAACACCCATACCCCGATCCATAGCGTCACACAGTTCGTCACTTACCACTCGCCAAATGTTTGTCACATAAATGTCTTCCTCGGCAGGAAATATAGATTTTTTATTACCAAATACTTCAAGAATTTTCAGCAAATAATTGAAGAATTATTTACTTAACACAAAAGATCAAGTAGCGGGCTACAAGAAATACAAAATTAACTTTTGACTACCTATTGACCCCTGTCTTATTACCATTACTTTATGAGATCGTTGACATGTTGTAAACCCTAATCGTAAACTAAAGCACTACTTAGTATAACAGGTTCAGTCCAGAATATAATGTTATCTCTGGAAAACTGTGAGATTCACTCGTGGTCATAATTATAAAACAGTAGTTATTAAAGCGAGCTGCTAATCGGTTTATGATTTAGGAACTAAATTTTGCAAACTAGTTACATATCGTTCATAAAGTATTATTTATTTATTTATTTACTATAATTAAAACGGTAACAACCAATTACATTAATTATAAACTTAATATACAAATCTTAATATACCTATTACAATACAGTAGTATACAATAAGTATAAGTATAAATATATATACAATAAGTATAGGTCTATACTAGTCACTGAAATGAAACTGATCATCGTACGATCCCAGAATACTTTAACCTTAATTTCAATAATAATATAGATGAAATATATAGTAATAATATGTATGAAAAGTAATATTTCATTCTTGAGCTAAATTTCCTAGTTCTCATTTCAATATAAAGTATCTGATCGTATCTTTAGCCCCAACAAGCGAGCAAGCAATTTCCTGACTATATTGACAGTACAAATATAAACTTCACGGTAGAGAAATTAATCAATTATAGCATTACTGTAGCTGAAGATTAAGATTTATGTTGAACGCACATATATCCGCATCGTCCGCAGCGGACGCTCCGTATGCGGATACCCTCGCACATATGTCCGGATTCGCCGTACGGATTTTTTAGTATTGCCAACAATTTTTGAAGTTTTTTCCAACCTGTAGTGAAAAACGGTGAAGACTATTAAGATTGATTCAGCTATGGAAAAATTGTTGTAGTAGCCTGCATATTGACCGAAGAAAGTCAAATTCGAAAAAAAAAGAAGATTTTAGATTCATAATATCAATTTGAAAAGGCAGTAAGTTGAACGGCAAATTCTATACGTTATTTCCCGGCTTGGTGGATGATGGTCAGTCAATGAAACTAGATAATTGAAAACTTTAATTTGTAACTTGAATTTGAGGGAAATTTAATTTCCACACACACACACACACACACGGTCCTTATTATTTTTTATTAGTTTTCGACTTTGTCTCATATTTCAATAACGTAGTTAGTTATCGCAGTTTGAGGAACACCATTCGGAATCTCGAATGTCCGAAAACAATGATGTATAGGTATAAACACGAAGGCGAGATCTCCTCACAGGATTCGTTTACTATGAAACGTTTCTCCTAATGCGTTGTCAAAAGCATCGTGGCATGGCAACACTGAGTACCAGCACACGCCCTACGTATGACGTCATCCGCATTTTGGATACCTTCCGCATTTTCAGAAATGCGATGCGGACGATGCGGATGACAGATGCGTCGGTATATGTCATCCGCACCGTCCGTACGCATTTCTGAAAATGCGGAAGGTATCCGAAATACCGATAGTGTTCGAGACAAAGTCGAAAACTAATAAAAAATAATAAGTATCGTGTGTGTGTGTGGAAATTAAATTTCCCTCAAATTCAAGTAACAACTTAAAGTTTTCAATTATCTAGGTTCATTGACCATCATCCACCAAGCCGGGAAATAACGTATAGAATTTGCCGTTCAAACTGATAATATAACGGTAAACGGTAATATAACTGCCTTTTCAAATTAATATTATGAACCTAAAATCTTCTTTTTTTCGAATTTGACTTTCTTCGGCCAATATGCAGGCTACTACAACAATTTTTCCATAGCTGAATCAATCTTAACCGTCTTCGCCGTTTTTCACTAGAGGTTGGAAGAAACTGCAAAAATTGTTGGCAATACTAAAAAATTCGTATGGCGAATCCGTACATATGTGCGAGGGTATCCGCATACGGAGCGTCCGGGGCGGACGATGCGGATATATGTGCGTTCAACATTACAGGGTCCTTTTAGGAAATGTATCAACCAAATTACAATATTATTACAACAAATAGAATGTAACAATTTCCGGTATTTAACAGACCATATTTATATCTTATTTGCCCAGAAGTAAGATACAGGCCACATATCTTACATACATACAGGTGAGAAGGCCCCATAGTTTGAAGGACCGATAACTGTTGAGGAAGAAAGGTCCTCGAATGGCGCCCACGTCTCGAAAAACCGAGTATAGAATGCCTTTCAACCGGGTATACTGACGACATGAAGAAGACAGCGGCAACCGCTGGATTCAGAAGCCTCAGGACTGGTCAGAGTGGCGTAAGTTAGGGAGGGTTATACCCGGCAGTGGGTCTCCAAAGGCTGCTGGATGGAAGCTGAAATTTATTTAGATTAGTCTTTTTCACCTTATAAAATTAGGTTGTTCCTGAATAAAAATACGAATCGTCAAAAGATATCGTGTCTAATTTGAAATTCCCACTCCATAATGTTTATTTACTTAATTCTGCCAACATTTTATTAAAAAGCGTATCAAGTAGATAAATACGTTCCTCGTCCTTTTCGTGATTAATTCAGTGAATATTTTCCCAGTATAACGCAAATTACTTACCGACGGAAATAACGTTAGAGACGGAAATCTCAAGGTATTAGGTGAACGCGTCGTTTATTTTATTGTGACAATGTGACATTGTCGCTTTCATTACGTAGGAAAATGTTTTCCACTAAGCCCCAATCATTGCGCTAAGTAGGCGCTAACGTGAGCCTTGTGTACAATAATAATAATAAAATTAGACACTGAAGTTAAGTACTGCGGTAGGTTTACTATTATTTATTAGCACCTTAAATATTTTCATGCAGAAATGTGAAAAGTTTTTTTACTATAAGTAACCCTTTTTACCGAGGTCAATGTTAGTCACATTTTACGTTTACTATATGATATGTTTTAAGTATAATGAACAGGAATATTTATCTTTTTATTTTTTACTAGGAAATCGCCTTCGCTTCGCTTCGGGAAAAATAGTAAAAATATATATACGAGTATAGCCAATGTCACCCTGGGATAGTGTAGCTTCCCAACAGTGAAAGAATTTTTCAAATCGGTTCGGTAGTTTCGGAGCCTATTCAATGCAAACAATCAAATCTTTCCTCTTTATAATATTAGTATAGATGAAACAAGCCGACAATACTGATGGTAAGTGGCCATAGACGCCCATGGCATACCTAAGTAAAACCAAAACATAGATCACCGATGCGTGTCCGATCGAAAAAGAAAATAAAAGAAAGTACTGGCTCCCAAGCCCCAAGCTAGAACACGACAACTCGTTTGGTGACTGACTCTTCGAACCAAAGTGCGGAATATAATATACAATGGAATGTGATTGTTATAAATGTTTGTTGTTGGATGTTCCCGTGCACCTACAATGTAGGTGTCTACAAGAAAGGAGTGAATAGGCATTTATTAAATTAGTGCGTTCACCATCTTAGACTTCATCGCCACTTATCGATTGGTGGTGGATTGGTGGGATTGTTGTCAAGCACTAACTTATTTAATGTAAAAAAATATATAATTTAATTATAGTTTGTATAGCTTAACTCATTGGTCTCCATTTAGTAAAAATATATTTTCAAACATACGACAAGCCATTGTCAGAGTCGACTACAGTAAATTTACTTCAAGCCGAGCCTACTTTTACAAACTCGTTAGCGATCTGCCCGAGGCGGCACGAACCACAGACTCCACGCCATAATAGGTCTCATTTCAATAAAATGTATACTTAAAAATTCAATACCTCGTGGGGAAAACTTTTTCAAACTTGCTTTTATTGATTTGAAAGTAGCGAAGTCTACAATTTAATATTCATTTGAGAATATAAACTTATGCAAACTCAAAATAGAGCGGAGTCCAGATCTAATTAAATTACGTAAGATACCTACTTGGTTATTTAAAAAAAGACTAATGTAAGTAGTATGCTGAGCTAGATATCCACCTCTTCTGCTACACAGGATATTTAATGATATAATCCAGAAACATTATTACATGGTAGTGACCCCGTGAACCATTGCGTGTGTCACCGATCCGTTGCAAATAAAAATGGATCGGTTTCTAAGCCAACACTTCAACTACAACTACAGTAAAACTTCGCTAGCGACAGATTTGTCTTAAACCAAGAATGGATGGATAGATAACTGCCCCCAGATAAACAAACATCGCAATAAAAATAAAACCTCCATAAATACGAATCGATTATTCATTTACCTCAGTCACAGAGAATGTCCATTAACAATAAATTGTTTGTTGTTGTTTATGTACTGGTAACAAATCGTGCGTGGCCATAAAACACTGGCTAATTTATTGCGTAATTTTATAACCTTGATACCCAGAAATTACCGCTTAAGGATTTTAATGTATATTATATCGTACATTGTATGACATTTTAAAAGTCAATTTTTCAGTCGGGTAACTTGATTTGAATTCTATTATACTCGTAAATCAATATCTTACGAAACTATTCTTATTTGTGCGTACATAGATAAATAAATGATTGCACTCCCATAATGTAGGAGACACTAGGAAGAACCGAGAATAAAAATTTATATGTCACATAAATATCTGTCTCAGCCAGGTATCGGACCCGAAATCTGTCACATTGAAGCAGTGACACTAGATAAAGTAAATGAAGTGGAATGCATAATTTTCAGTGGATTTTGAGCAACATTAAACAGTTAAGTACCCGGATGACCGAGCTTTGCTCGATTTAGTGTTGCTTAACAACGCCATTTACTGAAGTAGCTTTAGTATTGCTACTTGGCAATAGATGTCAGGAAGAGTATATTGTAGAAGTTTATCATTGCCTGAAAACACCGATAAAACGACATTTTCAAAAATGAATCCTAGCTAGATCGATTTATCGCCCCCGAAACCCCCTATATACTAAATTTCATAAAAATCGTTGGAGCCGATTCCGAGATTCCAATTATATATATATATATATATATATATATATATATATATATACAAGAATTGCTCGTTTAGAGGTATTAGATATACGATTACACACTCATACCCTCGCAGTAGGTGTTTACCTGTGTCGCGGGTGCCATGGACGACATGTAACACATCACAATAACACCAATGACCCGAGTACCAATATTTATCTGTCACATAAATATGTACCCCGGCCGGGAATCCAACCCAGGACTCCTCCCATCGCAGGCAGGGTAGCTACCAACTTGGCTACAGGGTCGTGAGGTGTCTGAAAATAGAAATTCAATTTTATTTTCCAATAATTAGTGAAGCAAGCAATCTTTGTGTACATAGCTATCTGAAATTCTATCGAATGTTCTGAACATGATCCGCAGTTTGTTATAATGGGAAAACATAGCTGTAACTCTGTGAGGACCTAGTCCCATAACTGGTATGTTATGGCTTATAATGAGATACGACTTCAATATCAAAGATGAAAATTAATTAACTCAGCATGAATCGAGAGATTGAATTGAGCGCGGATACGAGCCAATACGAGTTTCTCTATCATAATATCATTATTTCGTCTCTGAGGAGTCTGAGGTAGCTTATAAATTGTTGCGGTGAAATTATACGACCTTTCAAATTATGAATATTGTTCCCCCTGTAATTTCATATTTTTTAGCCTCTTTGATAGGAATCAATGTATACTAAATAATAATAATAAATACACAATAATAGTTAATACACTAAACAATATAATATTCTATGTAACAAATAATGTAGCCGTTTTAAAATATTAAGGTTTATACTTGGATGAAACCATGATATCGGTAAAACGTCAGCATAAAAGTTTTATCCGTAAGTTTTTATTTCAAAAAGAAATTTTCTAAATGAGTCTGTCAGTGACAGTTGACTATTAAGAGAACCTCAGAAAAAGCTTTGGGCATGTTTTATAAACATTATTTTATTATTAGTAATGGTACCTACAAAAAATAAGGTAACGTCAATTAACTATCAAGAGGTAGGTACCTAACGCGGTTCCTTATAAATGGGTAGAAAATGTAGGGATGGTAACTGCCACCAACACATCAATCCTTTCGATCGTAAAATAAGTGTATTTGCAATACTTACAAATTACTTACTAATACTACAATATTGTTTTAATAAATAAACGCCTCTATTATGTGCATGTGATATGTAAATATTAAATCTGTTTTCATAATCGTACGTAATCGAGAACAAAAGTTTGCTGTATTGAGGCGGCTAAGAATACTGATCGTAATCCCATACCGACTTAAAGGGTGTCGTAACAGGCGACAAAAGCCAGCCCAGTTGGTAGTAGGACTTCACATAAGGATTTTGTTATCCGTATTAGTAAATCATTAATATTAGGTGTTACTGGTATTATATTTTCGTGAAGCCTGTCTGGTTAGCTAGCGCCTAGCACCCTCTTGGTTGAGTGGCGATGTTCCAGCTGGTATCTTAGGAACAAGTCCTTTATTTCTTTTTCTCTTCTTCTACCATCAGGTGGATCGTCAGCTCGTATATTTTTTTTTTCATTTATTTGGATCAACAAACGGTTAACAATAGTCTCTTAAATATAAAGGTGACACAAAAGTACTTATATTGCTACCAACACCGTTGACCACCGATTATTTAAAAGTTGAGTAGTGGAATAGTTACATCTAGTATTTATAAGGAACAAGTTGATTTGTTATTATATAATATCTAGAATAGTGAGCCAAAAATAGTATTTCAGATCTTACATTTCAGTCATCTTAACCTATTAAGAGTGTTATAATCTCTTTTTTAAATTTATTACTGTTATTTATACCAAAAATATCAATGTTATTAAACTTAGTATTATAAGATTTCAAGAGCATATTCATCGGAGATCTCTTACCCATATTGGTTCGACATCTAGGTACGTAGAAAGTTCGTTTGACACGGCATGTCCTGACATTAGCCGATACAGGTACCGTATATTGACAAGTAAAGTACATAAAAATATATGTATTTATCAAAGAATTGTGTAGGTATTCTATAATACAGTAATTACAATAACGCAATAAGGTCGAAAATCGTTTGAACTCATCCAATACACTCATCCTATTCAACTTCGGGAAGCCAAAAGTATTGTATACTTTTACCAAAGCTGTTCGCACGGGACACAAGCACGAGACCGGGTAATGAATTAAGTTACTTTGCTGCGAAGTCGCATGTGTATTTTGCTTCCACTCTTGTCTGACCTGCGCATAAATCTAACCAACATTTAGAAGCTTTGCACTAAACGAGTAACGTTTAAAGCTTATAATTATTTACTAGCTGTTGCCCGCAGCTTCGCATACGAAAATTATTGGACCACATCTCCACTTACCATCAGGTGGGATTGTGGTCAAGCATTAACTTATTTATGTAAAAAAAAAATATGTTTTACCTTATTAACTTTCATCGCGTTTCCCAGGTAAACCTTTCAATTTTCCGGGATAAAAATAATCCTAAAATATGACCCGGAGTATTAGTAACAATTTTGCCAATGTTCATCGAAATCCGTTCAAGGGTTTATCTACACGTGATGCCCGGACAGACAAACAGACAGACATACAATAATTCTAAAAAAAATATTTTTGTGCTCTGACACGTTACTGAAGTGCCACCTAATCGGAATTAAAAAAAAATATTCAATGTACAAAAAATTCCCCTTTGAGTTTTATTTTAGTATAGATAGATAGATTTGCGGAACAAACTGGCTTTTATACGTTTTATATTTTACTAATATTGTATAGTACCTATGCTTGCTCTAGTCTATGTGAACCCTATGTTTACAAAGAGTAAACGTTATTTAAAAGTTTCTTAGTTAAGTATAGTACCGACCACAATATCTCCTGATGGTAAGTGATAATGGTAATGATGGTAAATGACGTCTAAGATTTTGAGCACACTAAATAAGCAGTAATATACAATATAACCTCGACACAAATGTTACGCAACGCATCTCACAATAATTACGTTCGCATTCGAATGACAGGAATATCCCACCTCTACAATCTGCCGTTGTCATAGCTTACTTTGCACTTCTGCAGTAGGCAGTTTGATTCGGGATGTTCAAACGCCCTAAATGTGGGCATGCGGTTTTAAAACATGTGCCAACAATATAATTCCAGATAGTAAATTGGATAATCGATGTAACTGCAGATAGGCATCTATCTACGTTTAACAGAACGAGTGTTCTCTCAGGGGTCTAAATTCGACCATTGTCGACCAAAGACTGAAAATCAGAAGAAAACATAATGAATTTGCTTAGTTATAAAAAAATACTTTTATACATATAATAATAATAATTATTATTCAATGTTTTCTATGCAAAATACTTCTTATTATTTTTCCGCATAAATTCTGATTCTTACTTTCAAAATTTCCAAATGGCCCAATCACTAAATTTAACTTTTTTACTGGAGTCACCGTACTTGAATTACAACTTTAAAGCGCGAAATTTTGCTTTGGTTATAGTTTGGTTATAAGTCGTAAAAGACATTAGCGGACCGCAATAGTCCGACTTCAATTTATTAATTCCTTTTTATGTGCTATACAAGTATGTAGATGGCGTTACTAATATTCTTGATGGTTCTGTGAATATTTATAGTGGATATAAATTGAAGAATCTAAACAAGTCTAATAGCCAAGCAGCCCTAGGAGTATCCAATAAAACATCTACATTGAAGTCACCAAATTTTATTAATTTCTTATTTGATACACACAACGATCTGATTACATCTTCCAGCGTTTCCTTGGAAAGGTTTAAATCACCAGAGAGAGGCCGATACACACATAAAACGTAAAACAAAGTGATAAGTTTTTTACGACGGCAGATACGCAAGCACTACCATCAGAGCAAATTGGTATGTCACCATATATTTGATAGCGGAGAACAGGTAAATATCATAATTATAATATTATTATTACAATTAGGGGTGCCAGATGTGTTGGAAAAAACCTATCCGTGTTTTTATTATTGGTTTTCTTGTAAAATGGATAGGTATAACCTATAGTTAATCGAATTTTTTTTTACACAAGTACATAAGGTAATGCTTGACCACAATCCCACTTGATGGTAAATGGAAATGTGGTCCAAGGTGGTAAACACATTAACTTAGTAAAAGCCTATTCACTCTTTTTTGAAGACATCTACATAATAGGGAACGCCGACGCAGGCAAGTTATTCTAGTCCTTGGCGGTGCGTATAACGAGGCAAACCGCGTCGTCCTTACCGGCGGGATGTTCACGACAAAAGGATGGACACCCGCCGTGCGTCGTGTCGTTCGATGGAGAAATGGCGATAGGGGAAATATTTCAAACAATACCTGTGCACATTCTCTGAAATGTGCCCTGTAGAAATCCAAGAGGCTGGCTACTCTGCGCCTGTGCTCGAGGCTTTGCAGATTAGTTTCAACCAAATCTGGGTCACCAATGAGCCTCTTCATGACAGATGCAATATGTGCTTGGCATACAGAAATACGGGAAGTACGGGAGTGTCTTCAATACTCGTGCACGGCGATCCGGCATGGTAACCATTACAGTAACAAAAAAGTCATCTGTAACAACTTTTATTACTTACAAATGACATAATTAAAACACCAAACAGAACGAAATAATTTATCGCAAAGTGCTGAAGCTTGCGTCATGAAATAACCGGTGAGCTATACCTACTAATAGGTAATGAAATTCCTAGAGTACGAAACCTCAGCTTGATCACTGTTGGTCAGTACCCTTTCCCGCACTTCACAATTCAATTAAGTTAGTTGCAGAATGTTTGCTGCTATAAGATCTCTCTGAAGACTGGAATACTTTTTCTCCACATTCCAACTACCGTTGCGCTAACTCATTCGAAGTATTGTATGTTGTTCGTGTATTTCATTTATCTCCAAAAAATGCTAAGCAACTTGTAAAACTAAAGAGAATGATGAAGAAGAATGTTAATTATTTCGTTTAATTCTCACTAACATAGTGAATTGTACCAGTAGGTATGTCACCTCTAGTAAATTATTTATGTACAAGTCCGTATGAGATCCAAGTTACTTGGGATAAGCTAAGGGAAAGCCCACACTTACACCCCAACTCAGAGTCACTGACGGTTACTTGAATCGCTCCTTAGTACAGAATTTGTATGGTGATTCTTTACTAAGGAACGATGTAAGTAACCGTTAGTGACTCTGAGTTGGGGCGTTAGTCTAGTAAAATAAACTAGTCAAAAACCAAATCCCGCGAGAAACGTCAAAAATCATAGCATATCTATGATGATGATGATCCTCCTAGCCGGTTTCGGCCACAGCGACTGCAAAAGCCAATAAGACCATCAAGTTTGAAGGCATGGCTGGTTTGCCCTCTCGTGTGCTCTCACATTGCTACAATAACCAATTTTGTTAGTGAACGTACGTGCACATAGGCCGCACGTTAGCACACCGTTTACAAAATTGTAGCATATCTATTGTAATGATAAACTATTATATCGATAAACAACGATTTCTTCTAGACTTCTTCGAGATGAATAATTACAGAATTAGATGAAATAATGTAAATCGTTTCCATAAAAAGCTCAATTAGTTTCTAACTCGAAATTATTTTTGTATAATACGTAATTTATCGGTTCAAATGTATAACTTCAATTATTAAGATATCCATTTTAGATACTTCGATAACTTTTCCTTATCCAACATACTCATTGGATATATTTCCTATAATTCCTTCAAGAGACGTATTAGAAAACTGATTATAAAGAGAGTGGTACTATTTTTAGATAACGACATAAAAATCATTCAAATACACACGGCACTTTATTATGAGAGCCCTGCAATTAGGTATATAAGTACTGTTACATAGTATATAAGGTATACGAGTAGTATATAAGTTACTGAAATCTAAATAAATACCTACAAAGACAAGAAATTAATATTTTAGGTATTCTATAGCTTTTTTGCTAATTCTAAATGTTCTATTTAACTTTTAAGTATATATTTTTATAGTATACTAATTGTTAATTGAAATATTTTCTTTATTAACTTTGCATTTACTTACTATAAGCACTTCTTCACACTTCATTTTAATAAAGTTGCTTTTACTAAAAAGCAAATGAAAATTAAGTTATAGTTAATGAATCTTTCCAAAGAATCAAGCGACGCAGTCCTCATATAATCAAAATCTCACTAAGATTAATTATCGCTTCGGGCTGGTGTCCCTAAATTATCCTTGTTATTGAGAAGTTCTCAGTGGATAATACCTTGAATTGCTTTAACTCCTTCGATTAATGTACCTATTAGAGGCTTCAGGCAATATTTTAATGTGTGTTTGTAATACCTGCTAGTACCTCAATAAAACAAATTGCATATGCAAAGAAAATAACCTATAAAAATATTGATGATATGTTACGTCTTATCAATAACAGATTAATTTAGTAGAAAATATAGGGCATCTTTAGTTGAATAGTATTGTAGATTATATTGTATTTATTATTTATTTTCCACGTAAGTGCGAGTAAGTTAAAAAATATTTAAACAAATCAGGATACTAAAAGCATATCGAGAGTACCGTATCATTTTAAAAAGTTCACAGTCTATGATAAGTTACCGTACAGTAGGGGGTCATCTGTGCCTTACTGTCATATTTTGTAACAACGTTGCATTTAATTGTACAACTCCAAAACGTAAATATGCCGTGATGGCTACCTGAGTTTGGCTTAACTCAAATCCTAAATCTGTTAAATCAAGGAACTGGATATAAAATGCCAACTATGATCGAGACATTGTGAACAGACAGGACTAAGTAAGTCAAAATCCTCACCTATCCACCTCAAATACAAAATAAGTAACAAAACAATAGATACAATATCTATATGTACCTACTCAAGATAATATAGATATTATTAATCATATTATTCGTCTCAGAAATAAAATTGTAACGTGAGAAAATCCTACTATGGCGCTCCTTATTTCCAAGAATCTGTCATTGATATAAATAGAGCCATCGCCATTTTTCTCAAGATTTTGCTTTACGTAAATTTCAAATATATATTCCAGCCTTATATTTTATCTAGCTTACGACGTAGGTACTTGCTTTGATGAATTTAATTTATATGAAAGAACAAACAGATATAGCCTTCACTAACAATTCTAAAATGCCCAAATGTACAACTCATTTGATTTATCCTGAAAAAGGGAAGACATTATCAAAAGGGCCATCCGTTTGGACAGGCGCCGCACGTCGTCGTAACAGCGAAGAATTCAAACTTAATTTTGAACGCATTTTATTTGAAAAACCTAGAACCTCTTTACTGGAAAAGTCTTTTAAAAAATAAAAGAAACAAGGTACGAGTATAAGCAGGTACCTACGATACATTTAACATCTGAGAATTCGGTTGATGTAGTTAGTTCATTTTTCATTGATTGCAATGTTTTGAGTATGTTATGAGCCACCAAATGTCAATACAAAATAAATATAATATTTAAGAACTTGGACGAAGTTTACATCGCGTAGATATAGATCAAAAAGATACATTGTGTCGTTAATAGGATTACCTAGGTATCACATGCTATTAGATTATAACGTCTTTCTTATCATATTTTAATACTGTTTAGTATAGAATTATAATACTATAGCCATATATAGTATAATTAGGGGACACCTATGTTCAGTAGTATAATTGAAAAAGCTGGTAAATACACGATAATATTATTAAAGTATGGTGTTTCTAATTTTAAATTATGATTTTCTTCAATACTCAGGACGCCATTTTCCGGGTGCAAATACCTCGCATTAGAATTGACCTCTCGAGACGTCAACGATGTTCAACTATATAAAATTAGGTAGGTTAATTAGGTCCTTTGATTGGTGGCAAAATAATGAATGCAAAATTTGTACAATCTAATTTATCGTTAGGTTTAACCGACTTCAAGAAAAAGAGGAGGTTCTCAGTTCCAAATTTAGTTTCAAGATACTTTAAAATTTTTGTGTTCGTGCTGTTGGCTGCTAAGGAGTTCCCTCATCTGGAGCTGACCCTGAGCGTAATGTTAGGTCATCACTATTATAAAAATGCATTGTCATCGCAACCAAACCAGTTTGTGAACAATTCCTGTCCTCTAATTCAGTTTGCAAGATTTGACCCATAAACTTTATAACGAAAAACGTCATTTAAGTCATCATTAAAACGCACAGACTAAACTTTATGTTCTCGTAATATTGAAATTATGCTTCAAATAAATTCTAGAGCACGAAAACGTCTACAGAACTGTATGTTACGATGAAAATCAGTTATAAGTTTTTGGACAGCTAAAAGTAGGTCAGTACTATTTGTATGATGCTCGAACAAATAGACAAATGGACGAACAAAATCATATAAAGTTTTGTATGAGGCGAGAGTGAATAAAAGTGGTTGAGAGAGAAAAGTATGTTTTCTTCGCAATTTTTTATGTAAAGTGAAAAACGTATGTAGGTATGTAGCCAGCCGACACCATGGTCAGTGCTGTCCATGGATCTCGATGTGACCAATGTGAGCGACAAACTAATGGCGGTTTGTTATTAGTAATCAGTAACCAAAACATCTTAAAATACAAAAACATTGATTCCAGAAGAATTGTGGTGGTTATCCAGACATAAGAACCCTACCCCTCTTTAATTCTCTGAATACCCAAATTAGACTTTTTTTTAAAACAGTGTAAAAACCACATGTTACATTTTTGCTTCTGCAGAGACTTGAACCCGGGATAACTATGTTAACAAGTTCGAACAAATTGGCATAAGGCATCGTCTTATTATATAATTTAAATAATAACTATTTGCATTACATTTCCAATACAGGTGTGCAATCGTTTGCAGGCATATCATTATAATAACGCGTTATCTCCCTTAAACTGTCAATATATTATAGATTATTCGTATTTATCACAGATTAAACAACAAATGTTTTATTATTTATCTGTAGAATTGATTGTGGTCATAAAATGTGGGTAGATTTATTGAGCGATTTTATAACTTGGATGTCCGTATAAAGCGCCATTTCGGCGTCTATCTCATGAATCGGTGTCAGTATGGGCGACCTTTAACATACAGCGAATTCCAATTGCCTGTGATATATCAATAAAATGTTCATGTGAACTGATCTGGATGTAAAGGGTGCATTTTTATGGATTTGGATAGTGATGGAAGGGGTTAGCATAGTCGTTTTACCAGTTAGCACAGTCGGTTTACATAGTCGTTTTAACTCCCTGACGTACCAGTATTTTTTCCGACTGCATGTCAAAACAAAAAAGTGTATATATCACAATCTTGAAAAAGAACTAAACGTCACCTTGTCTTATCGAGATGTGTGTAATTTTTAGTGCGGTCCGACCAATCCGACGCGCTCATGGTGGAATAACAGCATGGTGTCAATGTGTGCGTGTGATACTTGTACGAATAGAGGATTTTGTATTACTATGGGTGCTTCACTGAATTTGTTGCTGACAATATCCGTCTGATTCTTTTTTCAAGTCTGTAGTGTATATCAAATAAAAAAAACAAAATTGAGCATCTGAATTTATCTTAAGTACCTTAAGAATAGTTTGTAATCAGAATCAGAACAGGTACAGGTTGTGAAAATGGTGATAGTATTATAGATATCGTTATAACATATATTTATCAACACGGCAACAAAAGAATAACTTTCCTTGACATAACGCTAAAGTTAAGCTGAAGTCTCACGATTTCGACAGAGATTAATCGACTTGTGAAAATTTGTGGTTAGGGCCACCACAATGAATTAACCTAGTAGTGAAACGGAAATTGCAAATTCATAATGTTTTAAAATTACGGATAAACTTCTTTTTAGCCCATACCCCCGATTGATTTAAATTTTTGTATACCTACCTATGTATTTCGACGCGCTTATAACGAATTTCATAGGCAAAGTACTCGCATACTTCATTTTCAAGGTCATTTAAAAAAACATGATTTTTATTTTTCACGTTTATTTGACAAAGTGTTGATTTTAAAGAAAAAACATTCTACAAAAATTGTAGCTCATTAAAAGATTGACATTTTATGTGCAATACATTTTTCTTCTAGAGCCAGTGGTTTTGGAGAAAAATGCGAAATTCATTCCGCATAATTTCTTGGTACATAATTGTTTCTGAAAGCGAAACTTCTGTATTACCGATGCTTAAACAATAAACAGTTTCCATGAAACAATCTCATCAAGCAATAACTTTTTTCATACCGTACATCGTTCGACAACTTAATATGAAATCTTCAAAGTGCATTAAATACACGATGTACTTATACACTCGCCGAAATGTACAGCGATGTGGGAATGAATTGTAATACTTTTGATACTATTTATTTATGTACTATTATTTCTTCTGTGCTTGCAATTCAAAAACATTTTCGAATTTCGTACTGTTACTGCTGATCACCAGCTTTCCTGAAAATAAATGGTTAAACGAACGGCTTGTGCAGTTCTGAGCGTTTTATTATCCTAGCGTGAAGTACCTACCGTGAAGAAGGGCGTAACCTCGAAATCCAATTAATTTAAAATTAACAACACATTTTTATTATGATTTATTCACAACATACTAAAAATAATTTACTAGTGTATATTAATGTGAAATTTCCGATGTTGCGCAGAAGGGGCAAGACAAAATGTTAAAAATTTTTGTAGAAAATTTGTGGTAAAACGTTTTACATAAATAGTCAAAGTGAAAAATCTCAACAACTTTAATTTAGTAAACAAACATATTATCGTACAAAAAATCCACTTCGTACAACTTAGTGAACACTTGTGTTTTCATTAAATACACATACACATTTCTTGTTTTACATTATGGAAAAACGAATAGATTTTGCTGAAGTCTAGAGGATTCTAACATGGTAACAAGACTAACAAGCCCTTCGAAGCACGTAAAAGTGCAAGTTTTTGCTAAAGACAAGCACCGACCACGGCTTGATGAAATTAAACGATCAATTAACGCAAGCCATCAGTTATTCAATGAGCATTTTAATTTTTTTTTGACATTGAAATTTACCTTTCGTAATACTTATTCATAATGTTTAATCTTATTAATATTATGAATGTGAAAGTTTGTGAAGATTTTGGATGTTTGGATATTTGTTCCTCAATCAGATTTGGCTGAAATTTAGAATGGAGCTATCTCCATTCTGGATTTATTTATTTATTTATTCATTCATTCAACAATTTGCTTACAGTCAATGACCAAACACAAATGTGATACAATTTTATCTTACATTGTAATTATAAATTATAATAATAATTGAAATTAGAATTAAATAAAATACATTATTACATTATTATTAAATATAAAATTAAAGAAAATTGACAGAATAATAATATCTAAAGCCTAATTATGCAATACCGCTACCGCTGGTCATAGCCTCCACGCATCGGCTAGCCGTTGTTTAACACATAGGCTACTTTTTATCTCAGAAAAGTTAAGGGTTTTCGGGGAATTTGTAAAACATCTATACCTATACACGCGCGCAAAGCCACGAGCATCATTTCATATCTAATTAATTAAAAATTTAGTTTTGAAACCACTACCGCAAGCGAAGCCGCAGGCAAAAGCTAATAAATAAAACAGTATGATAAATTATTATTTTTGCGATGAAAAACGGCTTATAATTTATGCGAAATATAATGTTTGTCTTCATTCTCTTTGATGCGGACCTTATAGGGTCATGACCTATCCCAACAGTGAAATGTCAATGCCTTGTAAGAGCATTATGCAGATTTACAAGGCGTGTATATGTTACCGACCAAACCCGATTTCCGGCAAAACTAGTTGGTCCTAGGACAAACTAGTTTGTCCTACTCGTGTCAGGATAAACTAGATCAGCCTAGGACAATCTAATTTGGACTAGGACATTCTAGTTTGTCCCAATACGATTAGAACTAGTCGCAAGTCTAAAACTGATTAAAATGTGTGATTAAGAAGTGGCTCCATTGGTCCTGATACATGTTGCTGAACAATGAACGAGCTTATTACGTCATTCGTAGTACAGAAAATCATATCCGGTTTGGTGATATATGGGAAGGCGGGTAAAATGCCCTATGACATCTCAGCCATAGAGATAAAGAGCACAGCAATCTGACTTCAACCCATTGCCCACTATAGAGCACGGGTTGAGCGGCTTTACGGGCACTCCTAAGCACGGAAGCGCTCAATAAATTCTTGAAACTAGTGGTCACCAACCTTAGACTAACGACATCCTAGTTTATCCCAATAGTATCGAAATGAACTAGAATGTCCTAGTCCAAATTAGATTGTCCCAGGCCGATCTAGTTTGTGCTGACACGAATAGGATAAACTAGTTTGTCCTAGGTCAAACTAGTTTGGCCGGAAATCGGGTTTGGCCGGTAACATATAGACATCGTTGCCCTCCATTGTTCGGCATTCGTGAATTGTCTACCCTGGGATCTCTACTCTTGGGGGAAAAGACCGCCTATTGTTTATGCTGTATTTTTGTTTACATCTGTTTCGTATTCTTTGTCAGTGCACAATAAAGTGTTCTATATTGTATTCTAAAGCCAAACCCATTGTTACGTCGATTTTTATCGTCACTCGACATTTTTCATTAAGCTTTTTCTTAGGAAAAATACTCTGAGGCAAATTTTCATTAATTTCTTACTAAGTATAATAATTTATAATACAATTCATACTATAAATTACGAATAAATCTGTGATTTATTTTAAATATAATAATATTTTTTCTATCTTGGTAGGGGAACGGAGGGTTTGTTATAATAAATAATAATAATAATTTTTATTTCAGATAACTAAGATCCTTTAATTACGTCATGTACGAAAATTCAGTAAAATATTAAATAATAAAAAACAAGCAAATACAAAGTCAAGTTAAAAATACAATTCATTAAGGATAATAAATATTTAAAATAAAAGCAATTGTATGGTTTTATGAAACCACGGTAGGTATTAGTGAAACTTTTTTTCGTATTGTAGCTATTTAACTAAAAAATTTTGGATAAATATTCGATTTAGGGTATTAAAGGCACTCGACAGTATGGCGGCGCCATATTGGCCTCGGCTGCTCTGTCGAGCGCCTTTCACTTTACCCCCACTCCGCGGCGGACCGTCACGCGACATGCGACACACAGACCAAAAAGTTTGAGACGATGTAATAAAAGTTTCACTTTAATTTCACTTTAACAATAATAACAATATTCAAATCAAATAAATTTACAGTGGTAATATAATAATTTCATTATTATAAATAATTTAAATTAATTAATTCAATGAATTAATTCAATTATCAAAAATTAATCAGTATAATAGGATTATATAAAATCAATATAATAAGTTATAAAAGGATTTTTTAATTTCACTGGCCGACAACGAGCAGACAATTTACGTGATTGTACCGACTGTGATAGGTTACCGTCGCCCGGAACATCCGTAATACTTAAGCAGAATTTTGTTTAGTAAATGTGAAAGTAAAATAAGGCAATACTATAATATTTTTAAAATCTTCTTAAATTAGAAATTAATTTGCAAATTTTTAATTTAAGTAACTTTTCATATGGAAATAGCCAGCAAAGAAGCTGACGGCAAACAAAGCACCTTCCGAAAAGCCAAAAAATGACGTGCATAAGTGTATCAGTGATACCTATGTATATGAATAAAATATTTTGACTTTGACTTAAAATAACGTCTGTTTTGAGTAGCCAATTCTTTGTGGACAACATCATAGGACGAATCAGAAATAAAAATGTGTAAATGAAGCCTTTAAGATCACAACGTCATATTTATTAAATCCCTTTAAAAGGTTACACATACACATCATTTACTTAGTAGCCATGAAAAGATTCGTTCCTGGTTTATTCGAATCAAATTAAACGATCGGATAAAACAAACATCAATAGCACGCTAACGAGACACGTTACACGATAACTATCAATTACGGACATATTGATTGAATGATTGATCAAAATGCGGGGCTGACTGAGAGCCTGCCAAACGTAAAATTAAATAAGCGCTGAAAACGTTTACCGTGCTTCACGAGCAAGGGCATCGTCACATAGTAATGTTAGCACTCTACTCGTATCACAGATTCGTACCTAGCGAGGTTGTAAAATCATATCTCAACTTTTATTAGGTTTTTTACACTTACAAAAACCTTTTTAACCGACTTCAAAAAAGGAAGAGGTATTCAATTCGACTGTATTTTTTTATATTTTTTGCCTCAGAACTTTGGACTGGGTGAACCGATTTTGATGATTCTTTGTTTAATCGAAAGCTAGTGCTTGTTTTATGCAACATTAAATTTATTGTGCTATAAATTATACATTACTAATATTCTATACAGAAATATATATATTTATATATATATACAAGAACAATTAACCTAAAACTAAAAAACCTTAAATAATATAAAAATAATACATAACTAAAATATATTATTAAAAGGAGTCCCTTTAGGCAAGGTTCCGAAGATACTGGCAGCGTTCCCCCTTTAAATCGCTAGACTAATTCTTTGTCCAAGGTAGCTGCCAGCTCTTGAGTCTCCTGTGACGTCGACTAACCTTTTTGCTATAACCTTAGTGCTTGTTTTGTGGTCCTACTTAAAGAGCGAGATTTGACGAGTAGTTTTTGAGTTATCCCTAATTTTGAAGTTAGTTATTTTTTGTCAAGAATTATATCATTTACTTACATACTTACTTTATTTAGATAGGAATAAGTCAACCGTAGCAGAACATGCTTGAATCGGGAGACTAACCACTGGATTGAACTTCATAGACCGCAGGTAGTCTCCACAGAACGCCATTACATCCCACGGCTAGTACGAGAGGCCATAGAGATTAAAAAACACCCCAAAAACTTCAATAGGGAGGATGGATTCAAATTAGCGCAAACGTGGAATCCAGTGGTTAGTCTATGTATATTTCCAAAAGAGCAAAGTGTTGTGGAGCATGATTTGGTTAGTGTAGTGTGTCGTGACATAGTTATCTCATCAGAAACATAAATATGAAATAAGAGTTATGTTCAAAAAAAGAATAGAGATCTAAATGGGTGCCAAGTTCTGTGTAGAAAAGCCTAAAATTTTAGTCACAAGAACATGTAATTCAAGCTCTACATTTGTCTTGATTAGTTTTCACGTACCTACGTAGGCTATATTATATTTGTATAATTTCTAATTAAGTCTGTTAGGTTGATGTAATGTATGGATGTATGTTACTTTTCTAAAATTTGGTTCGTTCGTTGCTAACTAATGAAAACTAGCCAAGTTTTAAGACCTTTTATCATTTAAATATAATAATTCAACACACAGGAAACATTTTGAAAGCTCTTTCATTTTCCAGTTTTACTATGTCCATGTCAAATGAAATTAAAAATAATGATAAACAATGATTTATCAGAAATGTAGGCCGGTATGTAGGTATAATTATGAATTTTAAATATATTTTTTAAATTAATATAAATTACATTGCAAGTATTTTTCCCAGTTTCTTCCAGTTTGGGTAGAATGCTTCTTTCTCTAATATTCTCGCTTGTTAGAGTTTTACAGCCCAGCCATTATTTTTACCCTCTTCGTTCGAATTCTCTCTAACCCAGTCCATGCTTTTTATACGTTGTCAATTAAAAATTAATATTTCAAACCACTGAACAAAACCTTCTTCATAAAGTACGCGTCATCGATCAAATTTTGTATTCCAGGTCAGAGATGCGGGCCTCAATATTTTTCGAGAGGATAAAGTTAATTTTTGTGGATTTGTGTAAAACTTTTAAAGCTTTATACGTTTTATTATTCTATTGTTGGATAATAAAAATTCAGTTTCATAAACCAATATGAATTTTCAGGATTAAGTCCACGCTAACCAGCTGATAAACACTTGTAGAAATATTATTAATAAGGCGAAAAAACAACAGTCCACGGGTTACACGGTTTAATTGGAAAGGTGTAAGTAAAACACATATCAGATTACTGGTTAATTTAGGTATTTTCAATTTTATAGACAACTTAAATTAGATGAGTGTTTTGTTGCCACTGTTGAATCGAGAGAAAATATATTTCAAAATATGTTTGAAATTAAATAATAAAGTTAATTTTATCAATCCAAACATCAAAATATAAATATGAAATTTCTCAAATCCTTCTCACATACTCATACAAGACGTATGAATACAAATCCAATGAACGAACGATATTCCGGGGTATGAATTAACTGCGAATGAATACAGAAAAAGTTCTAATGGCATTCGATAAGCAATAATGAATCGATCAAAGTTAAACGGAGTCAAACAGGGTCAGATCAAAAGGGCCCATTCACTCAGGCAGGCACGGCACGTCCCCTACAGTACGGAATTGAAACTTTATATTCGAGCGCACTTTATCTGACCAACGAACCTGGAACCTCCCTGCCGGAAAATCCTTACTCGAAATAAAATAAAACGCGAGTGAATTCTTTCAATACGTTTTACATCTCAAATACGGCTTGCACTGGGATTTACCAAAGACGGAATTTGAGTACATTTGTAACTGTTTAAAAACTAAGTATAGGTATAATGAATTCTACGTATACCTATACGTGTATACCTATATTATCTATTCTGCGGTATATCTTATGCCTTGATACAAAATAAAATTTTACAGTTTTTTATTATTTTAAAAATATTCGTAATATATATAAATTCTCATTTATCTCAATAGTAACTAGCAGCAAATATCTAAAATCACAGATAATTTATAACGACGCATCAAGAAGTTCCGTTGTTGATTTCGAGACTTAATCATCAAATGATTACTAGATTTATAGAAGATTAATTACACCAATTACATTACACCAACAAAAAAATCTCGACCGAAATTCTCCCTCTTAATAGAAGGTGAAATTCAATTAGGTATATAGATATTGTCATGTCTTGTCATTTCGTATCTTGTACAAGAAGCAATACGTTACCTATCGAATTACTTCGAAGTTGAGAAAATGTTATTTGATGTTATTAGATAAACTACGGTGAAGCCAAACGAAACCTAAACTCCAACATAATCTGACTGCCTCTCTCGACTTAACTATTAATTTATTAAACCAACTTGTCCCAGTAATTATATTTAGTATGTGAGTAAAACTGAACTTTGAGTTTAATCATTTAATGCGTATCACTCTACAACTTGTATACCTATATTATGATACATTAGTGTAGTAAACTATTGCCAGGTCTTTTCTCTGGCTGTCAATTTCGTGTCCAGAATAGGCTTTCCTTAAAATTAATTACAGGAATTTTCAGCGAGTGATGTGAAGGGACTGTAATATTTCCCCCGCTGCCAAAGTTATAAACTGTTGGATGTTTTGGAACGGAAATAGTTAAGGTCAAACCTAAATTACATGGCATGTGAGAATATACTTATTTTGAACTAGCTTTTGCCAGCGACTTCATCCGCGTAGATATTATACTTTAATTTAACCCACAAGTGATTTATTAAATTAAAAACAAATTTACGCTTTGGTGGGACATATATTATTGTAAGTAGCTATTTTGATCTTGTTATAAATCAGGTTAATGAACCGTAAATGGTGCATGGCAATATTTATCTCTACCAAAATCATAAAAAGTGTGAAGCTAAAAAATTCGCCCTGAAAATTGTTAAAAACATTTCTGTAATTATAATTATAATAATTATGCACCGTTACTATTGTTGGTACAACCTGAAACGTAGTGTACAAACATCGAGCAGAAACTCGTTAGCGATCTTCCCCCGCGGCACATCGCGTTGCCTCCCTACCGTATAATAGCTCTTATTTCAATTTCTCTTTTCAAGTTATATTTTGTAGAAAAACTCGTCACGTCTTTTTACCACAGCTTATCCCCGTCTAGTTGGTAAAATACGTACTTATTAATGAATTTATGACGATGTTTCGTTTTGTTTCTGTCGCATCTGTTTTATAAAAAAAATTTATATTTAGTCCAGCGTGGCTGAGAAGCAACTTTTTTATTTTAATTCGTTATCGAAATTGGTGAAGATGTGGATAAATATTTACAAACAGTACTCTATATTGTAACTATTATATTGTTATTACGCTTTTGCAGATTAATGAAGCCTTATTTATTTATTTATTTGACCGATCATATAATAATTATGGCGCACTGAAATATTCATATATAAATAAGCGAAAATTAATAGATTCAAAGGACGGAATAAATTTACAAATTAGGTGCCCCCCCTTCATTAACAAAAACCAATCTGAGATAGATATATTGTTCCAGTGCATAGTTTACAACACGTATTAATATACGTACTATTAATTATCTATTCTATGCCGCTGTTACGAAGTCATAAGCCGAGCTTCGTATTTCCGCAGTGCTCAGGAGGTCCGTAAAACCGGACGCAAACCTCTTTTTATCTTTAGAGACTGATTTCCACTTTCCTCTTTTTCTCCTAGAATCTACTTCAAGAATATGATAGCACGCGACATTTTGAAAAAATCTTTTAAAATATGTAGAAGTGTGTAGAAGAAACTGATCAATGACCTATGACAAAGCTTATACAAACATTAGAGTAGATTAGTAAACATAAACTTTGTACCAAAACATATAAAAATGTGTAGAGGACATAAGAACTTTCTTGTTTTTCAAGTTAGTCAAATAACTGGTTATCCCCATTGCAGGCAAGTTTATACCTTGCTGGGCCGACGTGCCATCTGAAGTATAGAAACGCTCGGGAATTTTTATTAATCATTCATCTTTCTCTTATCTACGTCCAACCTTGTTTAACTTGCTCTATCGGTTACAATTGACACAAGCCGTAAGGTATAAGCATATTGTTCAAAGCAATACTAGTTATTTCTTCGGGCAATGTAAATCTTTCCCAAAGGATTGAGAGATACTAACCGAATTCACCTATAAGGTGTCGACGGAACAATGCAATTGTGGAACAAATCGCTTCCCGGCGAAGCTCCACATCTGTCTCCGTCGACGGGTAAATACACTAAAAACCAGAACTTGGCTATAATATCTGCGATATTTTACTGGTAAAAAGAGAGGAGAGATATATCATACTAACATTGTAAATGTAAAAGTTTGTATGGATGTTTATTATTAATTTTTGACATGATGACCACAAAATATTGTAGGTATGTTTTATGCCACGCAATAATTTAGTAACTTTCTTTCTTTCTCTTTTCTTTCTTACTTTCTTATTTTCATTAAATTTAGCACACAGGTAAACCATGACCTGGAAATGGGTACTTATTGTCCCGGAAAATGCAGGCAAAGCCGCGAATACAGCGCTAGTCTATATCTATACTAATGCTATAAAGAATTCTATGAGCAGAACTTTGTGTCGGATCTCCCGAACTACGGCTAATTTTTCATTTGAAATTTTTTCCCTTTGCAAGGTACATTATTAGAGATTGCATATGCTATATGTGTATAAATAAATATGCTATATGTGTATAAATAAGCTATAGCCATGAAGATATTTATCGAGTAGGTCGGAAACTGCGTGCATTTTAAGAGCTTCCACGGCGCGTGCGCTGCTTGAATAGTTAAATATACAAGAAAATAATGTATGCCAGAATTGTTCCTCATAACAAGTTCTTAATAAAAGTATGCAATAGCGTTTATCTTTTAAGGATAACTTATAGTACCTAACCATTTTATCTTTAAAATTGTTATCTCAAATAACATTTGCTAAGCGTTTATAATACAAATACAAATTCTTTATTTCCCATTATTTATAAGTACAAATATGGTTGGAGTCCCTGCCTTCAACTTTAGTTTGCACTGTGTTGTTGAAGGCAGTGTCTTCCCAAAATTATGGACTATAATGGTTACAATGTAAAATGAAATGTAATATATATACAATCTACTAGTATTTAACAATGACAGCAATAAATAAAATAGGAAAAATGAACAAAACGAAGTTACAATCTATTCAATTCATAATTCATGATACATAAATAAATTCGTTAATCATCGTATTTACTATAGAACATACTCGTATTCATCCTTAACGTTATATAAATTAAATGAATATCTTAGGATAAATCGTAGCGCGACATAAATTTGGTTGTGGTGGCATTCATTTGGCGGACAGTGTCAGACACTGTGTCTGTAACCACTGCTGGGATGTTGGGAAGCATTTGACTTAAAGTATGAGTCGTGATAAGGACAAATTTTCCCGAATCGAAGCGAGGCTGGGTCTGCTAGTACGCAATAGTACCTAATCGTTTCGTTCGACAGAAAAGCTGGAGTACCCTCACCACACTTTTTACTTTAAAGAAAGAAAGAAAGAAACATTTATTCCATTTTTTATTTTATTTATTTTATTTTATTTTATTTTATTTTATTTTATTTTATTTTATTTTATTTTATTTTATTTTATTTTATTTTATTTTATTTTATTTTATTTTATTTTATTTTATTTTATTTTATTTTATTTTATTTTATTTTATTTTATTTTATTTTATTTTATTTTATTTTATTTTATTTTTTAAGCGTTATCAAGAGCTACTTGTTTCATTATACTTTTTATTCAAGTCATATCAATAGTTCTAGTAACCTGCCCCGATTTGCGTCATGGAAAACAATCCGCTTACATTGAGAAGGTACACTTCTTCAATTATTTAATGAGATGTTTTCTGTGTTACCCTTGTTATCCTTTTAAGGTTGCATATACACTCATAATTAAATAATTTGTAACAATATTTCAATATTTCTATAGTAATTTTGGTTTCAGAATAGATCTGTAGGGACACATTCGAGATTCAGGGTACAAAGTATCGTAGATAGGTATTGTGTACCAAATATCATTAATTTGTTCTGTAATTTTCATAAGGATTTATTTCGATTATCTTTCTGAATAGAATCTTAGCACTTGAATAAAGAATAGCTTGAACATTTGAGAGCTGCTACACATTGTTTGACACGTATTGTATGAGTGACTCTAGCTCGATCGAATGTGGCTAAATGCATAGACTCGACTACACTGCTACAATGTGTGGCCCATAACAGTACCATATGCAGGAAGAGACAACATCGATGTCGTAAACCCGGTACGACCGCCTGTCGATATATCCGACATGTCGCTGTCGCTACGTGTACTTCCATTACATCAGTTCTCGCTTGATTCAGGCTACCCCGCAAAATCAAGAATTTTAAAAACTTAAAGAAAGTTACGTAAAATATGAATAAAATTACCTATAAATATCCGTCACTCAAATTAAGCAGTAGCTTGAACATTTACTTTACTTTCGTATTTCAGTATGTTAGTTCTACTATTAAACAAAATAGATATTTGATACTCTCGGCAAAACTGGTGTGTGTATCATTGGTATATCAGATTTACAATATTATTATGTATTGGACTGGTGAGTGTATATATGAGTACCTACAGAATCTACAACTAGTAGTAAAACAGGGCAGTTTCTAGATTGGTCACTTACTCTTTGGTGCAATGTTTCAAGGTTTGGTGGGCCTGCAATACAGAATTTGCTAGTGCCAATTTCCTAATGGTCCTGTTTCCAATATGTAGAAGAGACATAATTCAAAAGATCTACGGCATACCACCGCCCACTTCGATCACATTAATAAACAAGGTGGTAATATCTAGACTTACTATCATAACAGAAAGAATGTTAATATCACCATATGATCGTGAATTCTACGTCCTATGGCTAGCATGTTAATGACTATTTTACCTTAATGATCATTTTAGGTTATATACATAATAATTAACATGAATAAATTTAGTTCTAGTGAAAACAATTGCTTTACATATTATTAGGAGGTACTTAGGAACTTCCGTTTGACGCTATTTTCTTTACATACGAGTTATCGCACACTGCTTCCCCCGAAGAATGGTTTTACAAAACGAAATCACAAAGATACGAACCTCTTAATCATCCTAGGAGAGCATACATACAATCGGAATAAAATCTGCCCTATTTTCTTATCCTGGACATTGACCATCTGTGTGGCAAGTTTCATCTTAATACATATCTAGGTACAACCGAACATCTTCAGAAACTTTCACATTTAAAATAATTATGTAGGATTAAACTTATTGCTATGCGCTTTAGGGAAGGTTCACGATGAATTAAGATGAGTTATTTTATATCCAGTGGCGTAACAATAGGGTGGCAGGGCTGGCAAAATGCCACGGGCCCCCGACCCAAGAGGGCCCCGGCCCAAGTATATACCTGAGTATTATATGTATAGGGCCCCATCAAAAAAATTTGCCACGGGCCCCAGATGGTATAGTTACGCCACTGTTTATATCATATTATTATAAGTATTATACCACATGTTGTAAAACTGGGTAAACTCGAAAATCGACTTCATGAATGTGCCTAATGCATTGTTTTAGTAGTCTCAAATAATCTTCGCATTACTGCATTTGAAATGAAACCATTTTGGGGCATAGCGGTTGATGATTTCAAAGTCTATAACATACATTGCCACAATTTTTTTTGTATTTTACGAGTATATGTATAGAAAGGTTAGCCATTGCTGCTAGTGTCAAAGTGGTCAAAATCCTATAATATTTTTTTTATGCTTTGAGCAGGCGAACGAACAGATGGGTCACCTAATGGCAAGTGATCACCGCCGCCCATGGACATTAGCAACATATAGTAGTAGGTATATCATTTTGCGGTATTTACATAATATTACTGATTAATAAGAGTAATCACAGAGCATCTCACATGGATATTAATTATGATATTGTTAGTGTTCTGTGCAGTAACCATGGCATCAGATGTATGTTGTGTTTGTGAATCACGTGATCCATTTCATACTAATTGAAATTGAATTGACTGTACTCGACACGACACACATTTGCGAACGTATGCAATGAAAACTTAAATTTGAAAGGCAATTTACTAAAAACAACTATATGCATAAAAAACTCTGCAAATAACTAGTGTTTACGAATATAGTGTCAAATTTAGGATAATATAAAAATGTACGCCATTAAAATACTAGCATTGTAAATTGCCATTGCATATTTTAATTTTTTCCGGCAATATACAAATCCATCCTGACGTATATTCCACATAATACTTACCTTTATACTGTACTGCGAAACGTCAACGGATAAACGCGGATTATAAAAAGAATTTATTGTTCTCTCCTCTGCAGTAAATAGGTCAACAGTTAAATGGATCATATTACTGAAGATGGCTTAACAGCTAAGCTGTTTATAAATGCGCTCTGTTTATCGATAGTTAAACTTGTCACTGCAAGCGATAAACAGAATAAGATCACTTTTATTGTCGAATAAGCAATTGTAGCGTTTGAGAATTGTTATTGTTAAGATTTTACAGTTGAATAATATTTCCCAGCGCTGTCTGTGTCAATTTGCATGTTTATTTGAGATGTGCCTACATATTCAACTTCAATTTGTACTTAGTTTTCAATACATTACTTAAATACATTATTCTTAGAATCAATGGGAAAAGCGTAACAAAAGCTTTTGGAGTATTGATACAATATCAACTCAAAAAGAGTACCTATAAGTAATTTTTTTGGGTTAATTATTTTCCATATCTTTTAATGCAACCGTGAATTATATTAATTATTGCTGAACTCTTTGTTGAATATTTGTTATTTTAAAGGTTTCCATAGATGTTTATCTCTATCTTTAACTCTATTATATAAAATATTAAATAATTTCCACCTATAAGAAGGTGCAGTGGAATGCGGAAGTTTGTAGTAGAAAAATACTCGTGTTATTAATGTTAGAAAATACGAGTATTTTAGCAAATACTTTTCTGCTGAATGTGTGGCATCTCTCAGTTCTCCTATTAAATTATTTGCTTCTTGCCCTACAATACAATTCTTATTTTTTACCATGTAGATACAACGCTACGCGAAGATACTTATAGCGGCTACAAAGCTACAAGAGTAATATTTAAGCTTAAGACATAAGTATTATGTTTCCCAAAGTTATCAATCAAAACAAAATAAACTCAGTGTTCTCGAAGTCTAATCCTAAATAATGCTCACTGTATTATTTATTGTTGCTAATCAATATCTTCGACCTCACGGTGTACGCATTTCAATCTTGGTAAAATCAACAAGGATTTGCATACAAAAAGCGCTACCTTTTTTGCATAAATCGATTTAGGTACGTATCCCCTTTCAAAAAGCCGGCTTTTTCCTTTTCAACTTCAAAGCCAAGTTTATTTGTAAACAAAGTAGAAATTGCTCTCGAGTATTACCAAATACGAGTTATGTTGAACGCACATATACCCGCATCGTCCGCCCCGGACGCTCCGCATGCGGATACCCTCGCACATATGTCCGGATTCGCCATACGGATTTTTTAGTATTGCCAACAATTTTTTCAGTTTCTTCCAACCTCTAGTGAAAAACGGTGAAGACGATTAAGATTGATTCAGCTATGGAAAAATTGTTGTAGTAGCCTGCATATTGGCCAACGAAAGTCAAATTCGAAAAAAGAAGATTTTAGGTTCATAATATCAATTTGAAAAGGCAGTTATTTGAACGGCAAATTCTATACGTTATTTCCCGGCTTGGTGGATGATGGTCAATAAACCTAGATAATTGAAAACTTTAATTTGTAACTTGAATTTGAGGGAAATTTAATTTCCACACACACACGATACTTATTATTTTTTATTAGTTTTCGACTTTGTCTCATATTTCAATAACGTAGTTACTTATCGCAGTTTGAGGAACACCATTCGGAATCTCGAATGTCCGAAAACAATGATGTATAGGTATAAACACGAAGGCGAGATCTCCTCACAGGATTCGTTTACTATGAAACGTTTCTCCTAATGCGTTGTCAAAAGCATCGTGGCATGGCAACACTGAGTACCAGCACACGCCCTACGTATGACGTCATCCGCATTTTGGATACCTTCCGCATTTTCAAAAATGCGATGCGGACGATGCGGATGACAGATGCGTCGGTATATGTCATCCGCACCGTCCGCACGCATTTCTGAAAATACGGAAGGTATCAGAAATACCGATAGTGTTGCTATGCCACGATGCTTTTGACAACGCATTAGGAGAAACGTTTCATAGTAAACGAATCCTGTGAGGAGATGTCGCCTTCGTTTATGCCTATATATACTCGTAATTGTTTTCGGACATTCGAGATTCCGAATGGTGTTCCTCAAAATGCGATAACTAACTACGTTATTGAAATATGAGACAAAGTCGAAAACTAAAAAGAAATAATGAGTATTATGTGTTTTAATTTCCCGCAAATTAAAGTTACAAATTAAAGTTTTCAATTATCTAGGTTCATTGATCATCATCCACAAAGCCGGGAAATAACGTATAGTATTTGCCGTTCAACTAACTGCCTTTTCAAATTTATATCATGAGCCCAGAATCTTCTTTTTTTCGAATTTCATTTTCTTCTTCCTCTTCCAATGCGCACGCTATTATATTATATATTATTAACAGTTTTTTCCATAGCTGCATCAGTCTTAATATTTTGCTTTTGCAATCTGAGAATCTGAGTCTGACAACTGTCAGTTGAATAAAGGAATATATTATTATGAAGTTTATGAAAACTATGAAATAATATACATTTAATGGCCAATACTTGACGATTGATAGCAAACTATACTATACAATACAATACAATACAAAAATCTTTATTTCATCTCATCCTCAAATTATACTAAGGTAACATTTTAAAATATGAATAAAAGGAAAAGATAATGTAAGTGCTAAGTAATCTGTGGGTGATCTGGTGTCTAAGCTAAGCCTTGGCCTGTATCTTAGTACACCATACCTAAACTATACCTATACACGGAAATAAATTGACACAGAACTAGTGGGATTTTTTCCTACTAGTATTGTCAACAGGACTACTAACCAAGACGAGTGGGAATAAACGAATGACATCGCACCGTTTTACTAGAGGTTGGAAAAAACTGCTAAAATTGTTGGCAATACTAAAAAATCCGTACGGCGAATCCGGACATATGTGCGAGGGTATCCGCATACGGAGCGTCCGCTGCGGACGATGCGGATATATGTGCGTTCAGCTTTAGAGTGAAGGCGAAAATTATTTGGGTTTTGTTTAATATTCATCAATGAAACTCTAAAGACAATAACAATGGTTGTTTATTAACAATTTGTAACTCTGTAGCAAGTGGCTATCTTTAATATACAAAGTCATATAAACCATGTAAAATAATGTGGAGTCATTTATGATATTCATTAAATTATATTTTAGTTTTTAACTTACTTGAAATAACAAAATAATAATAACAAAAACACAAACATAATGACACGAACCATTTCGAGCTTCTTTTAACCCATTCACAACTCGAGATCGATTTAACCTACATATTATATTATTTGAAATTTGGCACATTTATGCCCCTTAGCTTATTTAGAATAAAAAATGTCATAAATGTAGCGATATGATGCATATGATCAAAAACCTAACCTACTTTCATTCCAGATGACCTAGAAACTTGATATTTGGCATCAAGGTAGACTATTAAGCGTTTACAAAGGAAAAAATCTAAAAACTGAATACAGTAGACCCCCGGTAATCCGGCCCCTGTCTAATCCGGCACCCCCTGTAATCCGACATAGTCTATTATTGAATATTTTTTTGACAATTTTCGTTAATGCATGATTAACAAGTTATAACTTGTACGCACCACCACATTGTGCTCGACGCGTAGGGTATCAGTAAAGTCGTCACTTTAATGACGTTCATTTTTAATAAAAGGTAAGCTCTCTATTGTGTTCTTTAATTTACTAAATTTGACATACATAATGAAGTATGATTTGTACTTCAGTGTCCATATAACATATAAATCTTATCATTGGATCTGTAATTTGTCGCATTACAAGGTACTCTTTTGTAAAAAATTCCGGACTATAGGGCGTCTTAGGCAGTACTCTATAATCCGACAAATTCGATAGTCCGACACTGCCCTGCAAAATGTTTGTCGGATTACCGGGGGTCCACTGTATTATTGATAATTAATAACAATTTTATTAAGAATAACAAAGTTAAGTATGAAAGTAGATGAATATAGAGTAATTCTATAAATAACAATAGGTGTATTAATTATACTTAAATAAATACTAATATTTTTTACACAATAAGCTTAGAATAAGGAATAAACACAATAAGTACCTAATGGTTTCTCAACTAAAAGTGTGGTTTAGATGTGGCTCAAAATTTTAAATGTGTTAAATGTATACCTAACCTACCAATATTATAAGATAATAAAGTATCTCAATCTTACACGAAGCGGACAAAATAACGAATAACTTCAATCCATCCCACCTGCACTTAGATATAAGTAATAAGAAAAAGAAAAAGGAATTGGAATTCGTTTGAAATGTCATTTTACCAAATCCTGCAAAGTATCGCGCGTCGAAAAATGCAATTGGAAAACAAATCGCGTCTCACGTAGCCGCGCTGTCTCCGCTCGCTCCTGCGACGGGTAACAAATGCATAGACACTGAGCTAATCTATTCCTCGCTACCAGTTTATATCTTGTACTGTACAATATAACTAGTAGGTAATAGTACTGTGTACCTAGTAATAGTACCTATTGTGTAACTAGTAACTACCTACATTTCATATTGTTTTCTAAACCTCAATTAAAATTTTAAGAGAAATGTAACATTTGGTTTTACGAGTATATCAATTAAGTATTAGTTAAAATTTGAATACAATCCCACTTAATGGTTAATTGAAATAGAGAGTGCACGGAAGTTTCTTCTACTATGATCATGGAATTACTTGAAAATTGCAGGCTTCTATGAAGCAAACTATACAATTAACCATATTCACATAAAATATTTTTGTATCACAAACATACAAAACAGAAAAGTAGCAATACTATAGGAGAATTTCAGATGCTGAATAGTTACATGGTTATTGGTTATATGAAATGTAAACACCAACAATTTTTGGTTTGAAAAATACGAGTGAATACTTACCTAATAATACATGAACATTTGATATTTGTTATAAAATTAGTTTACTGTTTGGATAAAAAAAGTCACTTGCTTGGTGAAGGAAAGCATTGTAAGGAAACCTGTAAACGTGTAAATTCTGTATAATATACTTCAAAAATTATTGAAACTGTGATGAATCACCTTATTTATCCTGCGACAGGATTCGATGACTGCAGTGAAAATTATGATGTTTTATTCAAATTTAATATCAGGAAGCTGTGTTTTCACTGGTCATAATTTTACTTACGATGTAATAAATTGCAAGATTCCGCACTCATTGCTTGATAAACGGGTACTCGCTAAGTATGAGGCAAAGAAGCTTTCTCAGAATAGATGGTCGACCGAGCGCCGCTTTGAGATAAGCCCTTAGGCAAACTAATCGCAACAGGATGTATCTTAACAATGTTTAACAATAAATCCCAAAATCTCCTTAATAATGACTTTCTTCTTTATGATACGTTATTTATGACCTTGTTTTGACACTTCTTACAATGCTTTCAATTACATTCGCTTTATTTAAATAGGTATACAGTCAATTCTCGATAATTTGACATTCCTTGATTTAAATTTCTCGATAATTTGAAATTTTCTTCCGGTCCCTTGAAAAGTACTCCATAAATTGAATTAAATCAATGTTAATTGGTCCCTTCGGTAATCTGAACTCTCACCACTATATAAAATTCTTTGGACAATTATAAACTGAAGTCGTTCACTCAAAAAAGATTACCTACGGACTTCTTTTAGAAATAAAAATTTGTGAATAATTGTACTCGTATTGTATTTAATTGTTAATACATAGTAGTTACATAATAATATACAAATAATAAATAATGAATTTTGATCAAAGCCTTATTTACTTGAGTCCCCCTCCCCCTCGTGATTATTTAAACGCTTGTTATTTTAAACTATTGGTAATTTGAAATTTATCTCTGGTCCCTTGAGTTTCAAATTATCGAAAGTCGACGAGTCAAATTTGAGGAGGTAGGTATCGCTTTTTTTACATTCTTTTAACTATTTACCCCACTGCATGAATAAAGTCTTGTGAAGAATTTCAATCCAAGTCCAACAGGCGAGGAGTCACGTTTAGTGCTGCTATTTCATTATACAATACAATACAGTACAAATTATCTTTATTGTACACATAAAATTACAAATGACAAATAGTTACATTTAAACATTAACGTACAATTGTCGGCCTTATCACTAAAACAGCGATCTCTTCCAGGCAACCATTGACTGGAATATTTCAACTTACACAAACAAAGGACAGGGTAGTGCGTGTACGGAAAAATAAAATTAATAATACTAATAAATAATAAATAGAATATTAATAATATAACATTAGTGTTATAGTATGCCAGTATATTACAGTAGAACTGCTAATAATGCTTAGGAGGAAAAGACAGAAAAAAGAAGGAAATAAGTATATTTTAGATAGCAGAAAAGGAGAAATAATAGAAATAATTGTCAGTGTGTACAGATAAAACTAGAACACGGAATGTGTTAACAGGACATAAGGTATAGTAGTCCTTCACCTGTTTCTTAAACGACTCAATGGTCTCTGCGCGTCGAACAGCAATAGGCAGGGCGTTCCAAAGTCGCACCACCGTTGCAAAAAAAGGCTCTGGAAAACTATACTCAAATCCACTCCGCATCGATATACGTGGAGAACTTTACCAATTAGGTAATCTGTATTAAGAATAAAATGTCTCCGCTCTGTTAGGACTGATTCCTATAATGCACTGATCTCATAATGAACAAATATTATCCGGATGACCGAGCTTTGCTCGGTTTAGCATTACTAAACAACGCCATCTGCTTTAGCTTTAGTGTAGCTACTCGCCAATAGATGTCAGGAAGAGTCTATTGTAGCCGTTTTTCATTGCCTGAAAACACGGATAAAACGACATTTTTTAAAAATGAATCCTAGCTAGATCGATTTATTGCCCCCGAAACCCCCTGCATACTAAAGGAGATGGCCAATATCTGTATGGGCATTTGCCCCACTTGTGAAACATAATGTACACATTTTAATTTTACCTTACATTAAAGCTTACAATATCTACTTTGATAATTTCGTCAATAAAAATCTTCAGAACTTGGGATTCTCCTTTTACAGGCAGTTTTAGCTTTTGTAGTTTGACATTCTGCAAAACATAAGTAATCGTGGAAAAATGTTTTAAAGATAGATTTTTTATTAAATAAATATTATTTATCTTTTAGATAATTCATTTCATTATTTTTTTTATTGAATTATGATTTTATGACCTTATACGTACAAAAAAGTACCAGCAGTACCAATACCTATCTGGAAATATTCACAAGCAAATTCAATATAAATAAAACTGCATATTGATATTATATTAAGTGTATAATTATAAACATTTAGGTACACATATTATGTAAAAATTGAGGAATAAAATAAAACAATGGTACCTATCAAACAAGGCAAATAAGGTAATGCATTTACTTGTTCTCTATTCGGGATTAGCAGTGATTAATATTTTATGAAGTAAATGTCACTCATTTGAATATAAATGAATTTCGCAGACTCAAGCATGGACAGGTACGTAATAGTGATACTATTTTATCAAAATCCTCTTAATAAATGTTGGTATTAAACACGACGTTCCTGCGCATTCTCTATAATACAGTGGTACATGGGTCCAGTACGTGATATCTCAATCTTCTAACTCAGCGACCACAGCCTTTCAAATCAATATGTGGCCCAACTGCCGTCTTGTTCCATCAGTTTGATCATTTAGTAATAAGAAACGTGAATGGCAAATTGTTGCATTAGCTTGTTAGTAAATAGTACTATTACATTATATGTGTACTATTATTTCTTCTGTGCTAGTAGCTGAAATTAAAAATTATAATAATTATAAAATAGAAACAAAAAATGTTAGGAGCCTATTATACACATTATTTTCTAAACATAGAAATAGCGAGATATTCTGAGATATTGCAAAAAAAATAGTAATATTGTACATTGCCGCGTGAACCTAGTCTTAGCTGTAAGCACTACTTACTTAATAGTAAATAAAAATGCCATACCTGTACTGCAGTGATCCATTCTACCAATATGGATTGAAGGTTTCTTGCTAGCGAAGATATTGAGTTACGCGCCACGCACTCAATATCAACCGCGCATTTAATGCACCTCACGGCAAAAAATCAAATACAATTATTATTTTGCAGAAATCAAACTCAAAAATCAAATGGCAATATAGCAGACATTTGCATTTCTGTCAGCCAATTGTCAACCTCCAGTGACAGCAATGGAGGAAGTAGAAGATCAAGTGTATATAATACAACTTATTTTTATTGTTAATTTATTATAACTACTAATGGCGGAGTTCAGAAGATAATTAAAATTCTAGTTATGTTTTAATAAATGGATAACATGTCTTTTCAGAGGACTAAAACCTTGTACAAATAAGAGTATTTTAACCGTTTCCGGGGTATATGTTGGCCACCTCCTTTCATGAAAATCGTTGGAGCCGTTTCCGAGATTCAGAATATATATATATATACAAGAATTGCTCATTTAAAGGTATTAGATAAAAAAGATACTGAGTGAGTAAACTCCTTTCATCCTGTTTCAATTCATTAATTTTATTATTTTTTAATAGACATTGATTTTATTTTGTTATTTTATACATTGACAATTCAATCTTTCTGAAATCACCCGGAATTTGCATACAAAAAGCGTTGTCTGTTTTGCATAAATCAATTCTTCTATACTCTTTCAAAAAGCTGGCTTTTCAACTTCAAAGCAAAGTTTATTTGTAGATAAACAAAGTCAGGATTGCTCTGGGGTATTACCAAATAAAAGTTAGATCGGAGCCGAAAATTATTTATTTTTTACTCTAGAAACTTATATTACGCATACTGTAGTAGGTGCGTAAATAATTGACATGTTGTACGATATTATTATATAGTTTGTAATACATCGAAAGTTTGACATAAAAATAGATTTGTGATGGTTAAAATATTTTGCTACGTAGGTATATAAAAATAAATTATCATTGCTTTCTTTGGTGATGTCTTTGTTCTCGTGTCATTTGAAAGATTTCTATAGATGACGATGACCACATAATAAACAGATAAATTAAACTGTTATTAAAAACATTGTTTTGCTTGTTAACAGCTATAACATTAAAATTCTAAAAATATATTTTTATAAATGGAATTTACATAATAATATAGTATCCATTGCATAAAACTATAAATTTAAATATCCCATTTGATGCTATTTTAAATGTTTGTAAGTGAACAAAATACCTAAATCAATATTTGTAAAAAGCGAAAAGGTTTTGATTGCTTAAATCATTCAAAATCAATTTACGCCGGTAACAAGTCATATTTACTCTACGAGTACTCATCTTTTAAGTTCAATTAGAAATAAAAAAATGCTCAAGTATGAAAGCAAATCTTCATTAATCCTTTTAACGGTAAAAAATGACTACTATAGGTATTGTACATTAAAAGCTTTCGTATTAAATAACACTGTTATTGTTTATAGGTTATTAAATGATTTTTTGAATTAATAAACGTCAAAGTAGCTATTTTTATTTATAAAAGGCGATATGAACCTACGGTTATTATAAGATGAAATAAATTCAATTCCGTATCAATTAAAATTTAACGAGAAAAACTTCCTACCGCGCTACTTACGTCACCGTGAGTTTTATTTTGAACGATTTGTATCACAATACATAAAGGGAGAAATGGTGAAAATCGTGAAAACTCGGATCGTATGAACAGTTTAATCCTTTTTGTTGGTACGAACGATTCGCCAGCCTCATGGAGTTTTCATTGTTGTATCGTGACTATTGTTTCGACTGTTTCCTTTATTTGTTTTCCTTTAAGCTCTTTTGTAATTGATTCCCATCTGTATTCTTTTACTATCTGCTAATCAATACAAGATTAGTGACGGTGTTATAAATTAAATCAAATTTTAAGGCACTATTTTGAGACAGATGTAAGGATCCATTAACCTAAGTGGGATTAAAGACATGGCCCTAATCCACTTGCTGTAATCTACTAAGGTAAAATCTTTTTTTAAGTAGGTACTGTAGGAAACAGTCCGAAAATTCAAACACAGTTCACTTTATACTGCTTTTATTTTTCACGTCACTTAGCACTACACAGTTCTCAACTCCTTACACAATAAGCACTTAGTACTTTATTTTAAGTAAATTTAAAACAGTTTATTTAACTAATTACTTGGGAAATACACAGCACTGCCGCTTAAAGAGTGTTTCGTCTTCCGATGCTCGCAAGAGACTGCCAGGTTTTATTTTTCGAATGTTCCACGTGATGTTTTGCCGGAAGTAAGTAAAAGTAAAGTGCTGAGAAAATATGGCGCCGGAAGCGGAACCTCGGCAGGCTGTGATAAAATTAATATTACCATAAATTGTAAATAAATCAATCAATTGTAAATAGTAATAAAATTATTTATAAAAACACTAATTTTAGCCAAATCATATTTTTTTATGGAATATTATTCTTGTTTAATTACATATATGCGTATTTGTCAAACCGGAACATCACATAAAAACAAAATCATTTTAAATTAATTAACCATTATACAGTACAAAATATTCTTAATTTATGATAAAATTAACAAAGCTAACAGCTCGGCCTTCCTGCATATCGCGAGTCCCATCGCGAGAGAAAAAAAACATTTATCAAACATGTTATTTATATAATATGTTTGAATAAAAAAAGTATATTATATAAAAAAAAATAGGTAGTGATAAAATCAATGAATCTAACAGTTCGGCCTTCCTGCATATCGCGAGTCCCATCGCGAAGAACAAAAAGAGAAAAAAAAAAACATTTTTCATAACTAATATTATTGTAAAGCAAAAACATGAAATGAATTTATTTATCAATATAAATATACAAATTATAAAAAAAAAAAAAAAAAAAAAATTTCACTTATATCACATTTCCCATCAATGTATTTATTAAAATAGAAATAAATTATTTACAATTCAATTGTACACAACAATATATTTATAATAATAATATAATTTGAACATAAATTTTAATCATAACAAAAAAAAACGAGTAATACATGATGATTAACTGTTGTAATCATTAATATTTCTTTCACTAGTATTATTATCATTTACATTGATTACATCACTTACATCGTCATTCGTCGAATCATCAGGGTTTTTGTCAGAGTCTGAACTACTACCAAAATTTTGATCAAACGTCACCCATGGTTGTATCTTATCTAGGGCTACAATGCCTTCATATCTACGACCGCCCTTACGCGACAGGGGTGTATCTTCGACTACAAATCTATCGTGTTCGAGCACTTTTACTATACGGTAAGGACCCTGGTATTTAACCGTCAATTTTTGTGACCGGCCATCGTGTGGTACTTGCCTTTCAACCTTAACCAAATCACCCTCCTTATAATGCTTTCCTGCTTTTCTATGTTTATTATACCGTACTGCGTCCTTTTGCTGTTGTGATTCTATACGTTTAGCAGCTTCTTCTCTTACCGTGACTAATTCATCGGGCGATAATGGGTGAAATGTGTCATTAATTACGGAGCTTAATAAACCTTGACTGCTATGATTAATATTAAAGCCAAATAAAAGTTGTGATGGGGATTTTTGGGTCGTCTTGTGTATTGTTGTATTGAGACCCATCTGAATATTGTGTACATTTTCATCCCATGTCTTTTCATCCTTCCCGTGATTTGATGTTGCTAACGCTTCTGTTATCGTGCGATTAAACCTCTCTACTTGGCCATTAGCTCTTGGGGTTGCAACTGCGTTTAGTACGTGTTTTATACCATACTCTGCGATAAAAGCTTTAAATGTTTTGCTGGTAAAACAGGATCCCCTATCAGTGATTAATCGCGTTGGAACCCCAAAGTAGCTAATATGGTCTTTTAGGATCTTGACTGCTGTGGTAGATTTTGTATTCTTAACAGGTGTAATGTTGACGAATTTAGTAAAACCATCTATAAGAACCAGAAGATAACAGTTTCCAGCTTTGCTTTTAATAAAAGGTCCCAAGTGGTCAGCGTGAATTGTATGAAAAGGTACGCTAATCTTTTCAATTGGATGTAAGTTACCTTCGCGTTTCCCACCTGGTGCCTTGTGGTGGGCACACTCTAGACAAGCTGAAACATATTTCTTTACAAAACGTGCCATACGCCCAAACCAGTAATTTTGTCTTATACGCTCTAGAGTTTTTTCAAAACCACAGTGTCCAACGTCATCGTGATTTCTTTTGACTATCTGCCAACGCACTCCCTTTGGTACCACCCACCTCAACTCATCCCCTACAATACGATATACACGACCGTTTTTTAATTTGTAATTTTTGTACACTTCAGCTACGTTTTCAGTATCTTTGTTACTAAGTATGTTTTTTATTCGTACTATGTCATCGTCAGCGCATTGCACGGTGGTGATCCAATTTTGTTCAGACTCTACTTCTAAAACATCAATGATATGTGCTTCGCTTTCATGTGGGACATCAACTGGATTTCGGCTTAAGGCATCCACATGGGACATCTTTGCACCAGGTCTATATTGAATCGTACAATCGTATTCTTGTAATTGGATCCACCAGCGTGCAATCCTTGGGACTAGATCTCTCTTAGTCATTGTTGACCTTAGGGCATTGCAATCAGTCTGTATAACAAATGCAATTCCTAAAAGATAGACGCGGAATCTATTTAACGACGCTATAACTGCAAGAGTCTCTAATTCAAACGAATGGTATCTTTGCTCCTCGGTAGTAGTTTTGCGGCTGAAATACGACACCGGTTGCAATACACCGTTACTGTTTCGTTGAAGTAGGATGCCAGCTAGGCCATATTTACTAGCGTCTGTGTGAACCTGAGTTTCTGCCTCCGGGTTATATAAGGCTAAAAGTGGTCGTTCCGATAATAACTCTTTGATATGTCTAAAAGCTTTTTCTTGAGGTTCGTTCCATAACCAGTTATTATTCTTTTTTAATAAGTTCGTCAAGGGGGCAGCTATCAAAGAATAATCTCTTATAAATCTCCTAAAGAATCCTGATAATCCGAGAAATTGTCGTAATTCGTGCTGATTTTTAGGTTGGGGAAAGCGCGATACTGCGTCAGTTTTTATGGAGCCTGGTCGAATGCCATTTTCATTCACCTCAAAACCGAGAAAATCTATAGTGTCAAAGAAAAATTTACATTTACTTAATTTTAACGTTAATCCACCCTTTTTTAATAATTCAAGTACTTCTTGCAGGCGACACAAACCTTCATTAAAATTTTTACTGGGTATGAGTATGTCATCCATGTAAACTAGAGCATATTTGATTTTGGCTTCAGATAAGATCTTGTTAATCGTCCTTTGGAACACAGCCGGGGCGTTAACAAGTCCAAATGGGACACGGTTATATTCAAATTGGCCGTCAGGTGTGACGAATGCTGTTTTTGGACGTGAATTTTCGCTAATTGGTATTTGGTAATAACCTGACGCCAAGTCTAAAGATGTAAATTGGTTATTCCCAGCAAGAAGGTCTAACTGATCCTCGATACGCGGTAATGGATAGTGATCCCTTTTGGTTTTGCGATTTAAAGCGCGGTAGTCCACACATAACCTCTTTTCGCCCGTTTTCTTTTGTACGAGGACTATTGGGCTAGCATAAGGTGAACACGATTCCCGAATTATATCACCATCCAGCATCTCCTGGACCATATCCCGCACTAAACATCTTTGCGAATGTGACATACGGTAAGGCCTATAAACTACTGGTTGTGAATCCTCTAATTCAATTGTCATTTCAGCGGCATCAGTATATCCTAGATCTTTAAGACCACTGGAAAAACAGTCGCTAAACTTGAAAAGTAAATTTTGAAGGGTTAGACGTTCTGCTTCATTTAATTTGGGACCACAAATGACTGTATCATCGACTTGGGTTGTAGTAATGGTCACTTTGCTAACGTCGACTATAGGTGACACAGGTACCGAACGTGTCAACAGAATATCTTTAGAGACCGTAATATCATAATTTGATAAGTTCCAAATAAGAAGAGCACATTGATTATTCTTAACACTATATTCCCCGGGCAAGAGAAAATATTCGTTGCCACTGGGCCCTCTGACGGATCCATTAACGCAAACGTACCCATTCATAAAAGAACAGCAAGTGACTGGTACGGCACATAAATTATTAATGGGTATTTTGGTTTGCTCACAAGAAATGAGATTAACTTTGTTGTTGGGGATTTGTTGAAAAATAAGTTTATCTGGAGTTTTAGTAATAACAATATCGGGCCTTTCGGTAAAAGAATGTCCTAGTAGTACCGGATATTTTAAAACATAGTCCTCTACGACATAAATATCAATGGTACCTTTAATATTTTGTAACTCCACTGTTGTGACTATTAAACCTAAGGGCGTAACCAAGTTTGCACCGATACCTCTTAACCTAGGCAACTCTACATTGATCTCAAAATTTATGGCCAACTTCTCTGCATCGCTTTGTCTCATTAAAGTCACCTGACTGCCTAAATCAACATGGCACTTAAAAATGATTTCGTTGACTTTTATATCCATTATATATTTAGTGTTAGACTTATCATCCAAGCTTAGCTGCGATACTTGCTTTTCTGTTTTATCTGAAGAAGTGTTAATGTTAGAATTATTTTTGTTTAATACATTAGTTTTGTTCTTAAAACAATCTATTGTCCTATGCCCTAGTTTATCGCAATTAGTGCATTTATTTAAAGGTTTGTCACATTTAAAGCTTGGGTGCCCGATTTGATGACAATTGTAACATCGTATATTAGCATTTTGTTTATTAGGAGGAAACTTAGAGTTGTTAGGTATACTATCATCGCTGGGGTTACGTCTGTCTAGTCTAGTTTTTCTAAAGCTGTCATTGTTATCTCTGATATTACCCACCTTGACTGATCTAAAGTATTTTAACACTTGTTCCGGTTCCGAAAATTGTGCAGCCTTGGCGCCTACTTTAATTGCCCTATCATCTACTCCATGAAGTAAACAGTCTACTGCTTGCTTGCCGTTTATCTTGCACCTATTTAGCAAATTAATTTTCGCATAGTAATAGTGCTCTAACGATTCCCCGTAACGTACCCTTTTACTTAACATTTCAGTAAGGAGCTCAGCGTAGTCCTCGCGACTTGGGAATGATTCTATTAACTTCTTTTTCCACTCAGTCCAACTATACAATAGCGTAGGCAACCCTTGATACCATGATTTAGCAACACCACATAATTTGGGAAGGGAATAGTGTATAATCTCCCTTTCGTCCCAATTGTAAATCTCTGCACATTCTTCAACCTTAGTAATCCACGTTAAAATGGATTGCTCCTTAATCATGGGATCAAAGTCTGGGATAACGTTGGTATTAAAAGATAATTTAGATCTATCTGAACTTCTTACATCCTTAATTATAGAAAGAACCTTGTCAAGAATGGTGTCGTCCTCCAAAATCTTAGCCCGTTTATGAGTTCTCTTAGTTTTAATGGACTCACCTGATGATTCTGACGAATTCCTGTGATGTTTTCGCCTATTGTGTACACGCCTTCTCCGATGTCTTTCCAATCTTCCTCCAGTCCTTGTCCCTCGGATGTTATCACTGAAATCAGATTCCTCCGATGATGCCATTGATCTACCCCGTCTTGAACGTCTTTCTTCCGATATACCTCCACAATCCACTCCTTGGGACATACCACTTGTCCCAGGTTCTTGGTTTAAGCGCCTTCGACCTCGGTTGCTAACGTTAACTAGCCCTTTACCTTGGGCGTCATCAACTTGCGACCCTTGACCTTGAGTAAGTAATCCATGACCCCTGAAGTTTTGCGCCTGTAACCCTTGACCTTGGGTATTATCCATCATTAACCCTTGACCTCGGGTGTTATCCATCATTAACCCATGACCTCGGGTATTATCCATTATTAACCCTTGACCTCGGGTGTTATCCATTATTAACCCTTGACCACGGGCATTATCCAGTATTAGCCCTTGACCTTGGGCATCAAAATCGTTAGGCCCTGAACCTCGGGCATCCTCAGAGTCCATGTTTCTGAAATGTTACAAGTAGGCGTGGAAGGAAATTTTATATATCCTTTTCGAATATCCCGTCTTCTGAACTGTAGGAAACAGTCCGAAAATTCAAACACAGTTCACTTTATACTGCTTTTATTTTTCACGTCACTTAGCACTACACAGTTCTCAACTCCTTACACAATAAGCACTTAGTACTTTATTTTAAGTAAATTTAAAACAGTTTATTTAACTAATTACTTGGGAAATACACAGCACTGCCGCTTAAAGAGTGTTTCGTCTTCCGATGCTCGCAAGAGACTGCCAGGTTTTATTTTTCGAATGTTCCACGTGATGTTTTGCCGGAAGTAAGTAAAAGTAAAGTGCTGAGAAAATATGGCGCCGGAAGCGGAACCTCGGCAGGCTGTGATAAAATTAATATTACCATAAATTGTAAATAAATCAATCAATTGTAAATAGTAATAAAATTATTTATAAAAACACTAATTTTAGCCAAATCATATTTTTTTATGGAATATTATTCTTGTTTAATTACATATATGCGTATTTGTCAAACCGGAACATCACATAAAAACAAAATCATTTTAAATTAATTAACCATTATACAGTACAAAATATTCTTAATTTATGATAAAATTAACAAAGCTAACAGTACATACTTATAAGGGTAGGTACATAAGTACTTACCTAATCGTATCATTTCAAGATTAAATTTGACTATTTTATTATCTTAAATTTAAAAGTTAATTAATTAATTTAATTTAATCAGTAACAGACCCGATTATGGTATTTTATACAGATAGTTTTTGCTGTAGATATTTTAAACTTTTTCTCTCTTGCTATACGTCTAATAGAATCATAAACATACTTTCAGTGGTTAACACCTACGTCCATATTCATATTGGAAAAGTCGCCTAAGTCGCCTGGTTGCCTAAGTCGTTCCTCACTGATTTACAATGAATGGCTTCAACTCAATAGATAAAATCTAGTAATTTGAACTATTTAGGCGTGCGAGTAAGAAGCAGCAAATGGATGGATAGACAGCTGGGTGTTTTCATTAAGTTTTGTTATTCATTCGTAAGGCAATTCAAAAGAAAATATATATCATTATTTTTTTATTATTCATAGAATGTATTTACCCATTCACTTAAGCATACTTGAACTGTGAAATAGTTTTGTTAAAAACTTATAAATATTTACTACAATTATAACATAGTAAATTATATTAATAAATATCTTCTATAAACCCATAATAACTAAACAAACATGTATATTTCTTACTGACTCTTCAATAGTTTTATGAGCAATACATATTATGTACCTCAATGATGTATATGACATCATTGATGTGCCTACATTACACATCTTGGAAGATTTTTCACAATTTATTACCTACATCTTCATCATTCGTTCCCGAACATCACGCCCGTTTAATAAGCAAAGGTTTTGACTGATGGTGATAGCCTTTGTAAACCCCACATCATTCCATCGGCATTTCTCTTTCATTTTCTTAATGAAAAACAGCTTCGCAACCAAATTAATGTCGTGAATAAATCTCTTCATTCTGAAAATGTTATAATACTTTATTGAACGTATTATTCTGTATACCTGCATAAATACTTAATTTTCAATTTAATTAAATGATAAATATACCAGCACACCAGCAGTATAAATATTGGCTATCATTTATAGATAAAATTGCCGATCATGCCAAAGCTACATATTTCTGTACTAAAAATTACGAACAAATACGTCATCAATCTATCTCTCCATCAGAGCAATCCTTAACAAAACTTATGAGTTGAGTTACGTGAGTCGATATACTTTTCTAAGGATAAAACCCTTTTTAGGATAGCGGGCGGAGGTTAAAGGAAAAACCAGAACCCTTTTAAGGTGGCTCACAATAACATTCATCTGTCAGTCTGGCATCTATTTAAAATAATTTTTGTTATTCAGAACCAAATGGTACTACAATCTTTATTCTTGTTTGAAGTAGTGCTTTGTGGAAGCAAGAAAGTAAAAATAAAAATAAATATTTAAACTTACTTTATATACTTGCTATAAGGCCAGGATATAAAAAGGTTAATAAACAAACTATACGTAAAATCATAATACTGCCTCTTTCCATAGGATCAACTCTTCATTTTGTGTAAATAGCATCGCAAGCGAAGCGGCTTTTGCAAATATAGCTCTTTTTCTGAACGTGGAACTAAGCTCTAGCATTTCTCAATTTCCTATGCAGTTGCCACAAAATGATCCGCAAATAGCCACCTAGCCGTTTGCTCTATTTATGTATAATATAAAAGGGTACAAAAATTTAAAAACGAGTATGTTAGATGGATACGCATTCCGTGGATATATTTTATACCTACCATATATATAATATCTTATATTTATTCTTATTATGTTTAAATACAACGATACTCTATTGACATAATTTGCGGAAATTATCAGGTGTGATATCAAGGTTGTGTTCTTCTAAAAGTGTAAAAAATTAATAATAATACTACCTACTCTCAATTGCTCAGAAAAATTAAGTCATATTACTAAAATATAAAAATTAGAAGGAAAGCAAAAGACGCCTTACCACTGAAGAGATCTCTTCCAGGCAGCATAGGGCTTCGTAGAAAAGATATGAGATAAAGAAAACATTTGATAAAGAAAAATTTCAAAAGATTTGCAACGTTTTGCATTTCGAAACGGCTGGTTGACCATAAGCGACCACTGCAGAGCACCGGACTCTTCTCGTTATTTATGAGGCCAAAAGCGGTCTGCAGATTATTCGTTTTTAGGCGGTTGATTTTGAGAAGGACGCAGTTAGTTTGTACAAAATCTGGTAGTGATTTTTAAATAATTTCGTAAGAAAACTACATATAATAATTTCGGAGTTAAGCTAGGTTTTTCAGAGCTTATTGTCCTATAAAAGGCCAAATACTAGTAGTCTCATCCTTAGTCAACAGAAAAACACAATGAAGAAGACAATAATCTTAAATTAAAATTGAAAACTCCCAAACTTCTAAAAGTCCTTATAGATTATATAATAATTAATATCGAATACACAACAAATGTTTAATTATGAAATGAGGTTACAAAATCCCGAATGTTAAACGTTTAATTCATAAATTATTTTGAAACAATGTTTTAACTCGCTAGTAATTATTGAACTAAGCAACAGTACGAATATGTTAATTACTGTAATGACACAGTTTTATGGTACCTACGTTGATGCACTGAAATTGTTGTTTCGTCGAGTTTATAGTCAAAAGATTTGTCAGAGTAGGTACATATGTATTATAATATGTATTTTAATTATACGACTACTAGTTATTAAAGCATTTTCCCTCTTCTATTCTTTTAGCAAATTAAAGTTCTCCTAATTATTGGCTTCAACCCATGGGTGGGCCATTAATGCCCACTACTGGGCACGGGTCTCTCCTCTTGAGGAGGCCTAGAGTATACTCCACCACGCTGCTCCAGTACGGATTGGTGGAGATAATTATTACTCCTAATTATTACTTAGAACCTATAATACGAGTATATTATATCAATACGTAAAAGATAAATGTGTGTATCACTTTTTTTAAATAATGCTAAGTGCATTATTTTCAAAACTGACGAGTACGAGTCTGAGATTTGGAATAGTAAAATTTAAGTACATGAAGTAAAATTATCTCCAAGTAACCCTTGACTTTTATAATAATGAAATTTACACAGCAGAGAGGCTGTCACTAGTAAATTAAAAATATTTGTACTATTACTATGTATATTATTACTATGATGTGTGTATTATTACTATGATTATATATAATTAATAAGTATAATAAACTAAAAAAATCAGGAAAATAGGTAATTGATTACTGCTATTTGACAAAGAACACCTCGAGCTTGACCTGTAAACAAAGCCTAATACAGCAAATGAATTTAAAATTCGCTGTGAAATGTCTAGAAATTTACCGTCCATTACCGTCCGTCCGAATGGTCCGAATAGATAAATGTGATGTATACTAATTGTCACGTTTTACATAAATAAAATAAAGTGCTGACAAGCTTATTTCCCTTTATTCATAATCATAACAGGCGTCAGCTGTAAACGAGTCGGGTCATTAGGCCAATTCGGATCCTCCACTTACCGTATTGCCCAATAAGCACGACTTCTCCAATAAACACCGATGACATTGCACGATTTTACCGTTTTCTTACTTGGATACTTTGTGAATGTGTGTTTTGTAACTAGCGGAAATATTATTTTTGTATGTTTAAAAAAATATAATAAAAAAATTTAAACATGAAATGAAATGAAATAATCTTTTATTCATGTAGGTATCACTGATACTCTTATGCATGTTATTGTTAAATCTCCATGATAACATTGTGTACCTTTATGCACTATACTAACTGAAATTGTTATTACCTTGATAAATAATATACTAACTCGCACATCCTTGTTCTAGGGCCAACAGCAACTGTCCATTTTAAAAAAAAGCAACTCGTAAAACACATGCTTGAATTCCCATACAAAATCTAATCCGTGATAAGCTATTACGAGTATAAGCTGCTTAAGTCTCGTTTCAGGAGAGGTAAAGTATGATACGTGTCACAATGCTTCCTCGTTTTATTTTTATCATTATATCCTAATAACACGGTGTAAACGAATTCAACCGTTAATATCATAAGCAATTAAAGAGTTACGACTATAAAATTACTACAATATAGTCAAGACACCTACAGAGAATAATATAGGTCAGCGCGCTAACAAAAGACATCGGTACAAGTTTTTCTTCCTTTGCTTACAAAGCCATTACGTTTGGACCGTGGATCTCACGAAAATTCGTTTGGAAATTCGCTTGGAATTCTATTTAAATAATTAAAAGCGGACTGATTTCAGAATAGCGGTCGGAGATGTAGATGTTCCGTAGCTGATTTAGAATTAAAGAATGAGTGTGTATGAGTGAATGGGATGTGTAAATAGTGCAAGCGAGGGAGTGAGGCGCGATCGATATCTCGCTAATGAGCGGTGCGTGACGTGCTGTTTCAACATGTGTGAACGTGAAGCTGTGTGGACTGTGGACTAGTGTGGACTGTGGACCACGACGTGCCTACCTCTATTCGCAAATACTGCGCAAACTGCGCAACTCACACGTTTACTAAAATAATATTATTGCAGCCCACATCGATTATAATGATAGTCCCGACTGTTTGTTCTTTAGGTTATGTTGATTTTGAAGCGAATAAATAATATTTAGGACTATTATATTTTCATATTTGTTTCTAAATAAACTTTTTTATCGTTCGTTACAAACGAGAAAAACATTTATCTGCAGTATACTATTATATTACTAAGGACCTGGGGACCATCAAAGGGATAATAGGTGTTGGTATCAAAGCAGATTTTTCTAATAAATCTAAATGTATAGGACAATCCTGCAAATATTATAAATATAAAAGTTTGTATGGTTGCTTGTTAATTTTTCACATAAAAACTACTGAATAGATTTTCATGAAATTTGGCACACATAGACCATGATTTGGAATAAGACTAGAACAAAGATGTTTAACTAAATACAGATACGTTATGCCCTTACAAATCGACCGAAAAATCTGTTCTGACCGAGCTACAACACACCCACGTTTATCTTTTGTTTCCCTACACCAATCACTAGTACATTGGCAAATTATGTAAAAAGGATGGCATTACTAAAACCATAATAGTGAAAAAGACAGCTGGTGTTTGTCGCTCGCGTCAATCTATAGTTATATAGGCTACGGTCTTTATCGCTCTCGCGTCAAAACAAGATCGCTATCTCTTTCTTCATCTGAATATGGCGTCTTTGCATGAGTTATTAGATTGTTTAGAAAAATAATTGAAATAGACTAATTAATAATCTAAATATCTTAGCGTACTCAAATGTGGTATGAGATTCCTTGTGTTTTGTTGACCTTGGAGTCATAATTGGTGCACTTTCGAAACACACACGATGGCATTTTGATTTATTTTCGTAAGGACGTATGAACCTACGATGCGCCACGCTCGTGATTGCGCTCAACGCAGACTAATCATAAGAGTTCCCAATTGGGAACTTTTTGAGTCACAAAACGCGCGCGCTTATAACGTATCTGCCTCTTCTTAATATACTATAATATCTTTGGACTAGAATCTGCCACGAGCAAAGCGCTTATTAATGGCCTGTTATTAATGTACTCAAATATCGACTCCACTATTGGGTATCACATCCGGTACTCTATACATCCGTTACCAATCAATGTCTATACAAGAAAGATATTTAAGAATAACTATTAGTGGAGGTGTATAAACTTTTAGTACTTTTATGTCTATCGTTTTGTCTATTTTTCTCTATATTTCTTCTTACTCCAGAAACCCAATTTAAATGCGGTTTTCACTAATGTATTGTATATTTAACGTTTGCTTTATTTCATTTGGTACACCGATAAAAAAAATATTTTTTTTAATTCCGATCAATCATATTTGTGACTGACAATATAAGAATTTACTTTGTTGTCCATGTTAATTCCTTTATCAATTTAATTGTAATGCAAAGGCTTCTTTTCGTTATCATGGTAACAGCAATAAGTAAAGCCTGTGAATAAACGATATTTCCCAGTCTTACGGCTGACACAGTTCTGTCGGGCAACGCGGCATTACTCAGCCCCTATCTGATGTCGTCTGCTAATTGACTAGAAATACAGATAAAAGCTATTTTTACACCGCTATAAATTTCTGAATGGTAGGTATTTGCTACTGAACCTTAGTGAGAAATAGTTCAGGACATTAAGATAACCACGTACTGCAATGTCCGATTTAAATCCATTTATACGATTCCTTCTAGCTTTTTAATCTCTAACATTTTCTTTCATTCGAGATGATGCTGCAGTACTTTTATATTAAGAAATAGCTATCTCTGATGAATAAGATTTCGGAAGTACATAAATAAAACAAAGTATCCAAAGGCAAATTTTATTTATGGTCCAACGTATACTGAATGACGGACCCATTCAATGTAAAATATCGCTTCTATAGTATTCGCTTAATTTACAATATTTACAGACACATACAAAGAAATTAATTGAACACCGAGGGCGGTTAGCTGTTGGCAAGAAAAGCTATAGCGATGACAGTGAGAGCAACTCGCGGCGGCGTCAGGGGGCCCCAAGCGCGGCCCGCGCCGGCCGCGGCCCGCGCGCGCGCGCTTCCCCCACCGTCCCCCCGGCACACCGCCCCTGCTGCGCTCGACAAACTACGCCCGCGCACTTTCAAAGGCGATATACACAAGTTACTCTCCGCAAAGTCTTCCGTCAAAGCCAAAGGATTCGATAAGGGATCGCGACCGCACTCGCACGGCAAATGGTTACTATGTATCACGACATTGTCTACTTCCAAAATCACCGATAACGGCGTCTCCAACATGTGGTTGCCGGTCAACTTGAAAGTGTGTACACTATTATTCTGGACGAGAGCGAGCTCCTCCACGGCGTCTATTTTATTATTACACATCTCAAGAATATCCACGCGGCGAAGTCCTTCAAAAGCGCCAGCTCGTATAACTCCTAAATCGGACTCCCTGAGAGCTAGACGCCCTACACGTGTCAAACCGAAGAAAGTGTCCGCGACGAGTGCCGGTAAATCCATATACGCAAGCTCCAGGACGCCCACTCCTTCCAGTCCGGCGAATGCTTGTGGCTCGATTGTCTTGATTCCTGACGGTAGCTCTATTTGCGTCACGTCATTCAGTCCCGAAAACGCGTGCGCGAGTATTCGTTTTATTGGATTATTTCTAAGAGATATAAGTTTTATAAAATTCGTCCCAGCAAACGCGTATCCCTCGATCTGAGCAATTCTGTTATGCGAGAGGACTATGGATGATATATTTTGTAGCGCAGCGAAAGCGAAGGCGTCCACGGTGGCGAGTGGAGTGTGTTGGATGTATAGTTCGTTAAGGCGCGGTAGGCCGCGGAAGGCGAAGGGGCGGATTCGAGTTAGATTGCAGGCATCGAGGGACAGTCGTCGGAGCTGTCGAAGGTGCGCGAACGCATCGGACCGCAACACGCGTAGATCTGCGCGGGAGAGTGACAACTGCATCACACTCGGACTGAGTGCTGATGGGACGCCCCGGAGCGATGCGCTGTTGCATACTACCTGCAAAGATAATTGATACGTTAAACCTATATTGCGAGTAAGAATGGATATACGTACATTTGGCTTTATAATAGTGTAGCAAGCTGTTATAGTTTGATTTGAACAGTCTCTGGAGGATGACAATCTCAAGATTTGCAATTTATTTAATACTTGCACTTAAGAAAATCATATAAACCTGTAACTATATTCTGTAAATTCACATTAAATGGTCTTAAAAATATTTCCTAAAAATAGATGAAGTCTGCTAATCCAGGTTTATCTTACGAGGTTTGTTATGACTTTCCCCTCACATCAGTATACTACGGGCAACAGATTAAATGGTTTGTGTTAGTAGGTACATGCAGGAAATAGATGTACACAAAAAATACGCCTGATTTAGACAGGTAGGCAACATAAAAGCTGAACTAATTCCACGTTTTTTGGAACACGATCAAAAGTATGAGCTCTGCATTGTTTTTATCAATTACGCGAGAAATTTCTTTTCATACGCATCGATAGACAGATTAAACGTTTTTACTGAAATTTGTATACAAAAATAAAGTACAATATCACCAAATCCCTTTTATTGCGCGACCAGTAACGCTGCGTCACAATACCATCGCTATTTGGTCTGTTTGTGTTGTCAATAAAATTAATCCCTCCGTGAATATCTCTGAAGCACACAGGCGCATCGCCATATTTTGATTGAATTGTTCCAAACTTAAGCTACACAAATAACCAAAACAAATATCAATCAATTCAGGTGGTACACAATCATGATTTCATCCATCGCCAAATTTCTGGTTTTGATCTCCGATTCAATTTATGTTGTCTTTTTAACGTCACGCTTTCATTAATTCGATTGACTTTATACTTCATTTTTAGGGTTCCGAAGTAAAATCGGAATCAGGCTGATTGAATAAGTCAATGCGTGTATTATTTATTTTTTTGCTGATAATGCGTTGTTGGTTGGTGAGTGCAAAAACGTCAAAATTAATAATGTCGTCCCTCTTTTTAGTGACGAAGCTTGTTACACCCAGTATTAACGCCTTGACTTAAACTATATTAGTTAACTTTATTAATGAGTTAACATATTATGAGTTAATTATATTAATTTATCTCTCACAAAAATACTTTTATACAGATCAGTTCATCATAAGATTTTTTTTATTCTATTACACTGATTACTATCATTTATAAAGCAGCAATTAGATGATAGGCCCATCATACACCTATTGAACATTCAAAAGTAGTTATTAACAAGTCAGATCGATTGCACGGCAAGCGCTACTTACTATGATTAAAGTTAAATAATTCAGCAGCGGGTCTGTTTTAAATTTAATATCTTCATAAGACTGTACTGCAGATAGAGGAAAATGATTTTTCTCATAAAATAAGAACAATGCTTGCAAGGTTAAAATTCTGCGTTTCATAATATTACAGACGCAAATGATTGTATGACATTTTTTGACAAAAGTATTATTGAACACAATACAATCACTCTTTATAAATAGGTATAGGAAAAAACGGAATGATAAAAAAAGATGGATAAAGAGCTGGCTATATTGCTAAAAGCAATCTCCTTCCTCTGGAAGTTACTAGGTTTTCCAACTTAGAGAAGAGAATAAGGAGACTTCTGGTCTTACGCATAATCTTCAGAATGTAGTATAAGAAAGTGAAATGAGTGAATAAAGTAAAATAAAACATAGGAGTAGAAGCACAAAGAGACTTAAGGTTAAAGACGTCAGTTTCGGTCGTTATAGTGAGATATCGTCGTCATGTGTTGAGCAATGTCGTAAGTGCTCAAGCAGAATGAAAACTTCTGACACGTGGGTTGGCCACTAACCTCTCCACATATTTGCACTTGAACAGGGTGTTGGAGTGTGCTTTAAGCCTCCTCAAGAGGAGACACCTGTATTCAGTGGGTTGAATTAATGGGTTGAAACCAATACCTGAGATTGTGACAGGCATATGCACTGGGTGGGGCAGGAGGGCACGAGGGTTGGCACGAGGACCTGGCTGTGGACCGGCGAGCACACCACAGCAGACACCACAGCCGTCACCATCCAGCGCATCACCCACCTAGTAAAACAGAAAACCTGATGAAATAAAATTTAATACATGTGATTTTAAACTTGCATTAGTTATAATTTTCACAGGTTCCAAGGATCGTGGTCACGGTGACGAAAAATCACAATATTTCTTTCATTATTTGCTGTAGATTATCTTTCGTTGTTTCTTCTCTTGAAAGACAAAGCATCTTACTGAAACAGTAGAAGCAAAAATATTGTTTTTAAGTACTCAAATCACAGACATGTTTACTATCTATATCTGTGACTCAAATCGATAAAAAACTACATGATTTCCGACAAACGACGATTTCCGGCAAATGACATCGAACAACTTTAGCGACTTAACCTAATAACGTTACTTATTTTTCTATAAAAATAAAATCGTCTTTATTGTCTGAGAAATAAAATGCACATTCATGTGTTTTCCCCTGACAACGCCAGCAGGGAATCGAACAGTGCATTAAATTCATACACATCGGATGATATCGGAAAAGCGGTATGTTTGATGCGCTCATTGCAACGACTGTAATATTTCAAACGGAAGCTCTTATAATTCAAACAGCGTGATGGGTGTTACTGCTGCATTGTGCGCTTTGAATTTTATTTTTACCCTTCCACAGCCTTATTTATTATATTATTGCTACAAAAAGTCTTTAGACATAACTTTAAATGTTGTCGTGTTAATTTTTAATATCAAGAATATTGTGATCTTAAAAAGTAGTTGTCTTCATTTTTTTTTTTGGTGACAATGCATTGGTGATGCCCATGGTGTTACTAACGTCCCTGTGGAAAGGGAGCCATTGACCATCGGTGTTCAGTTCCATACTTTCAAGTCAAAAATCATGGTGGAAAATCTGCGTAGTACAATGTTGTAACCGATCGTAGCTACTTATTTACAGATAACTCACTTATTTCTGTTGTGATTTTTGTAATTTGTGATGGCTTCGTGGTAATCGTCGTAATTCGGACTCGTTATTATTTTATCTTTACAGTGGCACATAATATTCTTATAGTGCTATTCTCACATGCACGAAATGATAACGTAAATATGTCACGAAAATACGAATCCGTTTTAGAAACTGTCACGAGGAGACATCCTCAACTATATGAAACTCCTGTCAATATTATCATCAATTTATTTCAGTTGGAAATTACAATTTTCCATTCAGCCATTCAAATGAATAATTTACCCCAATTCAAAATGGGAAACTGCGGGAATAGGAACGAGTTAGCTTTTGAACTGGTTTGTATGTTATCGTTTGAATTGCAGCTTCAATAATTAAAGAGTTACACAAAATGTGTCTTTATTTATTCATATTAATAATGTTTTCTTGATAAAAAAGATAGGTGTGTCGATTAACTTTTCGGAGAAAAAAAGGGTATTATTCTCCGTATTTTAGACGTTATATTTTACCTAATGTAATAACATTAGGTTGTTAAAGTTGTTTAAGTATAATAATTAAGTAATTTTTATTGTTTTTTTTTTAATTTATTGTTAATTATTCTATTTTTATCATGTAAATTTATACCAACTTCACCAAATTGTAGTTATAAATGAATAATAAACTAATAATAATATTTCAATAAAAAGTAATGTCAATATTGGTAACCAAATAAAACAAGAAAACAGTGTCGTTATTTACCGGTCTAGGGCTAAATAGTAAACTGGGCTGGTTAGCCTTTGATCTAGCGTAAGATTATAGCTTGACATATTTCTAACATAGGTAACTCGTATAAATAAATATGTCTTGTTCCATTGTATAAAAGGAAAAATAATTATAGTTCTTTTAAAAAAATGAAAGTAATGTTCTTTTGTAATTAATGAATTGTTAATTGAACATGTTTTTTAAAGGCCGACATCTCAAAGAATAGCTTTCTGATAAAAAAAATTAGAAAATCTAAAAAGGTCTTAGACTTGAATACTGACAGGCGTGGGTGAGTCTTGATATAAATACCAGTGCTATTAACACTTCTCAGTGAGCAATTTAGAAATAACAAAATGTTTAGTAAAACCTTGCCAGTGATTGATTATATATGTAATACAGTATTATATATATTATATCAACTAGGTATATCATTATACATATAAGATTTCTAATGTTAAACCATTCTTATTTAGGAGGAGGGACACATGCCCTATTGAGCGGGGGATCCTATCGTCAGTCCGATAATCCCAGCAGGCTGGGGTCGCAGTCAATCGCCCCCATGATGTTCGGGGGACTTGCCTGACTTTAAGAGCTCTCACGGAATCGATAGCTCTTAGGTGGATGAGCGTAGAGGGACGCGATCCCCCTGAGTAACTCATGTCATGGTCGAACATATCCCGCGCAAACCTGACCACATGTCATGTTATCGTCGCGCTCTATCACGTCGTTTCTAACAATGCGGCCAGTTTCCGCGATTGCTCGCAAGAACCAGGTTCTGTTGCCTCTGATTACGCTTGCGCTTACACCTACTAGCCAATAGATAATATATTGTATACGTTGCCAGTAAAATGCCAGCGCCGCATAGGTTAATAGTGTCATAGGTGTAGTATCAGTATAATGTTGTCAGTATAACATCGATGACACTATGACGTCATGTTTAAACAACAGGCAAGACCGAATTGGATATTTGGATTTCGTACTGTAGAGGAAAGTTACTGTACAAAGCCGTGATTAGGGTAGGTACAATTAGGGTCATCAAATTCCACAGTCGTATCAAATTTAAACCTTTTCGGTCCACTTTCGAGCCACCTCAAATTATTTATTACCAATATCTAAAATCTAAAAATTTTCTTTTTAAATTTAAAGAATGACATTTTTATCATTCTAATGTACAACGGTTTACATTTTACACCAGGCGGCCTAATATGAACTCTTAATTCCAGCCATGTTCCAGTGTAAACGTCAAATTCGTTTACCAAAGCGGTCACTTGACACTTTTTAGCCAATTATGCGTCGTTCAAAGCATGATAAATTACAGATAATTTCCACGAAAAGGAATGGTTTTCTAAAAGTTCATAATAAGCCCGCAATACACCTATTCATATAATACCAATAATCTACGGAACGCTGAACGGTCGTCTACGTAGACGAGGGTGTACATAAAGTTTATTTTATAACTAGTTTTGTGAAGTGCAACTTAGTTTTGTAAACCTGGAAGGAATATAGATTTTACCTGATGGAGAAGTCGGGGGCCATGGGCGGGCGCGAGCAGGGCGCGTCGCCCGCCTTGCGCCCTCACCTACGCACCTCCATCTCGGCTACGCCACTCTGCGGAATAATATATTATTAAACAACGAATTACCTTTTCTGGTATACAATACAATCTAAAAAAAAGGTTAATTAAAAAAATTAGGGATAACTTGACTTCGAAAAAAGATAAAACGCTCAGCTACGTTAATTATTACAAACGAACCCAGATTTGTTATAAAGAAACCCAAAAGTTATAGCCAATCACAGAATTATTCGGCTGAAATAGCAAAGAGCAGGTAAGTAACATCGTTCCAATGACGGACTGACATGAAGTACAAAGACTACAAAGTGCTCAAACGATGACCTTTTTTATGGAAATAGCCGGTAAACGAGCTGACGATCCACCTAATAGTAAGTGGCTATGGTCGCCCATGAACATCAGCAACACCAAAGGCATCAGCGATTGCCGGCCAAGAAAGAAAGAAGAAAAAAGGAAGAAAGAACTAACTCTCGAGCCCCCAGCCGAAAAACGATGAATCGTTTCGCGGCTGACTCAAGCTCAAGGGTGGTAGCTATCCAGGCGAACCCCATGGAGAAAAAATAATAGTAACAATGGTATTAATTAACAATTAAAATCAATATTGATTTTAATTATAACCAATATAATCGATCAATTAGTTTTATTCCAATTTGCTCAACGCTGGAGAGTCTCCAATTTTATTTACCCTATTTTACCATCGATTCTGGTACACATATACTTAGTTACAAAAGTACTTAAACTCTGTACAATAATATCTAAATTTAGATTATTATTTAATGTATAGAAATAATAGTGTTTCATTTATAACATGAAATCTACTTTGTTGAAAGTCTACTCCTACATGCTTTAAGCATTAATAATAAGTATATAATTAATACAACTTTAAAAACAACTTTTTGATACTCTCACACAATCTCAATCTCACACAACAATCAATGTCATCAATGGCTTGGATGTGTTACACCAATTAAGTAATCAATACCTGTTGAAAATATTGTTCAGGAACAGAAAAGACAAATAAGCAAACAATACATTATAAACAACTAACATTATATTTATTATTACTTCCTGTGGATAGTACCCACTTGCGCATTTGAAGAAGGCATTATGTTTGCAGATTCAATTACACTAAACGGAAATTGAAAATGGATACTTGATCATGCAGCTTTCTTAAGGAACACCCGTTACCTAGATACATGACTAAAATTGTGATTACATGTAAACTTATGAGAAGACACGTAGGTAAGTGGCTGTATCCATCTTGAATTTAAGCTCTCTCTCCTTCTACGTAAGCACGTGATGCAACATACTGCACAATGGACGAGGTGATAAAGCCAGATTCCTTTCTTTAGAGGTAATTAAGTTCCCTCCAAGGTTTTTGACTTTAATAGCTACCACTCTTACTTCTCCTTGAACAGCATGACGTTTAATACAATGTAGGTGACTGACATTTTTACAATAATATCTTCCATCGTTTCTTGGCCGGCCAGTGATAACTTACCATCAGGGGACCCGTCTCCTTAATAATTAGACCTACGCTCTCTTATATACGTACATATATATTCCTTTCTTCTGATGATACTACTACTCGTGCGTGTATTTAATTTTTAAACTACTTATTAACTTGTTAGGGGAAATGAAGTTGGATTTTACATAAAAGTAACAGTACATAACCACCTTATCACTTTATCAGTAGAGGGTAAATTTGAGTCAGTGTAAAGAGATATGGCTGACAATTATCCCGGCAAGGAACGAGGAAACCGCTTGTTAAAGTCACAGTATTTTATCAGCAATATTTTGGTAAGTTCGCGTTCGTCAGCAAAGTGAGATGTTGTCTATATTATTTTAGTAGTTTCGAAATTTTAGTGATCCTTTTACGAATAGTATTTCGTTACTAACTTGGCGAAAATAGTTTTTTTTCAGTAAAATCGATTATTTCTGCTACAAATACAATAACGGTTACAACTTTATTATATTGTGTATTTACTTAAAAACTTGCCAGGGTGGTCGATTTGAATTCAAACCTGGGATGGGACCTTTTATTAGATAGACCATAAAAGTGTCATTGAGCTGCGAGGTCGTCAAAATACCTGGCGTTTCACTTAAATATTTTTAGTAGTTATATCATATACATTAACTTAAGAAACTAGAACTTTGAAAAACATACATCTGTTCAATGTCACTTACACTCGTACAAGTTAAATGACGATCATTTTAATTTTAACTCCATTCCGCCTCCATTTAACATTTAAAAACCTACATATAGCTATAATTGAAGCACATTCGTAAAAGGCGGTGCCGCGGAACACTTCTGAGAGCAATATGTGTTTGTACTTATACCGACCGTGCTCATTAGTCGCTCTCACACGAGCCTGCGTTGGCGTGGTGGACATGAGCAAAAACGTTTCGTCGGCGTCAGTACGCGTCCTGTCACACCGCCAAACGTTTCGTCGGCTTCAGTACACATCCTAGGCTGTCACACCGCCATCATGTTTTTTTAAACTGAAGTGTTAAATTAACATGCAGTCCACATGATGTAAAGTAACATTGAATGTAAATCTTTTTCATAAGATTTTTATTAAGTCCAGAAAAATCAATTCTGGGTACAAGAAAATCGGGCCAAATTTATGTTTATACAAACTTACGAGTATTACTCTCCTCACCGCCTTTTACCATTATTGAGATGAATTTTTAAAATTCCTTTCTTAGTGTACCACAGCATTAGGTATATGTATAAGGATTACCTGTACAAAGCTGCATGCTTCTAGGTCATCTGATTCAGGCTGTGCGTTGTTTCTCAACCTTAGCGTTTTATTAGATAAATGTCTCATAAGTAAGCCTCGTTGTCCTTGACATTCTTCAAATAAAAGTATACATTTGTTTAGTTAAAAGTTCAAGGTATTTTTCTGGTAAACAAAATGAGTCAGCAGTATTGATCGATAAACATTCCTGTAGCTTATTTGGTAGCGACCATGCCTGCGAAGCGCAGTCGCGGGTTCGATTCCCGGCTGGGGCCGATATTTTTGTGACAGGTAAATATTTGTAGGTACTTGGATCATGGGTATTATAGTGATGTATTATTTGTGTTGTCCATGCAACCCGCGACACAGGAAAAACCTACTGCAAGGGTATGAGTGTGAAAGCGTTTATTTATTTAACACGAGCATAAACGATGCAGTCAAGAAAGAAGAAGACTTTAAGACCTCGCGACCTCCAACAGAAGTAATCAGTTGCCATTGCTTACCCATTGTTTATCAGAGTATGCTACCACAAGCAGACTAGGCTTGCTTTAAGATTTATCAATCTTATCCTTACATAATTCACGTCATATCGCACTCTCAGTGAAAGAAAGGCATAAGATGAAAATTGCAATGCAAGATTGAAGATTGAAGATGAAAAACGACTTATGCGTTTCTTCCACTGAGAGTGCGAGGTTACATTAAATATTTCAATTATCATTTTAAAATACCTGAAAAGACTACATGCAACATTTACGTCATTAAAAGATTTTTACGCTCGATAAAGCGTCGGCAAGATTGAAAAGGCATAATAAAACTCACACAATAATAGTCCGCAGACGTTGCGCTTCCTTGAAATACAAAAAGCCGCTTTGAATAATGCTGGAGTCGGATGCCAAAAACTTAAAATTGCAAGAGAATATTTACGCTTAGCATGTGGAGATTCCCGGCCTGTTCCTAGAGCACCATTACTCCGCTCACTGGAGGCACATACTTTTAAAGTAAACTGTGCCTACATTACACCAGCAAAGGCAGCAAAATATTCCCAGACAATTACTTTAATATTATTGCATTATATTTGCGTGTTTATAAATTTTATAGCATTTTATTAATTGTTTACATAGCTTAACTATAAAAATGATATAAAACGCGTTAGAATTACGACTAGAAAAACTACATAGCATTTATCTCATATAGTATATATTTTTTTATTCCCATGGTCACAAAATTTAGTTTTTATCCAATTAATGATTTTTAGAAAAAACGCATTAAAAAGCACTTAAATACAGGTCATTAAAAATTTACAAGTTAAAAAGCTACACCGAACCTTCCACGCTAATTGGTAAACAATTCTAATTACCGCCTACACACTGGTTTTCCTTTCAACTGAAAACATAAAACGAGCCGGTGTAAGAAAGAAAACACTGAGAATGAGAAAGTAATTGACGCATGCCTTTACAAAACACTCGCAAATACGACCTCGCTTCGCTTCGGGAAAATATTATGGTAGTTACCTTAGTTTACTTACCCCCCAACCCAACTCAGAGTCACTAACGGTTACTTAAAACGCTCCTTAATATAGAATTTGAATGGTGATTTTGTACTAGTAATCTACACTTAATAGCCAGATTGGACACTTTGGACAGCTCAACGGGAACAATCACGCATACATTACTTAGCTTACCCTGTGTGTGTGTGAGTCAAATTTTTGAAGCCTTATTAGACCTAATTCCTCTTATCCCAAGTTGAAATTTTATTGTTTTAGTTCTGATGACGTTTTTGTGATAAAAATGGCTTGATACTAAGCACATGTTTGGCTCCAAGCGACGGCTTTTTTATTAACAACGTTAACACTATAAAACCGTATTCTTAGTTTTTAAACAATTATTTTTTTAGAATGTTTGTCTATGCAATTGTTTCCGTTGATCGCAGAAACGACATATCCAATATGGATGCGGTTTTCAGTTTTGCAGTAAAGTAAGATTTGGGTATTATTTAGACCACAAAAAAAGTAATGCCAACTTTAAAGTACAAAAAGTCTAAAAAACCATCGTTTTAGTATTTTGCCTAAAAATCATAATAAAAAAGGTTTTACTTGAATGCTAATGCTAACGGGACTCCACTAGTTACGAATCGATTATGTTGCCGTCGTATCGAAGTGCATACAATAAATACATTAATTTCTTCAACTTTGCACATAACTTCGATCAAACGACTTCTAAACATCAGCAATTTAAAAATTAGTTTTTACCAAAGCCACGTATAGTTGGCTAGTGGCGTCACCGATCCATTGAGGACAAGAACTAAGAGATGAATTCGCTCGTATTTAACTTGCTCTCCAAACTTGCCACTCAAACAAGCAACATTTCGCGACTTTTATTAATTGATTGTAGCCGTTGTTTTGATTCGGAAACCTATGCTCTATAGTCCATTTTTTTGGTCGAGTCCAAAGTATGAAACAAACTTACACCGTCTTTTTACCTTTATTTGTAATTTAAAAATAAAGTTGAGACAAAATGATAATAATTTAAAGACGACTAAACATTTAATGCCGAAAGTAAATTATTTTTTAATCAATTTATAATAATATTTCCATAAAAAGTAGTGCTAAGTCTATTTACTACTTTGGACTCGACCAAAAAAAGGACTATACCTAATAATATGGTAACCATTTTAATTTGACATAATATCTTTTTACTACTTTTTTGCACCATATTGTGCACATCAAATAATTATACTCGTATAATACATCCTTTTAGATATGGAAGCTAAAGACAAATCTAACATATGTCATTGATGCCTTATGATCAACATAGACAAAAGAGAATTTCTGTTAACAAATGGACTCAACAAAGTAGCCTTTACTTTGTTAATAATGTTTTTAATCTTTTACGTATATAAAACAGCGTTTCCTGGTTTCCATTACTCTGTTTGTACCGCTTCTCGATCTCTTCCTACCGCAAACCTACCGCAACTTCACACCTACCGCAATCCTCGTCAGAAACTTCGTTCCAAAAACCTTTGAGCAAGGTGAGAAATTAATGTAGTGGTTTTGTTGTGACACCCTTAATTACACACCTAAGCACAGGTTGATGCTCTATAAGGCGCAAATTCGACCACACATGGAGTACTGCTCCCACCTTTGGGCCGGAGCCCCAGCTGGCCAAGTGGATCCGTTCAATCGAATTCAACGGCGAGCCATTCGTCTTGTCGACGATCCCAAGCTTACAGACGAATTAGAATCGCTTGAGTTGAGGAGAGATGTAGGTTCTCTCTGCGTATTCTACCGTCTGTATAATGGGGAATGTTCTGAAGAATTGTTTGGGTTACTACCTGCAGTTAATTTTCGTCACCGCACAGTACGTACCAGGTTCCATCAACACTATCTGGATACCTGGCGTTCGTCCACAGTCCGGTTCTCACGTCATTTTCTACCTCGCACGTGTAAACTGTGGAACAAACTACCTGCATCGGTGTTCCCTCTAAGCTATGACATGGGGTCCTTCAAGAAGCGGGTCTATCGTCATCTTCTTGGCCGGCAACGCGTTGGTGACGCCCCTGGTGTTGCTAATGTCCATGGGCGGCGGTGATCACTTACCATCAGGTGACCCGTCTGCTCGCTTGCCTGCTCAAAGCATAAAAAAAAAAAAAAATTATTAAAATGTTATAATTACATGTAACAACAAATATAATTATCATATTAAACCGTTTTTTTAAAAACTTGAACAATTATTTATAAATTTGGTTCATATTACAAAAAACTCATTTCACAGTCATTATTCTCTATTATATTCTAAGAAATTAAAATCAACGTTTCCCAAAGATGTTACAGAATTGAATGCACAAACAAGTTGATCAAACCAGAGTATTTACTTTCCTCCGATATTAATAAGGTCCCGCTGAATCTTTCGATTACTTATTTCAATATTTATCCTCAATTGAAAATGTAAAGGATAACATTCTATTATTCCAAAAGGTAATGTTAAAGACAATTTAAAGTAGTATATTTATTTAATTATAATAAAATAAATTCTTAAATATTTGAACATTTAACTTAATGTCGACCTACTCTAAGAAACAATATTCTCAAATTTCGGTTTTGCAAAATGAAAATTCTATTAACAATGACAGTGACTTCTCAGCACATTATTCAAGGTAATAAAAGAGGGTAGATGAAAAGCTTAGTAAAAGCTTTTAGCGATCTCTAATGACGAAGCATATACCGATTGATATTGAAAGTGACAGCAACACCTGTATTCAAACTCAAACCGATTTGTTTATTCAATACGACTTTTCCCACGGACATTATACTTTTTCAATAAAATTAACGTAATTGTTTGAGTTATCTTTGCAATTTATAAAATCGTATTATCTTTTACTTTTATGAAACTGTACTATCTTTTACTTTCACAAATCTTTGGGTATTTTCCTTAGTTACCAAGCTCTAACCTTACATTACGTTTTTCCCGTGATGGGTTGCAATAGCCTCGTAAATAAGCCAAATTACTTTTATGTAGGAGGAACAAAAAGCATAAGCCATAGCTATAAATTATTATCAAGTTAGCTAGTTACGACTATATCGGACAGAACGATAACAAAATAAACATTCAGTTATTCATTTATTATTATAAATATGTATTTCCGTGTATGTTGTGGTGCCGTCGATATTATTCACCTTTATTAATTCACCCATGTGAATAAGTCTACTGACCGAGGTAAAATCAGTAGTCAGTTATTTGTGTAACTTTCCCGATAAAACAAAGTTAACATACCCACATGATTTTCCAATACAAAACGCTCCAATTTTTTTTATGAGAAAAGTGAATTAAGTATACATAATCAGGAGACTTAATTCACCTAGGCATAGGTACTAATTAGTATTCTGTGACCTAGGTGAATAAGGTAAGCTATACGAGCCTACTATCATTTACATTACCTATGCTCATTTTCAAGCGAAATTAAAATATTTTTAAACTTCAACGAATGGAAACCCTAATAGGATCTAAAAACCTAAAAATTTTATCTTACTTAAATTATCTTACTCGTCAAGTACAGAGACTATGTTACTGGTCGGGAGGTTCTATTTTCAAAATTGAGCCCCCATTCTCCTTTCAAAATCGAACGAATCCATTGAAAATTTAAGCCGATCGGCGCCAATTCATTGGGGCATACATCGTGTTCTCGGTGTCGGTTCTATACTAGTAATAATACTCAATGTTGACGCCACATAGTTTTTACTCCGACCTACATGTAGTATTTGGAGAACCACGCGTGACTCCTGATCCATTAGCCTCTATACATCATAAGCATGGGTATCCGCTAAGCGTATGTATTGAATGACTTTGATTCTCTGACCTATTCATTTAAAATTAAGTATTCAGTAAAATACATAAAATAATGAACGGTATACTAAGAAAGAAAGAAAGAAAAACATTTATTACAGGTGTATACATTATATGTCTAAATTCAGGCTTATATTTATTTACCTGTATAGGTTGTATGAATACAAAATCCCAAGCAAAGTACATATATCCGGCGCTACTTTACATGACAACCCTCTTTCTATTGTTATTCGTTCACGAAAAGCTTTTAAAAGATGTTTTAATTTTATTACATCCCCCATCGCGTACTGCGGATTTTTTCCTTAAAAGCTTTATCCTAGAAGTTCTTTTGTATGTAAAAAATAATATTATGTCAGCGTAGGCATGAAAGTACTTTGTTGTAACCTGTAGTAATAAGAACAGAACTAAATTTTAGTTTAACCTTTGACTGTTCGAGAACGCGTAAGTTGTTGGAAGACGAGGCAAAGTACCGACGAAACAAAGCTTAAACTAAATTGTTAATCAAATCACAAGTTATGTAAATATTATGAATGAATAAATAAAAACCTCCTAACTGTTTTAATTTCTTGATGATGATATAATTATAAAAATTATATTATAAGCGTCGCAATTACATATTAGTAGGTATATCGCACATACATACATGGCGGTACAGCCATACAAGCCGAAAAGCCCAGCTTACTATAATTGCTTTACTATCATCACTCTGCAGCTGTTAACACTCATATTATTTGTTGGTAAATAATACGTATGGAATGGAGTGTTCTGTGTTGCCGGGCCAAAGATCCCGAGATCCTGGGTTGTGCGACACAACTGAGCTTGCCTTGTTCTGACGGCCTAGGCACGCCACTAGTACATAAACTTAATCAAATATATAAAAAAAACTTAATCATTTAACACGTACTGTGCCAAACACGCGTGTTAACATACCCACATGAATTGCCAATACTTTAACCAATTTTTTTATGTAAATAGGCATCGAATAAGGAGACGAGCCACGGGATGGTGTGTGGTGACAATTGCCCAAAGATGTATGATACAATAACATCAGACGTAGCATCACCAATGCATTACCGGCCAAAAAAAAAGGGCGACCCACATTATTTAGGTTACGACTCTTTGACACTGCGACCGACATACGTAAAATCATTTCATTATTTTAGAAAGAGAACCTTTTGAGACTTTGTACTCATCTCATAGCCCGGCGGCTTGCGAGTGATCGGCAAAGCGGGCGCGGTCCGATGGGTGACGGATAGTGGCAATTTATTGAGCGTGATTCGGAGAGTACGTAAAGTCGTTAAGCCATGTCGGAGTTCTTGGACATGACAAGATGGCCATTGGTGGAGGGGTTAGTGGCCAACCTAAGTATGAGTACTTAGGTTGGCCACTAACCCCTCCACCAATCCACAGGAGTAGCTTGGTGGAATATGCAAGAAGAGATCAAGAAGAGATCCGTACTCAGTAGCCGGCCGTCAGTGGGCTGAAGTCAAGCCAAGCCATGCCATTTAAATAACGATTAAAAAGACGTCAGTTGATTGTATTATTTTATTGTTTACTAGCTGACCCGGCGAACTTCGTATCACTTAACAATCATATTAAAAAATAAGGGTTGATCGTGGAAGGGTGAAAATTGAGGATTGTATGTATTTTTGTATGTTGTATTATAAAAAAATAGAAATTAAAAATTTTGTCTAAAAAATAAAATAAAAAATTTAGGGGTGGACTACCCCTAACATTTAGGGGGATGAAAAATAGATGTTGGCCGATTCTCATAGATACCGGATAAGCACAAAAAATTTCATCAAAATCGGTCAAGCCGTTTCGGAGGAGTATGGCAACGAAAACTGTGACACGAGAATTTTATATATTAGATGATAAAATATTAGATTCGTCGAACATGACTCTCACTTAATTAAAATTCACGTTTTTAAATCGTTATAAGACCGAAGTTTATTGAAGTACGGACACAGGAAACAATTACTTCCATGTTCCTGAATAATAAAGTCGTTTCTGCTTTAATTATTTTGTCACTCAAGAATCAGTGATTGCAGACCCTATGAAAAATGATCTGGGTTAAGCTTGAACGACTCGAAAATTACAAATATACAAATGCAATCACATGTATTTGTAACATGTGTTATTATTAAGTAAGACATTACAAAACATAAGTAATAAAATGTCTTGTAAACAAATTTTCGAAGGCGTTACTATGAATAGGTATTTAACTATGCAGGAAAAAGAAAGTAGGCTACAAACATAGTGTTTGATTTAGTAACAAAGAGACAGGTAGTCAACTTCATGCCAAAAACATTAACAAGTGAAATCAACCTTAAATATGCCAAACTTCAATTTATCTAAGTATTTAAGACTGATAACAGATATTTACTCTCTCGTGGACAAAAACAGAACAACTCGTTTGCGTTACTGGCCCCACAGCCCCATTAAAAAAACCACACTGCATAATCGCTGAACAGCCCTTACTACCTACTTCCTCGCCCGATTAAAATTCAGTGCTAGCGGTGACTCTACGCTCAATTTTCTTGTAACAATACTAGTGTAGAAAATAAAAGCTCCGCACGTACATTGCTTGAAAGGCGGACTTCCGCAACTTGGAAACAGTAATAACTCCATGTTCCCATAGATAATAATAACAAGGGCAATTGGAAAGCACGTTCAGCGTTTCAATTAAGAAATCCGTACCAAGATTAACTGAGGCGAAGCTAGAAGCGAGAAACGGAAATATCTCATATGATCATTATCTATTTTTTTGTATTGGGGCTCCTCCAGCTATCCTAATATTTGATTCAGACACTACGGTTTAAATTAACTATATTTAAAGTGGAGTAGGTGTACTAAAAGCCTCTTAAATTATGGGTTGGGGCCATATTTAGAATCCATTTGCCGAACCGTTTTCCGGGTATCTACCGGGTATCTGAGGAAACAATTGTATGATAAATTTTATCAATTAAAATATTATATAATACTATTGATTTTGATAGCGATAATTTTCGTAAAATTTCAGTAATTCCGCCCAGGAATTCAGGAAATTATTGTGAGTATACCGAAATGCAGAGAAAAAGCTCATAACTGATATTGACTTAATCGTAGATAACATAAATTGAATTTATTAAGTATGTAATATTTTAGATATGTCATGGCAGTTAGCAAAATGATTAATATCGTTTCTATCTACAGATAATGTTCGTAAATTAGAATTTTACAACATCAATCTGGCCCAGAAGACATAAATTTGAAATGTGCTAATAACTTCACCAGCGTTTTCTTATATTGCCTATAACAGATACAATTATAATCATCTTTTTTGGGTTTCGAAGTAAAACTTACGATACGATAGTCGGTACAGTTTTGCCATGTGCGTTCTTTCGTCCCTCCGCTGCTTAGCTCAGAGACCTTTAGTAGTAAAAGTATTGCAATAACAATTAATTTGACGTGCCCTCATGTTCATTTTCAAAGTAGACGATCTTTTCCACTCTGGCCTTTGAGATGTTATTGAGAAATATCGATTCAAGGACACAATTTCAATCTCAAGAGATTATATCCTTATGGATATTATAATTTGATTATAATGTCCGCTCCATCTGGAAATTTTACACCACCCCCGCTACTTTGCGATCGGACTGCGGAATTGCCTAATGTCATCAATAATTAATTTACTGGAAAGCCATTCGCACATTACAACTGAACACATTCCTTTTCTATCTTTCCACTTTTATAATAATACTGATATTATTATTGTCATAAGTATTTATAAGTATTATATTTTGAGTTATAAATCTTGACGTACGAGGAATAAAAAAATAGTGTAATGAACTAGTATAAGTGCAATAAAATAACATCCACACTATAATAGTAATCCTCTGTAAGTTGTATTTTTACTATTATTATTATTATTATTAAACGTTTCTACGGAAAATGCAAAGATTGACTTTGGCACTTCATTTTATTATAAAAACTTAAAAACTACCAAATCAATGATACGAATATGTTTGTTCAATAAAAATAAGATGTTTCCTAACTCACCAAAACATATTTTCATATATATGCTGATATGATCAAAGAAACTTGTGTACTACACCGAAAGCATGTCTGGAAAAATCGCTGTCTAGTGATAAGTCCGTCTTTTGTACTGAAAGATGATGTAGGTGTTTCTTTGTCCAAAAAGTATACCTACTATGTTGACGCCGGTAGTCCAGTCGGTAGAAACTCTGCCTGCGAAGGGTCCTGGGTTTGATTTCTGGTTGATTTAAATAAGATATTTGTATGACGGATAAACCTTGTTCTTGGTTCGTGATTGTTTATGATATCTTATTTGTATCGTGCATGCTACCTGCAACACATAGATTCCTATAGAGAGATTTATTATATAAAACGAATTTAGACTTGCTCAGACAACATTCAAATGTACTATGATGACTAACACTTAGTTAATACGAAATAATTGAAAAGTCATATAAAACGACTTACGTTAAAGTTGGGATTGGACAATTATTTTTGTTCGTATATTTGTTAGTAAGAAAAATTCAAAAGTCATACAAGTAAAACGTCTATGGTATGGTTGATTCACTTTTTGAGGACTTTTTTGTTCGGATAATTTTGAGTCAGAGCAAAGCAAATTAGATCTTACCCCTAGTGCAGGGACATCATAAATATATGAGCGAGTATTTACTAGTATCTATGAACATACCTACATAACACAATTGAATCCATGTTAAGAAACATTTGATAGTTGTTGAGGAATTATGTTCTTGTTGACCTTACAACAAGTACCTACACCCAAACAGGCAATATTTTCTTCTTTGTCTTTCCAACAAAATATGAAATAGATCCTGATATTTCGCTTATATGCTTTGGAAAATAATTAGTAAATGGAGTATAATTAGTAAATTATCATAGCGACGGTTTCTATAGCTTATATTTCGCTTCAACGTGTTGGATATGAAAACAATTCTGGTGATAAAAATAAACAAACCTTTGAAAGAATTACAATATAACTTCGGACAATAAACACATATTTCAATAAAAGCCCTCAAACATTGTACTTTTCTAGGCTTTTCAAATTGTACGCCGTCAAAGAGATTAAATGTCTTTGCTTGTCGTTATTGAGACTTTGACGAAGGTTGAAGTTCGAAGTTTAACCGGCTTAAGAAGTTTATTCAACAACTTCGATAGCCACTTAAGTTGTTGGTAGGGATCCCAGTACAGTCAAAAACTATTTTGATAATCAAACACGCTACGATTCACAAGAAAGACCGTTCTCCTTTTGACCTCTCAATTAAAATGCTTTTAGTACCTTGGTATACAATGGCTGTAGCAAGTTTCAAAGAGTCTAATTCAAAAGATATACGTTAAAAGTGACTTCAGACTGGCAGCCTTCAGGCATCGCCGCTCTAATTGCTTACAGACAAGGAATATATTTAGGAGCAATCTCGTTCGTAATTTGTTTATGTAAACGTTACTTCAAAATGTACGTGCATATATAGCTGGAGAAAACATAGTTCTTTGTAGAAGATTATTGTATGAATTGAATGAATTTATTTTCTACGTCTCTTTTTTCTTGGCTGTCAACGCATCGGCAATGTTTTGGTGTTTCTGATGTCAACGGACAGCGGTGACCGCTTACCTATTGTAAAAAGCTACTGTTTTAATGGAAATACTCAATATTTGAAGATTACTCAATGTACTTAATATGATGAATATTATCACCATAAGAATTTTTGGAGTCGAATTCAAAGTTTTATTTAAATTATGTTTGTTACTCCACAATTCCACACGGAGTCTTCGCTGTTTTATACAGATTATGAAATAATAAAATATTTAGACCAACTACACCGGATGGAAACAAGATTAGAAGGTTAATATACCTACTTATGAAAGTTCCCGCTGGCTCGAGGAACAGATATATCCCACTTATCATCAAGGGGGATTGTAGTTAATCATTTTATAAAATACAGAAAGCAGCGATGTGGAATCTAGTTGCTCAATAACTATTGATAAATAATGATAAATTAGGAAATAATATTTATTTAATAACCTATTTTTAATTTGGATGAAATAAAAATATAATAAACGTAAAATCAAAGGCCATAGTTACTTCTTCCATTATGAGAATATTTGACACTCTACTTGTACATTATAATAATTTTATTATTATATCTTTTAGACATATGTATAAACACAGGTGTACGGATATCCTTTATAGACTCTGAAACCATCCAACCGATATACATCAAAATGGTTTCATTTGAAAGGCAATAATCTGAAGGTGGTTTGAGACCACTAAAACAATGCATTCGGCACATTCGGTCCATTGAATAAGTCGACTTTCCACTTTTCCCATACAACAATTTGAAGATATCTAATATTATATGTGAAGATGGCGCAAAATACAGACTGACAACACTAAGCTGTCATTGCCATCAGAATTTTTTTAGCGTAGTGGAACACACTGGATATATATCCACTAGTGATCTATAGATTCAAACCCCTCAATATTGTTTGTTACATTAAATTTTATTAAATTAGCTTGTGTTTTATGGTCGTAGCACACATATCAACTCGTAAACGGAACGTAAACGTATCAACTCTTGCATGTCAGTATTCTTTGTATGAAACTCCCTACTGTAAAGCACACTTATCGGATCCGTAACGTAATCGCCTCGCCTCGAGACAAGCTTACGGTGCGTGGACGACTTGCCGTACCCGCGCTTACGTCTCACCGTACGCTATCCGTCGACTTTCCGTTTCCTCGTGCACGCCCTGCGCCGCGGCTACCGCTGCGTCGGCGAACTGCTGTCATTCATTCCGTCAACCAGCGGCCGGCGAGCCGTAAGCGCGGCGTCGCCTAGCCGTAAGCGCGGCGTCGCCTAGCCGTAGCCGAGCTTACGTTAGGTTGACGGCGAGGCGATCCGGTGCCGATCCCTTTCCGAGTTGATATGTGCGCTACGACCATTATGGGAAGAGAAAAAAGATGATCTACTTAAGCCGCAACCGAAACATAATGATTTCAAGCAAGGAGCATGTATCTATTATAATAAAGAACACATTCTGAAAATATAAAAAATATATGCGTTATTATACTGGTACGAGCAACACAAAGTCATTGTTAGTTAGCATACGTAAAAGTCTATAAAATGTTACATAGATCACACCAGCTAAAAAGCCGCAACTCTCCCGGTCCAGTGTCAGAGACAGCCTGCTATAATCTCATTATTCGCTTTTCGCATCCGTAAGTGCTTTTAGGACCCATTTTAAAACATTATTTTGGTGGCATATTTTTGTCTCTTGTAAATAAATCTAAAGTGCTAACAGTTATGTATACTTATTTGTTATTACTATATCTGAAACCATAAAATCTTCAACTTCAATAAAATTTAGGTGTTAGGAAAACTGAGCTACAGAATTTTTTATATCTAACGAAAACCTCACGAGAACTTTTACGATATCTGCGTTATAAAATAGAATTTGCACAGTTTGCCTTCGTGATAAAAAGGAAGTAAGTTTTCAATTCAAAGTACTCGTAATACCTTGGTTAATTATCCATAGATTAAAACGTTAGTCGGTGGATGTTCCTAAAATATTTTCAGCGGGCTAATTAAAAAACCAAAAGTTTAGTACCTCGGTGAAATTAGTGCCGAGATTAAACTATGATTTAACCTTTGGCAGAATTCTGCTGTTGCAGCAAAGTCCAAGATTAATGCGTTTATTCCACATGTAAATCTCTGCAAGCGCAGCATTAAACGTTTTGCAAAATGTTTTCTCCCTCTAGAAAACAACAGCTGATAAATGATAGCTACGGGTGCTTTATGAAAATGTGGAGAGATAAAACGTTACGTCACTTCGAGCAATATTTGCAAATTCATATTATTATAGACGATCTATAGAGCGGATGTTAGTGATCGGGTGAATTCTGAACAAGTTGAATGAGGTTATATTATCTCTGCCAACTAACCAAGGGGTCTTAGATTCGAGGGGTCTTAGGTGACAGAAATGTATTATATATGTTCACGGGCTGTTTGTGTCTAGTAACGTAGGAAATCTTACTTATTTAATATGTAAACGTTTACTTATTTCATTGTTTATAGCTATCGTACAAAACGATAAGAGGCCTATGTAGAACAAGTAAATATAGATTGCCTAGCAACATCAGTAGTATCACAAGACTGTGTCATCATGTCATGTGTTTAAACAAAAGATATGTAAGTAGCGCTCGTAGCCCAGTGGCTTGTGTTGATCCTAAGTAATGGACAAAGTTAAATAACAGCTGGCACGGTCTGTAATTGGATGGGTGGCCGCTAGTGGCAAAAAATTCTTGAGCGATTCCGTGCTTCGGAGGGCACTTAAAGCCATCGGCCTCGGTTATCATCGTAAGATAATAGTCGTTAAGCCATGTTGGAGGGCCGAGGGTGGCATGATAAGTTCCAACACTCGGGTTGACCACTAACCCCTCCACCAATCCGCACTGGAGCAGCGTGGTGGAGTATGCTCTAGGCTAGGCCCCTCAAGAGGAGAGACCCGTGAATCAGTAGTGGGCCATTACTGGACTGAAGTCAGCCATGTAAGTATCTTCTAATGAAGAATCATTTATTGAATAAATAACTATATTATTGTGTATTTTATGTAAATGCTAAATATAGGATAACTTAAGCATGCCTCGTAAGCCACCTTTACTTCGCTACAAAAACCGATGTCTCAAGCCCCCTCTTTTTCCTTTAATAATCACTTTATTCTATAATTTATGGGCCAAAATGCAATTACAATAATAAACAATAGATAAGGTTTCAAAAAATAGTATTTAAAAGTAATTGTCTGATTATTTGCACACAAAGTAACGAGGTGAAATGAAATGAAATTTTTCGAAGTTCGGTTTTTCAAACACTTCGAAAGTAAAACTATCTAAAAAACCATCGCTTCAATAATGAGCGAATAGCCAAATATAAAATGAGAATGAGCCACAGTAATTGCAAGGAGGCAGCGAAAGGGCGGACGGCGCATAAGTCACTGTCACGAGCCATGTCTCTCCACACTTTTTTATTCTTTTTTGTGTCCCACCATCATCATGGCCCACCATTGCAACCTACGAACTCACGTCGTTGATTGTCACTGCAATAGATAATAATAATTAAATCTATCTTGTTGTCTCGCAAATATTTATGGGTGTGCTGTGGTACATACTTCACTTCAATGCATATTTTTTGTGTCTCTGGTGATCTTTTAAATAAATTTTAAGAAATACATCATGTCATATAAGTAATTAAGTATGCGTGTGTGACTAACAGTTCCTACTGTAAGTATAGCAAGGAAAATATGGAACTAAGTTACTATAATACGTATTTATAAACAACATAATTAAAGATATTCTTTGGAAACACAAAGCTAAATTTTGAAGATATCCTATTAAATCTAAGTGCAAAAGTCAAGAAAGTATGCGTAAGCATAACTTTCGTATAATCAGCCAAGTATCTAAATTACTGATTAATTAATTGCTATTTAAACAGAGACAGAAAAAGATGTAGCCAAAGTTTGCCACGAATAGATCAAGTCCCAGTTTGAAACATGCCAGATGCTACGAGAGGTACTCGGAAAATAATAGGCTACAATCGCGAGACAAAACTCTTATGTCAAGTTCTTACAACAGCAAAAGAAATTACTTCAAATTCATTCATTGTCTTTATAACTTTTATTACTTAGGATCGTATTAATAAATCGTATAAGAATTAGAAACGACCTTTACCCATAGGTTTATTGGATGAAAATTGTTTTATATCGAATTTAGAACAATGCAAAAGATTTATCGCTAAAACTTCCTGAAAATGCAAACGTTGGGTTCTTTAAATTTTTAATTCACTATAGTCTGGCTAGGAATTTGGCAAAAAGTTAGCCCAATTATTTAGAAATGTTTGCACAGACCCTTATGAGTTGAGGTAAAATATTATAATATATAGTACCAAATGTGTACCCCTAATGCTAATCTAGTAAATACATACAAACGTACTTGCTTACCACGTCCGGGTCAGTACCTAATGAGATACGAGTCCAATTAATTTACTGCTAGTTTGATTTTAACCTCTATCTCTCCCCATCTCCCTCTACTCCGTTTACACAAAATAGTTACCACACGACATAATGAACGAAGACTGCCAACAGAGCTTTCAGAGTTTCCAACAGCTGTATGGTAAGTATGGTAACCTAAAGAGAACTGTAACGAACCATCTCAAATTGAAGAGCTGTGTTTATAAATCTATATAGTATCTATTAATGAATTATTGTTCAAAATGGTCTAATGTAATAACTTGAAATAATTTTATTTTAAAATACTATGTTATACTAGCTGTTGCCCGCAGCTTCACACGCGAAAATTATGAATAATATACGACTATAAATTGATAGATGTAAGCTATCCTATCTTTGAAGTTGGATCAAACTGCACACGGTGTGCAAATTTGATTAAAATCGGTTAAGTAGTTTAGGGAACTATAGGGGGTCCATCGTGGACAAACAACGTGACACGAATATATATATTATATACTTAGATTTAATTTTGGAGTAGGCAATATTTTTAATTACTGATACTGCATTGACAAAAAATATTATGTAATAAATTTTATTTTTTCCTTATTGGGTATAGTACTATTTAGTGACAGAGATCTTTCTTGCGATAAAGATGTTTCCACGTTGGCATAAAAGTTCGAAATAGAAAAGTCTACTGCGATCGAAAGAAGCAGATTGAAAGTTCTGTCTCAATTCAGCGAGAAGGGGACAACTTTTAAAGTTAGCTCACCGCAATCGCCACTTCACTTTAATGTACAAAGTAATAGAATTCTTTATCCATTTTCAATATGAGATTACAAGATCAAACATTTTGTACGTATGAACATATCACGTAAATTCAAATGCAAACTCATTTAATCATGTGCGTATTTTTTCAATACACTTATGAACGTAATTTTTTTAATGTACCACCATGTCGGAATGGTGTTTTGTTTTAGAGGAGGAGAAAGAAACTCCTCAGCACATCTTTTAAATTAGTACAAAGTGTTTCAGAGTAAACTTCTGATCTGCGCGGGGCTGGATGCGATTGATACAATTGTTCCCAGGCTATTTTGTTATTCATAATATATTCGTTTATACCATTGAAGTATAATGTCATAGAACCAACACCTCGAACACCATGTGTCCCAATGCATTAGCGCCACGTGGCTTCAATCTTCAATGGATTCGTTCGATTTTGAAAGGAGAACCGGGGCTCAATTTTGAAAATCGAACCTCCCAGGCGGGACACACATTTTCTTCAATGGTTTATACCTACTATTTGTACCTGCAAGATGTGCTTTCACATGCTGCTTGAACATACATCATCAACACAACACACATCACGATACATCGTGAATCAGCTTGAGTAGTGTCACAGAATACTTAATAGTACCTATTGTTACAGAAGAGTTACTCTGCAAAATCATTTAAATAATTAGCGACTCTTGCTCCGACACAATAAAGTGTAATTCAGGTCGCACAGAGTTAATCGTCAATAGACGTTGATATCTAGATGTTGCCTCTTTTTCTAATCATAACTCTTATCCTTTCTGACAACATCAGGGTTGTCTTCTACGTTGTGATGACATGTGTGATAGATTACGAACGTATGACAAGTCCGGCTTGGCGCGGCGGCACGTGGCAGCCCTTCTGAAATTGGCCCGACACGTCGAACGCGGCACGTACTTGTAATATAATACGTAGTGTATTGTAAAAGCCAAGACCCGTAAAAGATAACTGCACCTAAAAATATGCAAAATAAACAGCAGTCTAGCAGTCTCGACATCTGCAAACTATCTTATCTTTCTGATGGCATATGGATCTATGTGCTTAGTTTACACGCGAGAGATGACATGTACCCCATTGAAGTTTAGAATCCAGTGTTTCACCCAGGAAGACTGTGGATTACTCCATAGTTATAGATTTTCATTACTTAATCGAAGATTTTTACTAACTTTCAGCACATTTGGTAGTGTACATTCCAAACGTTAATTTTTTTAGCATTTAATTGTAGACTAGGGTTAAACAAGTGTCTTAGCAGTTGCTTTTGTTTCAATATGGGTGTGTGTGTTCTTGTCTTTGTGTTTCCTATGTGTGAGGCTATGAGTGTGAAACGCAACAAATATCACTAGGACAAAAATTGTAACACTGATTGCTCGTAATGCGCAATTGAAACCAATGAGAAGAAACATGAAACATTGCAAATCAGTTCCTTATATAATAATAGTTAAAGCAGTTAGGATTTTTGGACAACTCACCCGAAAAGACGAGAGTTTCGAAGATGGATTTAAAACTTTATAAAACATTATTTTATGGGGTGAAAAATTAAAAATATATCAGAAATAAAATTCAACACAAATAAATGCAACAAGATTAACAGAATCACTGAGAGCGAAGAGAATTTTTATTTAAATTTTAACGGAAATTTCTAGTTTTATGTTAGGCATACAATACATTTTTAATTAACTATTAAAGCGTTTGTTATAAACGTGCATTTATTCGGGCATATTTTGTAGATAGGACAAACAAGTAGACAAACCACTTTATGATATTATATACTAATTTATGATATAGGCGGCCAGCCCTTGACATCAGTAATATCAAAGGTATCAACGACGCATTGCCGACAAAACTGAAGCTGGCAGCCCGCAATATATGCTGAGAGACCGTGTGCCGGAGAGGTACTTCTCTCTGGTCAATTAAATCAATAAAATCTTAATAATACTATTAATCATAATCTTAATAATACTAATAACTATAATCCTTTTTAATTTTTTTGTTATTCAAAAAAAATATAATATTACAAAAAATAAAAAGCGCTGAACTTCTAGCAACTAAAAGGAACTTAAAATTAAAACATAATTATACCGTAATCAACCTTAATGTTGCATTCATTACAAAACACATACAGAAACTTTGGAAGAAACATTATGAAACGTACCGAAAGTTTAACTCCCTCAGGTCTAAAATTTCTATGATATAAACAGCAGGAATTTGTGAATACATAATCTTGTAATTACATGTCAAAGTTCACTTTTTATTGTTATTATTTATCACTTTTTATGTCACTGTTTAGTGTGGATATGCATGCGATCACGCGTATGTTAACATTATCGTACGTCGCGAATGAAGTGTCGTAGCAGATACGTAGCGCTCTCTACGGCGTAGGTCGGTGACTGGTGTAGGCAGTTCTACGAGCTACGCGCGACGCTCTCAATCCGCGCAGTCGCACACTTCTAGGCTTCTGTCTTTGGCCTTTATCAAACCAGAACTATTCACAGACACCCCTACTGTATTAATTGTAAGCGTGTATCTAATAAGTAATTAGAGCCATGCCTCATACTCATAAATTTCAGAGTACTCTAAAATTCTAAATAATAATTGTTATTCATGTTGCCACCAGCTAATTCAATACATTAATTTGCATTAGTAATGAGTAAATAGGTTTATTAGGATTGTAACTGTGAATTACCATTCGTTTGGTATTTTACATTATTATTACTATACGATGATATAATGCGAAAGCACGTAAATACATTCATATTGTACTCATTTAGATGGAAAATCTAACATTGCCTATAAATAATTCAACAAAAATTACTTACAATTTCAAAAAATCATTAGACACTCATTACTCGTTAGTAACTTTATATATCTTTGCTTAAAACCCATTGATTCTTTCTGTCATGACAACAACTTTTCAAAATATTCATTTAAAATACATTTTCAAACTTATGTACCTATTATATATTTTTATACCCTTGAATGCTTGACAAAAAAGTATTGCATTGCATTTGGCCTGTAAGTGGTCACCGTCGTCTATGAACATGAGCAACACTAAAGCTCTTTCTTTCTCTCTCTCTCTCGCACTCCTTCCAGCGTGGTCGACAACGCATCGGTTTTTTCTTTGGTATTACCGTTTTCCATTGGTGACGGTAGCTACTTACCATCAAGTTGTCACTTCGTTTGTCTTCTTAATGTAACGAAAAACATTAAAAAAAATTAGTTATAGGTTGCAAATTATTATTATGATCAATATCATCCAAGTTTTTTAAGAAGATTACCGATTGTACGCAAATGAGTTTTATAATTTGAAAAAGGCTTTCCTTACTTTTATTTCCATTACCTGACCCCTCATAATTTTTTTTAACCTTGACCCATCGCAATGAGTCTACGTATATGCGGGCAATTCATATTTGCCAACAAAATCTTTCAAGTTAAAAATCGTTTACTGGCGCCAATTTTTTCAGTATGGCACGTTCTACAAATTTATAACACTCCGAGTCCATTGAAATGTTCTAAACGATTTGCTCTCAATGTTCGAACGGAATCTTTAGTAGGTGAATTATAATCGCCGTAAATATTTAAAAAAATATTTTATAATGCTACTCTAATAAATATCTAATGTCACGGTGTTTGTTGTCGCACTCTTCAGAAACGACTCGACCAATTATTATGAATATTTTAGTGTACATTTGGTAGAACTGAGAATAGGTCGTAAAATATATTTCATACCCCAGGTGATTAGGGTTCCCAGGGGATCGGGGTTTATGCGGGAAATGCTCCTATGCGTACGAAGTCACGGGCACAGCCAGTAACGATATAAGATTATGAATGTGATTAAATAAAAACAGTACATAAATTTAATTAACCTCTACTTTTCCTTATCATGGTTTTACTGATGTATTGTGCCACGGTGACCGTCAACTCGCACTGGAGCGGTGTGGTGGAGTATACTCTAGGCCTCGAGAGACCCTTGCTCAATAGTAAGCCATTAATGGGTTGAAGCCAAGAGATTTTTCTGAATCCTAACCTAACCTAGCTCCTGTAAAAGAGCAAAACCAGAATTATATTAAGTTAGGTAGGTACAGACAGCAAAAGAGTTAGGTATGCAGGACATTTAATTTTAATATCTATGTCTGTGCAGGACATGATAAAAAATACGCACCGTTCTTAACTTTAAGTCAACTATGAAATGTTTAGTAAAATCTAACAATTACCCTCGCTTCGCATTGGAAATTTATATAATTTTATTTTTGTAATGGAATTATTTAAATTGAGACACACTCAGTGTCATCTTAACCCACAAATCGTCCTTAGTAGTCATTTTTACCAATGAACTAATATACTAACATTCGTTCTCCGATTTTTACAGCTTGTGAAGATATGTGAATTAAATAGTAATGTAAATAATGTAAATAGTGAAGTGGCTTCAACCCATTAATGGCCCACTACTGGGCACGGGTCTCTCCTCTTGAGGAGGCCTAGAGCGTACTCCACCACGCTGCTCCAGTGCGGATTGGTGGAGGGGTTAGTGGCCAACCCGAGTGTCGGAAGTTTTTCAAACCGCCCGAGGGCCTCCGACATGGCTTAACGACTGTTATCATATGATAACAACCGGGACCGACGGCTTTACGTGCCCTCCGAAGCACGGAAACGCTCAAGAATTTTTTGCCACTAGCGGTCACCCATCCAACTACCGACCGCGCCCGCTGTTGCTTAACTTTGTCGATCAGTTAAGATCGACGCAAGCCGCAGGGCTATGAGCGCTTAATAGTGAAGTAAATAATAGTTATTGACTATGATGTCTATTATTGCACGGCGTGCAATAGCGCTCGAACGCAGCGAGGATGCTAAACGCTAGAAAAAAAATAAAACTCTGGAAGAGTTAATTGGAGATGGAATCGAAATGGGAGCAAACCGCGCCTCACAACGCTTTGATAAAAGGATTCAGACAACTTCGTTTCGGCTTGAGCAATGTTGACAAGCGCAACTTCTGCAAGTGAGCTGAAAGTCTATACCTAAATGTGCTAGTAGTTATATCTAGTCTAATTATTTATAAATACATAACATATACTCTACAGTTAAAGGTATATATTAGACTTGAGAAAAACTCTGTAGACTGAGGTTCCATATCCAGATAGTAGCTTTTATTATAATAAAATCAAATTAAATTAGTCACCAAATAAGAACACTAAGTATGTATAAATGTTTCCCTGTTCCTTTGATGTCTCACCGAACTGAATCACACTATCCAAGTTTTCTACATCTTTCGCGTGTGTACACATAATAGGTAGAAAATAATACTAAATCAGTAGACTTAATTCTACTTGGTGAATATGATAAACTATACGCGTGACTGTGCGTCTACTATCTCTTAAACCAGTATACCTACTAAATCAGTGGACTTTATTTCACTTGGGTGCACCCCAAACTAAACAATTATTAACCCTGGTGAATAAAATCGACTGCATCGTTCTGGACATGAGCAGTCAAAGCACGGCCGCTCCCAGGCACGACCAACTAATCTGGTGAGATATCCCTTTGCTAAAGTTTCCCTCGTACTGGTGAAAGGAAAACATTTTTTGAATTTTTATTAATAATAAACTTGACAAGTGCGAGTTAAACTTGCTTGAAGAGGGTTCCGTACGTTGATTATGTATTTACCGTTATTTTTATATTTTATTTATTTTTACGTGTTTTAAGACCATAGACTTCTCATAGGTTTTCCTGTAATAATTAGGTAAAGAACTATTCTCTGCATTTTTTTCAAAATTCTAATGTCAGTAGTTTCGGAGACGAGGGATGGTCAATTTTTGGCTTTAATTTTCGTTCTTTCTTAAATTATTTTGAAACTATCCATTGTAGAAAGAATTGAGATCCTTACAAAAAACCCTTTCATTTGACATACCACACGATACGGTTTGCAAAACAGTTTTTGTTTAATGAGAATTATTATCGGTAAATAGAATATCAGATATTCTATTTACCGATAGATTCTGACAAACTATAAACGTGATATGTTGCAAAGAACTTAAAATTGCCCCTAATCGTTATTCTTCGTGGCTGTGCACGGTGTCAATGATAATATTCCTCGAGCACGCTTTTATGGGTTTATACCATTGAAGTGTAATGTCATAGAACAGACAGAACAAAATGTGTGTCCCGCCCGGGAGGTTCGATTTTCAAAATTGAGCCCCGGTTCTCCTTTCAAAATCGAACGAATCCATTGAAGATTGAAGCCACGTGGCGCCATTGCTTTGGAACATACATGGTGTTCGGGGTGTCTGTTCTATACGCTAGTAATAAATAGTACTTCAATGGTTTATACTTCTGATTTCTCTTTTGGTCTAAGATCTGAACTAGGCGCGACCTTCAGCCATCTGTTTATTAGATGAAAAGTGATTTTAGGATGCTAAAATAACTAAATAACGCTTCACACTCATAACCTCACACTAGGATTCCCTGTGTCGTGTGTGTCATGGACACCACACATAGACAAGAACATTTACACTAAAGGTACAGACAGACGTGCTCAAAAAAAAGCATGCTTATAAGCATGCTCAAAAGTAGCATGCTCTGCATCTGTTCACATTTGCTAACAATAAGCATGCTTATTTTAAGCATATTCATAAATAAGCATGCTCAAAGCAAACGTACGGACAGACGTGCTATTTGGCACCAGGCTCTCGGCCAAAATGGCTGTACAAAGATATAATAAGAGTGCTAATCGTACATACCTCAATAAAATAATCACATTTCTTGCAACGGAATTGTGTCAGAACATTTTGTTGAAAAAGAAAAAAAGAATTTATTTTTTCTTTTACCCATCGCGACATGGTTTATTTCGTAAAATTGATGCAATGCAGCAACTGCCGTCTGTCGCGGATCGTGATCGAATAAATAATAGCATGCTCATAAGCAAACCTGTTCCCCCCTGTAACGCCCCCTTCTTCCCGCGCCTCAGGTAGCATGCTCGAAAATCAAACGTCGGTTGATTTTTGAGCACACTCTAAATATGCATTGCTCATTACTAGCAATGTTGTACACACGTGCTACTAATGAGCAGTTACTCAATACAAGCATGCTTTCGTGCTAGTATGCTTAAAGGTACAGACAGACGTGCTCAAAAAAAGGCATGCTTATAAGCATGCTCAAAAGTAGCATGCTCTACATCTGTTCACATTTACTAACAATAAGCATGCTTATTTTAAGCATACTCATAAATAAGCATGCTCAAAGCAAACGTACGGACAGACGTGCTATTTGGCACACCAGGCTCTCAGCCAAAATGGATGTACAAAGATATAGTGAGAGTGCTAATCGTACAGAACTCAATAAAATTATCATATTTCTTGCAACGGAATTGTCTCAGAACATTTTGTTGAAAAAGAAAAAAAGAAAATTTTTTTCTTCCACCCATGGCGACATGGTTTATTTCGTAAAATTGATGCAATTCAGCAACTGTCGTCTGTCGCGGATCGTGATCGAATAGATAATAGCATGCTCATATGCAAACCTGTTCAGACGTGCTTCGAGCACGCCCCCTTCTACCCGCGCCACAGGTAGCATGCTCGAAAATCAAACGTTGGTTGATTTTTGAGCACACTCTAAATAAGCATTGCTCATTACTAGCAATGTTGTACACACGTGCTACTAATGAGCACTTGCTCAATAAAAGCATGCTTTCGTGCTAGTAATAAGCACGTCTGTCCGTAGCTTTACTAGTCTGTCCGTAGCTAAATGCGAGAACAGAAATTCAAACCATTGAAGTATAATGTCATAGAACAGACATCTCGAACAAAATGTGTGTGTAATCAAACCTAGAACCCTACGCGGTGATTCGGCATGGTAACCATTGCGCCACACGGTCGTCAAAGTGCCGTGGGCAAAGCTGCGGGCAAAGCGCTAGTTATAATCTGAGCAGAAATATTTCAGTCAACCCACTCGCGATATACTTTTATGCTTTTAGCATACTAAAATGGATATACCTTTAACACTTTTCAACAAATAAACATAATGAGTGAATTTATTTTGTTCTAGTTCGAGTTCTTGAGACATACTGTATCTGTGACGATTTGCTGTCAATGTCAATCAAACACTTTTGACAGTTGACAGCTTTAAATTGTCAGACTTCAATATAACAGGACAAGCAAGATTTAAACAACTGTGTATTTTATAACTGTTTTTTATCAAATAAAAAGTGCTGTGACCCTGTTCTGTCTGTCTCCTCTCTTCGAGTCCTCAATACGCCTATAGCTAAAAGTTATTTATAAAAATTGTCTTACTGTAAATTAAATAAACGTGCAGGTGAGACTTAAGTATACGTCTCTGTTTTATTTTTATTAGATCCCAAATATTTAAAGTTGTACATAACAATAAATAAAGCTTAATCTTACAGAATGAAACCAAAATCAGGACTCACCAGATTCCACAATTGCAACATTTTACGTGATAGTAAGATTATCAAAGAAGACCTATGGATACGAGATGGTAAAATCGTGAACCCAGAACAAGTATTTTATGTGGAACAGGCAGAAGCCGACGTCACCATAAATTGTGAAAACTTACTGATCGCTCCAGGATTCATTGATTTACAAGTCAATGGCAAGTAATTTTATGTATAATAATCAGTTGTTGTTTATCTAGTAGTATTACAGTAGATAATAATTAGGTCAACAATTTTTGCAAGTGCCATTTGTAATATTTAACCCATGTTCTCAAAAACTTATTTTATTTGTATAATTCTTTTAAGTAATACAAACATTGATGACGAAATATATTTTAGTGCAATAAATAAAATTTAAAACGAATTAATTTATTTGTAGGAGATTTATTTACAGAATGTAAATTTCTTAATGCTAATGGCATTAGCAATGTGGGCTAAAGAAGGAGGAACATTGTTTGTTATTTGAATGGTTTTTCACCTTTCTTTATTGATTATTATCTACACTACTTTTTCAATCTAAATTCCATAGTACAATAGAGATTTCTTTACTAAAAAGTAATAAAAAATTCTGCCATAATTCTATGTGCAGGTCAAAAAAACATTTGTATCTATATTTTTACATAGGTGGATGGGGTGTTGACTTCTCATATGACTCTGATAATGTTGAAGACGGGGTTAAAAAAGTAGCTAAAGAGTTATTGTCCCACGGTGTTACCTCTTTTTGTCCTACAATGGTGACTTCGGAAAAGGAAAAGTATCAAAAGATTTTGCCTAAAATCCGGAAGCAGCAAGGAGGTCCTGAGGGAGCTACTATACTAGGTGTACACCTTGAAGGACCGTTTATAAGTCTGGCAAAGAAAGGAGCCCATAAAGAAGAACTGATCAGAAACCCTGAGAAGGTTAGTTTATAAACTTAACATCTTTAATGAACATATTGTCACTGGAAAGGCAATAGTACTAACATGCCAAGATGCCTCTTGGCGTGTTAGTATTATTGCCAGTGACGAATATGACATGGCATTAATAAAGTTTGTATTTTATTACCTCACTAAATCTTAGTTTTGATTAATATTACTTTGTTGGAAATGTTATATTAATAACCTTTCTTACAAAGCAATATAAGTTTAAAAAAAAAAATAACAAATAAAATATATGCTTAAAGTAATGATTTTTCTGTTCTGTAAATATTTAAAATAGTAGTAGAATAATGTTTTAAAAAATATATAAAAAAATCAACAAATTTATACCAATTAATAAAGATATTTAGAACAATAAGAACTTGTAATAATAATTTGCACTGTTTTGCAATGATAATGAAGTATCATTGGCAAATATCATTAACCCACATTTCATAAAACACTTATCAAGGTTACTGAACCTTTATCAAGTGACACATTTCTATGTATAAGATAACATTATTACATTCCTCTTATAAATCAAAATAAGCAAAGCAAAAAAGCAACAACCCATAATTGTCCCACAGCTGGGCTCGGGGTCTCCTCTCACAATGTGAGGGGTACAAATCAAAATAAACACTAACAATATTTGTAAGGTAATAGGGGATAAGTTTTTTATTTAAAATAATACACATTATCGCAATTTGTGACAATTTTGATGTTTATAAGAAAGTAAAGTTAAAAAAGTAAAGATTTTCTAATTATTTTAATAAAAACATTGCCATACACTGTTGACAGTAGTGATGCCTATTATAGTCCATCACAGGAAAGAAAAGGATATAAAATGGAAAATGAAATGGAATGTAATTTATTATAGAAGAAGATTCTATTAATAGATGCAGAGGTTACTAATATATGATAAATAATTTGATTCAAAGCAATCAATAAAATTTACAAGGTTTTTTTTTATTAATTCAGACCAATCAATATTTACAAGGTAATTTGTTTATTAATTTCATTTGATTGTGTAGTAAAATTAAATTTCGATATTGACTACTTAGTGTAGTTTTACATTACTGGAAATTGGCATTTGGAGCTGTCTCCATCTGAAACTGCCCTTCTATCACTTCGGGAAAACTATTCCTTGATAAGTTGATAACCATTCAAAATGTTTAGCAAAAAGCCATTGCACCAAAAAAGCAATATTTCTTATACATTAGTTTTATAACTGTTACAGGGTTTGGACTCTATTTATGACATATATGGATCTCTGGATAATGTAATTATTGTTACATTGGCTTCAGAATTACAAGGGGCAACAGAAGCTATTAAAGGGTTAACTAAGTTGGGTATTAAAGTGGCCCTTGGGCACTCTTCAGCCAGTCTTGCACAGGGAGAAGAAGCTGTCAGGAACGGAGCCAACTTAATAACCCACTTATTCAATGCTATGCTTCCAGTAAGTAAACAGAAAGTTTCCAATATAGAATATCCATTGGGACAAAAACTTAACTATACATTTTTTAAATATAATAATAATAAATAAATTAATAATATAACATTAATTGGCTTAGAGAAAAGGGTTGCATACCTGTTTCTTCTCTGCTTGTCAACAAATATTATTTATTGTTTTTTTTTTTGCATTTGGTAGCTATTGACAAGCTTTACCATTATAAATTATTTGTTTTTTATTATAATAGTATTGAATTTTTTTGTTTGTTAAGTAATATTAAAATGTATATTGTACTAATCTATGGTTGTAATGGTTACTATGCCGAATAACCACCGCCGCTCTGTGTCCTTGGTTCGATACCCAGTGAGGCGAAAATTTTAATGAGGCGTTTGAATTCTCAGTGTAATTTTGTCTTTACGTGTTTTCCATGGTACCCACGACGTAGGGAATCCTAGTGTGAGGCAATATTAAGTGTGTAGCGTCATTATGTTAAATAAAGTTAAAATTATGATTATAATCTTCGAATTCAAATTTCGACCATAGGGAGAACACTCATAGTTGTATGTTTTTATTTATGTTATAGTTTCATCACCGAGATCCAGGCCTAGTCGGTTTGTTGGCATCTTCAACAGAAAAACAAGTTTACTATGGCATAATATCTGATGGTATACACACACATCCTGCTGCGCTTCGAATAGCGTGTCGGACAAATCCAGAAGGTATAACTACCCTGAATATATATTACTATATTAAATCTCAATATCAAGTTAAAAAACCCCTGACACTTATTTTTTCCTAACGTGTTTAAAAACCACAGTGCCACAGTCCAGATGGAGGCCATACACGATCAAGTGCACTTATCAAGTTTGCAGTTTGACAGTTGACTTAACGCGGCATCCAGTGTGCATGAGATATATGGCCTATATGGCCAGATACCGTGGCCATACACGATCAAGTATACTGGATGCCGCGTCAAGTCCGCTGCAAACTTGAAAAGTATACTTGATCGTGTATGGCCTCCAAGACGCACTGTCACACTCACTCTTTTTGCATCGGGAGTTCAATAAAATAAGGGTCCATGTCTAGTTGTGAGCTTTCGAAATGTTTAAAGCGGGAGTTCCGAAACTTTCTTTGGTGTCACAACTTGGAGCCCTTTCGCAAATGAGCTTTGAATAATCTTAATATATACAAATTACGTTTCACGTTGTTTGTCCGTGATGAACTCCTAAACTACTTAACCGATTTTAATCAAATTTGCACACTATGTGCAGTTTGATCCAACTTAAAAGATAGGATAGCTTACATGTCAATTTAGAGTCGCAATATTTTATTGCAAATTATTTTCTCGTGCGAAGCTGCGGGCAACAGCTAGTTTGATATTTTCGATATCATATTGCTATAAAACTACGTATAATATAATACCTTATGCATAAATGCTACCTAACTCCATACACAATTCACTAAGTTTCTGTGTATTTCAGGCTTAGTGCTGGTTAGCGATGCGGTCGCTGCTCAAGGCTTGGCTGACGGCACTTACCGAATTGGACCTCAATCAGTGAACGTTGAAAATGGGCATGCCTATGTTTCTGGTACCAACATCTTATGTGGTAGCACTACCGCCCTTGACGAATGCATAAACAGTTTCAAACAGTCCACAAGTAAGTATCTGCTAAGGTTTCTTTGTCTTGAATATTAATGTTTGGTTTTTTAGGTGTAAGGTAAGTATAGGAAAGAGAGTTCGCCCTAAGCTACTTTTCATAGCGATACTGTAACGCGAACCTTACCGTAATATAATACAACTAGGAAATCGCCCTCGCTTCGCTTCGGAAAAAATATCGTAATAAAAAAATATATAATATAGCCTATGTCACCCGGGGATAGTGTAGTTTCCCATCAGTGAAAGAATTTTTCAAATCGGTTCGGTAGTTTCGAAGCCTATTCAATGCAAACAAACAATCAATTCTTTCCTCTTTATAATATTCTCTTTATAATAGTATAGATAGATTAAGGAATATTTATTTTCGTTGCCAGTGGGCGCCGCGCCGGCCCTAAACAGTATCGGTTCTATCGCGCAACCGTTGCGAGGAAAGGAGTGGGAGGGCTCCGGCGTCTGTGCATAGAATAGAAATAAAGCCCTAATCTCGTCCCTCCGAATTTGACCTCGCTCGGCTTGTGACTTCTAATAAATAAGTAATGCAGAATCGAAATAACATACCTCTCCAATACCGTCCTTGCTAAATTGTTTGAAAGGTATGCGCAAAACGTACCATTCACTATTTCTATTTTTAGCTAGGGCTAGGGTTTAGCTAGAGTCCTATTCGCAAATGTGCCCTAGAAGCTCCATAATATTTTGATATCATATATTCCTGTTTGATACACATCTCACAAGCGAGGATGTCGTAAAAAAAACAAGTTGTAATATTTTTCTGTAATAGAATGGATAAAATGACACCGTAATGGATTTTTTTTATTCAAATCAAACGACCCTTGACTCCTTCGCTTGATTGATTCCGTACGGCATCAAACGTAACATCAAAGTCCCATAACTTTTGGAGTTTAACTCCTTTAGAATCAATTTTCATATTTAAGCCCGCGGTATGAAAAATTTATGAGGAGTAAAATCAAACTTTCTCCGTTACGTTATGCATTATATTTGTAATTCGTAACACAGAATCTAGATGGCGTTTTTACTGATCAGTACTGATGATAATAATAATCTTGTTACATCCTATTCTGATGATGTGAAACATCGTCGTCGTCGTAAGTCGTACCTAACGTAGATAATAATATAGGTAATAGTATAATAGTAACAACGACATCTAATGATAATAATAATCTTGTTACTGATTTAACAATTGCTTATCATAACTAGATGGCGTTTAACTCCAGTTGTGCGTCAGAGCTGACACACACATTTTTTTTATTTTGTAAAGATATTTCAATTATTCTTTCACATTTACTATACATTTCATTTTACCACAATTTTTGTAATTAGTCAAATAAAAAAATTGTTAACTTCTCGATTAGCTAATGAAATGCATTGCGAAAAAGACAATATGAATGCGACTATTTAAGATTATATTATCTTGCAATAAAATGGTTTTTATATTATTATATTATGGTAGTTATATTTTTATTTTACTTTGAATCTACAACTTTTTGTACACTGAGATCAGCTAAAGTATTTTATTATGATTTTCAGATTGTTCCTTGGAATACGCATTGGAAACCGCATCCCTCCACCCAGCTAAGGCTCTAGGAATCGATCATATAAAAGGGAACTTAAACTATGATTGCGATGCAGATTTCGTTATTATGAATCCAGATACTTTGAAAGTTCTTTCAACTTGGATAGCAGGTGAATGTGTATATAAAGTTTAAAAGTAATATTTATTTTTGTGATAACACTACTTAAGTGTAATTAAGTGATAGTTATACCTAATAATTGTGATTATGTATGTGATTTTTATATATTTTTTCATATATAATATGACCTTGTATCGATCGTTTGGCGATCAAAAATATATTATACAGATATATACTTGCTGTATTACTTATTTTTATCATTGATATTCTTCACTTAGTCCAGGACGTAAGAGATGCCACCTGAGCGCATATACTTTTCTCAAAATGCCCTTCTCATAATACTTCAATTCACTCAGAAAGTCCTTATCTCAAAATATTCAGTTATTATAGTATGGTATTGACAAATAAATAAAAGTAAACAAAAGTGTAAATTTTTGTATTCTAAGTACATATTTACTCTTCACTTAATTTTTTTATCTTCACAAACAAAAAAAAATATAATTTTTATAAATGTAAAGTACAAAATTCTGCGTGATTATTGTATTCATTTTTATAACCGTTAATTTTTAGGTGTTTGTTTGGCATGAGGTGAAAATTTTCTTTTTGCCAAGTGCACACTTTACGTCAAATTAAGAAAAGGACTAAAAAAAATAAGGCATTCAGAGACAAGACACGCTGAACAATAATTTAAAGCGCATGCGCTCTACGCAAATTTTGCGAAGTACGAAGATTTATTAATTAATTTTGCTTATAAGACATGTCACGAAAAGGAAATTTTAAGACCTGGACATTCTGAAAAGTAACAAAAATTAAAGTTTCTGAAAATAATATAAAAATATATCTATAACATTTTCACATATGTATAAAATCTAAAAATCCGCGTTTGATGGTCCCTAGAGGGTTACTGACATCTCACATATAGATTTAAAAGTATAAAATAAATTTAATAGGCTCATCAGCTTGTCCAACTAGTGGTTAAAGTTCTCTGAGATATGAACTACTAAACTGACAAGTGTTTTAAAAATCAGACGGCGTAAGAAATTCGACGAGTTGTTTATTGATTGATACCCTCTAGTAAGAAATTCTACTAGTATAAATTAAAAAGTATTTATTTACACATCTCAAGTAGACCAGCCTAACCTGACAATAAGACCAGGTATTAGAAAATTAAACAAACAATTTAGTGGCATGGAAAATCTTTATTGAAGTAAATATATTTATAAAGTCAGTACAATTTAAGTTCAATAGTTTCCAAAAATATTAAAGTGCAGGTTGCTGATCACCTGGCAATGTTAAATATGATTATTTCTTAATTAAAATACAAGCTAATATTGAGAAAACTGTAATATGTGAATAATAACATGTATATACCTAAATAAAATCATGACAAAAATATATTTTAGGCAGGCTCTGAATTACACTGCTCTGTGCTGTTGTTATCCTGGCCACAGTTCGATAATAAACTTAATTAGGAAACCGCAAATGTTGTTTGAAAATTCAAAGCAGCTATCGAAGACAGAACAGCAATCGTTAAATTCTCAACTAACCTTCGCGGAAACTTTTTGGTCAAAAAAGATGTGCAACTAATGAAAATTCTACATCTGTCCAGACACGGCGGCCAAGTTATTTTGCGACTATGGGAACCTTTAGTGCAATCAATTCCTCCAGACTTTCGCCACGTAGACAGATGATAGTTGGACATCTTAATTTTACAATAAAATCAAGTTACAAACTACGCAATGTATATTTATGTATACAATATTACTAAGTGTATGTATGTATAATAATGTAAATACATTTTCATGAAAAACAAAATAATATCACGGAATATTCAAAGAGCCAAAATATTTGAGATTAACTCTACCTCAATACCATTAACTTCTAAGATCTAGGCACAATGCAGCAGAGACTCCTGTATGGATAACAATTTTCGTTGACTGTGGGGCGAAGTGGTCGTAACACATTCAGCCAACACCATCACATAGCTTTACTGAAGGCATCATCTAGACTGCTGCTATTGATTCATTTGTAAATGACAAACGCGAAATAAACAACTGTTTGTGAATATCTAACATCGTCTGGGAATATGCATACTGTAGTCGCCGAGATTGCAATACCAGGCACACCCGACGCGAACCCTACCGGCTGGTTTAAAAGTAAACCCGGCCGGCGTAAAATCTTAAGGGCCTTTGGCTTAAGACTTCATATGCAATTCTCTGAATGAGTGAGTAGCAGTATAGAATAATGATTTCAGAGCCTGTATATCATGTGCTGATGCCGCTGGGGCCCCGTGCAGCTTGCACCCGCAAGCCGCCGTGAAGGCAAACAACTACATCTAATAAACTTTAACGTTTACAATGATTAAAAAGTTTACGGAGGGTATTGTCTGTTTAGATATAATTTCGTGTCATCGAAGTCCACAAACGTAGGTACACATACACTCCATGTGGACTACACTTAAATTTAAAATACTTTAACAGAATTAAATTATTGAGCAATATATTCGTATGAGAATATAGTAGACATTTGCTCGGCTGCACCAACTACAGAAAAAACATTGTAATTCTAGTATCAAATACCAATGCACACTCCACAAATGTCATTTAATTATGAAATTAAATAATCTTTGGATCAAAAATTGAAATATGCATTCGTAACATGCACCTTTCACACAAGAGTACAATAAATTTAAAACTTTTTAATTAACATAAAAACAACTAACTTAAAAGGTAAACTAGAATATACTTAAAAACTAATTTGAAAACAAAAGCCATAATACAAACTAAAAGAGTACAGAGAGAGATAGAGTAAGAGAATAACCGCTGAAATCGAAAAGTTCAAAGGTAAAAAACATACATTCTCACGTTACGTCAGATTCGTTGAAGATATTGCGTGCATCAGTACTCTTACTGGAAATACCATTGCTGATAAATCAAACATCTATCGCGTAAGGTAAAAGGAGTTTCATGTACTACTCGTTCCCATATTAACCACATGCAATATTAAAAATGTTAATTTTCTCTACCAAGAGACGTAATGTGAGAGACAGGTGTATTCGGTATGATATGTTTGTTAATTACTGAACAATTTGCGAGATGAAGTAGGTATGTAATTGAACGGCCACTTACGTGAAAAATTATGCTTAAAGTTATAGAATCAAATTAAATAAAAATAAGACACTACAATACGTAAATACCAAGAATTGTATATTAAAATATTTGTACTTTTACTGACTAAAGGAAAAAACCATTGGCAACGCTAATATTTCTACAATTGTAAAAAAAAAATAACTTGTATAATGTAGATTGAAAATGGTCATCTCAAATTCGTTCACTCTAGATGTGGAATGCAATTAGAATTCTTTAACAATATTAAAAGGTATAATAATATATTAAATTTTTATAATCAGCTCAACAATGTATATAATCTATAATAATTTAAAAGCCTAGATCCAAACTGTGATATTTATTGCACAAGCACTCATGTGGCTTAAGATTCCAATGGGAATAGAGCTCACAACCTTATTAAACGTTGGTTTTCGAAAAGTGGAGACCAAATGAGGGTGTTAGTGGTAAGGTGGGTAAACAAATACAATAACATGAAGTATGTATCGAAACTAATGCTAAAATACAATGACATTTCGTAAATTACTGTTACGTTTTTAATGGAGCACGAGATATTAAAGAAAATTCTACTATTTCTATGATGATCACTATACTTGTCAGGCAAGCAGGTGATCAGCGTTCTGTGCCTACCCAGACCAAATGCTAAGTAATGAAACGTAAAACAAGCTAAACCCCACCCACGGTCATTCAACACAGTCCGTAAGTGTTTAGAATCGAATGTTACGCCACAAACTCCATCGGAACAATCGAGCTGTGCTTGGTGCCACAACATAGGCAATACGCCCACCTCCAATAGGGAGGGTAACATTTTAGAGCTCACCTTGTGCGCTGCGAACCCTACGACTATTACATTATTCACCATTAAACGTATGCCAATCGTAAAATGTGTATGCGAATACTACCACAGTCAGGAGACGAGCGTGACGCAACGACATTTGGGTACGTGTTTAACGCCATATAATGTAATAACTACATCTACCGAAGTAATTTATTGCTGGATACATAAGGGAATATAGATTTAAGAGAAATATATTTACCAAAATTGCTTTAAAGTGTATATAGGTAACTTTTAAGATTCCCGAGAAAGGCTACTGTAATGTACTCTAATGATACAATTATTATCAAGTAATGTCAATGGACAATAAATACCATTTGACCTGCCATTACCCCCATACTAAGTGCTTACTTGCTACAGCAAGAATATACAGCCAAGCAGGTGCGACGAATACCGCCGCCTCCCGCGCCACCTGTCGCCACCATTCGCCACCGTTCGCCACCATTCGCCACCGTTCGCCATTCACAAACACACAACAACACCACCCGTAGGCAAACATGTCATACTGTTCTTTGTATATCCAATTGAAAAATACTATCACTACAAAAACTACGCCGACACCTACGTAAGATATATGGCAAGAACAAAGGAAACATTGTCAACGATATCACCAAAAATAATTCAGGAAAAATAATTGTATAAATGATAATACTTTCAAATATTCGGCAGAGTGTTAACACCGTTTTGAAAAATTACACATATATATGATATTTAAACTTCAAATTTATTAATATTGAAATTCACACAAAATAGTATAATTTGTAAAATTATCCAAAACTTATCACACCACATTTTATAATTTTATGCAACCCTAAGCAATATTAATAATAGCGTCAAACGCTCCCTTTGGGGCTCATATTAAGTTCTATTTCGGTTAATTTTACGTCACTAACACACAATAATTTTGATCAATGGACAACAAATAAAAATTGAACATTATAATATTAAAACCCTGAATATTAAAAACAAAAATTGGCAACAATTAGTAACTAATTTTACATATTTTTATACAATAATACAATAAAATAATTACTGTGCATGCACAAATATGGTAAGAAAAATAATTTGGCAGTAAAAATTCGTAAAATCTAAAGGCCTAAACACACTGGCCAAAATACTATTTGAATAGGCCCAGAACATATAATTAAACAAAACAGATAAATGAAAAATCCGAGTATTAATCACACCTATCATCCACGAAGGGCATGTAGACTCATTTTAACCTAGTTAAAATAAACAAAATAAAATTCCCTAATACTATCGGGACAAAAAATCCTGAACAAATAACTTAAAAACAATATGAAAAATAAACCCAAAAGTTACTCACTAATAAATAGAGGATTCAGACTCAACGTCAAATTCAACTTATCACTGGCTCTACCCGACGAATACCTCACCGCCCGCGCCGCGCCCCAATAATACGTGTCTTTCTAATGTTGAAGTCTTCAATTAATGTTGGTTCATTATGTCTCTCTATTATTGCTCATATCACATTCAATGTCGCTAATTTATTCAATATTTATAACGGTTCCAATACGTAACAAACAATAAACATTACTAATTAAGTACATACATTGGGATTACACATGTCGCTAATCAATTTCTATATTGATTAAACTTTTAATTAATGATAATAATATGGCTTCGCAATACACTTACATGTTTTAAGTGATACGTGAATACTTTATATTATAACTATCATATTATAACACTTCTATTAATTTACAGAAGCAGGAACTAAAGTTTTTAAAATTAAATTAAATGATGTAATTTCAAAAGTGTCCATTTGCACTATTGACTCTGTAAAATTCACGGAAATTAGAGAGCATAATATTAAATAATAATATATTAACAAAATATCACACTAACTTTCAGGTGGTCCTGTTTAAGTACTACTATTTTTGAGAATGATGATAACATATTGCAAAAAGAAATAATCGTGCCCGGTAATAACTAATACACATTATTATAAAGTAGCACTTCCCATAAAAAGAGTGTATATTTTATCATAAGTTTGTCAATTTTATACGTTGATATATTTACCCCAATATTTTGTATTTTATTGCTTTAATTTTTGGTTACAATTATGCCAAAAGTTAGTAATTGTTCATATTGGAAGACTGACGTTACCACTAACCAATCTTTGAAAGTGAAGGTGTTTATACTAAGGAATTATTTCAAATTGCAATACAATCAATAATACCATATTATTATCACGGTACCTGCCTCAAATTAATACCAATTTCTAGACTATGTGGAGCTCAACGAACTATTCCAACACTATAAACCACATTTTTTAATATTTTCATATCAACTACTAATTTATGAATCTCAATTTTTAAGATATTAAATGTGAATAGTTATAAAAATATATATTGACTGTATACGAATTTCTGAAAATTACAGAAATGAAATAGTTTACAATGGCACATTCATGGATATACAAATACATATATCGTACCACATCATCTATGCCATGGTTATAATTAGTTGAATGTCGACAATGCAAATCATTAATTTTAGAATACATGCAATGGTTTTGTGACAATATTATTTACTTGCATAACATTAAAGATATAATAATATACTCACTTGGAAATGACTATAATACCTAGTTGACAAGTGACTCTTCAAATTTTAAAAACCTTAACTTTAATATAGTTAATACATTGCGGGTAAATATGCACGAAAATGCCACATAAACATTTTGTTTAGGTAATTTCTACTTTTAAATATTCAAGTTACGTTGTACAAAATTATTGCAAAGGTTTTAATAAGAATGACATTCGCATATACTTATCAGAAAATTTTGCCTTAAATCAACCAAGAATCATATATTATACATATAATTGGTATATAATAATAGCCTACCCCATGAAAAATGTTTCAAATATAGGCTCTCAAAACAATAGTACACATGGAAAACATTTTGTATAGACACAAGAATTCTGTAAATGGTAAATATATTTTAACGGACAATATATAATATTGTATACGCGATTAACCTAAACTAGATGGCACGTTATTTTTAGTGTCGCCTCCTTTGGTCATAATTAGACTAAAATTTTGTTAACAATAACTCAATTGTGCGTTCATAAAAGATCACTATCGCAAAAGTATGCTCAGAGGTCGGCCAGGCATTGTTCATATTGATCTCTACATGAAAATATAATAAAATATATATTATACGTATATCGTTTAGCTGTTGTCTGGAGTAACGCAATCGTTGCTATAAGGCGACACTCCCACGCAGACCCCTAATTGACATGTATTATTAACTTCACTCGAACTAGGAACCATACCAGCTGCTAAATTTAGAAACAAAACGTAATCAAGCGAGTCAAGTAGTTTTAAGGTATTTTCCTACATTCAATTATAGATAAGTCATACTTGGTGTTTATAATAATTCTAACAAGCTTTGCCGAACGAGGTATTTTAATGTGTATTGCAATATACTTTATAAAATTTACTGTAAAGATTAAGAATTTAAAATCCAAGTGTCTATTAGTAACATGAAACAGTCTATGATATTAATATAGCCCTACCAAATATGAAATATCTACAATAAAATGACCTTCCTTCGCACACCTATTTGACTGATTAAATTAAAAAAGTTGATATTACTAGCCTAAACTTTGGATTCTTTCTTACTATAACTAAATGCAACGAGAAATTATAGAAACCAAAAATACGCAAGTACTTTGGGAATAAAAATAAACCTATCCACAAGCAGTGATACCAAATAAATGTTTAAATTCTAAAATTCCACAACACAGGGAGACAGTGAAAGATATAGGCGTATAGGGATCACTGTTTTTCACTGCAAAATGGACTTGTTAAAATCAGACTAATATGAAAATTAACATAAAATAACAAAGTAGTCAAATACTGGTTTAGCAAAATTGTTAAGCTTTGTAAAATCAGCAATTAATTAAATATAAAATATAGGGAATAAATGTGAGATCGTGTAGTATGCAGACTTACAGCCATCGAGTTATTCCTCAGACAATGTAAAGGGTGTTGAGGACTAGAACGTGGTGGTTATTCTTAGCCAGAGTGACAATATATCCTTCAGAAGTTATCTTCAATCCGCAGCAGCGCGAGACCTGCAACAATAAACAATTAAATTAAATAAAGGAATTAACAAAAAAAATGATAATAAATAAATAACAAAACATTTTCAAATTACATTCATAGTTTGTGTTACTTGTTACCGATATGGTTTTACTATGCTGGTATCTCGCTATATTACTGCAAGATACTAGGAGAAAAAAAAAGAAAAGAAGAAAAAAAGAAAAAACGGAAAAAGAAAAAAAAAGAAAAAAGAAAAATCGGGAAAAGAAGAGGGAGGGGGTAGGCCGAAACAGAACACAAGTGGTGCTAATGATTACATAACCTATAGTCATTATTAAATTTCAAAAAGTGGAGGCTATTTATATATGAAGAGGAATTATGCTAAGCTAATATAATATACACTTAAAAGAGCAGCAGTTGCTATGTAACAATAAAACCTACCTTTACGTAAGGGCATTCAAATTCAGTGACCAGCACTCCATCGCGCGAGAACACGGCAACGTGAAACTTGTTGCCGTGCGAGTCGCCAATGAGAACGTCGCCTGCGTCAGACACATCGATACCGTTCGGGAAGTTGGTCACATTCTCGCATCCGATACGACGCAAAAATCGCCCTTCGTCGTCGAATACGACCACGCAGTGCCCTTTGAAATCGCACACATAAAACTCCTTGCCTGAAATAAAAAGGTTTTGTTGTAGATAAAAAAATTATCACACTTGAAACAAGATATTGGACTAATATAAGGAATTAAAATTTTTGGCATTTCATGATTACCAATACCAATGAGTAAGAACTAATCATATTCTACTAACTTCTCATCAACTACGAATATTTTTTTATGTTTGTCTTTACCCGCCTAAGTACACATACGCAGTAATGTAGATTATATAATGTTGATTGATACAGAATACAGATAATATATACAATAAAGTACATGGAGACATTCATTCTAACTCACCGCTGATAGCTATATCCGAGGGCTCCCTCATGCACTCACTGCAATCAAACCAGCTCATGAGGTCACCTTCTTCAGACAAGATGAAAACGGTCGGCGTTACGCTATCCACGGCCACAATAAGACCTTCAGCCGTGACAGCCAACCCAGCAACAATATCGATAAATCGCACCTGCAAAAAAAACACGAATAAAATTTTCATTTTCGAAAATAAAATTCAAAGAAAACAATGTTAAGAAACATACAGCAATCTTCTTCAAAAAGTGTCCATTCTTCGTAAATATCTGCATCCGCGACCGTTCGTTCCCGCGGTCGCAGACCACAAACTTTCCAGTAGCGCGAACTACTGCGACTTTACGTGGATACCAAAGTTGACCCTCTTCTTTACCGGCGACACCAAAGTTAAACTTATGGTTCCCAGACTTGTCGAAAACCTGAAAAAGAAACAAAGTTATTATTTATCAAGTTACAAAAAAAAATGTATAAAAAAACTCGAAAAAAAAACTACAATTATTGATATATTGCATGATAACAAAAGTTATGACATAGGCATATACAATACATTGTAAAGATGAAAAATTACCGTGATACGGTGATTGTTGGTATCGGCAACAATGATATCCTCATCATTTCCCAAGCAAAAGCCGTGGGGTGAGTTAAATTGGCCCTTTCCACCACCCAACTGGCCAAATTTGAACCTAATATGCATTGGTGTTGCTTTATTTGCGCGTACAAGCGGAGCGGGCGGAGCTACCAGAGCTGCTTCCTCGGCAGGAGTAAGTAGAGGTCTCCCAGGAGAAACACCGCGCGGTCCAACTCCTCCCATACTACTCACGCTTCCAACGCCGCCATAGCCGTTCACTTCTAGGAAAGAAGATTTTAAATTATATACTGTACTTACTAACAAATAAATAAGCATGATTTAAATCAAAGCCTCACCAGTATTCAATCCCAGCTTAGCGAGTGCTTGCAAATTGTTATACGCCTGCGGAGAATTCAAATCACCAGCAAGTAATTCCGCTAAAGTGAACGAAGGCGCCGGTGAAGCATGAGGGGGTGGGGGTACATCTTTCTCTGCGATACTCGCCAACTGCTGCAAGTTGTACTCAACCATAGATGGCAAAGCAGGAACACCAGAAACAGCACCTACACCTGGTACATTATTAAGATTCACTACTCCCGGAATGGGACCACTGTTGCCAACTGGGCATACACCAGGCACTGCGCCTACACCCGGTACTCCGATACCAGACACACCTCCAACACCGGGCACGCCTACTATACCACCCACAGAAGTCACCCCAGTAACTCGCCGAACGTTTGCGAGAGGAAAATCTTCAAACACAGGCGCATTCGTTATGGACACAGCAGGTGAATGGGAGTTAGATGCCACGGAAACTATGGCCGAAGATTCGCTAGCTCGTTTTCTCTCCTCGGCTATGGTAGCCTCAGTGCGGAATGTACCGAAACTCTCTTCTGTAATCGCATCGAACTTTTCCATCTTTGTAACAAACTCCAGGGAATAATCTATATCGAATTCTGGCGCTCCTTCCAGCAAGCGGGCAAATTGAGAAGCAACAATCTTCTTGAGCATGACTATTTCAGTTCCGTCTCCGCGTCGAAGAAGCTTTGTTGCAAATTTGCAAGCACAATCTATGCGCTGGACAGTTTTATCGACACGATCGAATAAATCCATTACTTTTAATTCTCGCTCCTTATGGAGATGTTCGAGTTCCTCGAGTGCCTTTTCACGGCGTCGTTCCAAAGATGCTTTGTAAGCATGAAAAGCTTCGTTGATTACATTTTCAGCTTCATCTCGTTGGCGTTGTAAATCTCCCAAAGCATCATCAAGCCGAGCAGAAGCGCTCCCGGCAGTAACAGCACGTGCACTTGCTTCCATAATAAAGTTGCGTAGTTCAGCACGAAGATTAGGTTCGGCATCGACAATTCGTTCACAACGGTGCTCCCCGACTTTATGGTCCACGGTGAGACATTCAGTGCAAGCTCCGACTTCACACTCGCAACAATAGAATTTAAGACTTTCTCCAACATGGCGAGTGCAAAAAATTGGTTTATGCACCGCAGTCTTCTCCTTAGATGATCTTAGAGCATCAAAAGGTACTACTCGATGGTTTTCAAAGCACCTCATAAACTCATGGGCAGAATTGCAGTTGGAGCATAGGAAATGAGAACAATCAGTGCATCTCGCAACAGCTGGTTCCTTACTCTTGCAGCAAGTGCAGACAACAGACTGGTCCATGGAGGACACATCAAGAATGTTGGTAATCATGTAATCAGATGGAAGTGATGCAGCTCCTCCACCAGTAATCTAAAATTTAATGACATTAAATTTTTATACCATAAAACAATGTTACTTTCTGAAAAAAAATTTATATGCATTCATTTTAATACCTTGGTCTCTTGCTTGCAGACAGGGCATTCAACAGCCAGATCAAATTTAAGAGAATCTCCTGCCTCATTTACCATCAGCTTGTCAATGCATGCTTCACAGAAAACATGAAGGCATGACAACACTCTTGGGCTGCATAGCTTATTGCTGGAAATACACAAATTGTGAAATAAGACCATGAACACAGTACAGTGAAGATTACTATGGAAGGTTTTATTGAATGAAGAACTTACTCGCAGATTGTACAATTTTGATCTTGTTTCCCATTCTCAGTAGACTCCAAGGACCCTTCATCTCCAAGACTTACCAAACTATCCACATAAAGCTCCCCATTCATTTCTTCCATTTTAACTTATAATTATGTTTGGTGTATAATGTATATCCTTCAGCTGAACAACAATAATCTGAAACAAAATTTACAGATTACTCTTTTGCTAAGTAAAACAATTATGATATTTTATATCTCTTTGTCTATACATATAAAACATATTCACTGCAGCATCATTGGTAAAATACATTTTTTTTTCATGGAAATAGCCAGCAAATGAGCTGATGATCCACCTGATGGTAATTGGCTATCGTCGCCCATGAACGTCAGGAACACCAAAGGCATCACTGGTGCGTTGCCAAGGCCAAGGTATGGGTCATATTTCATCGAAATTTGTAACAAATAGTGTATTCCGTCAGAAAATAGCAGTGTGGGCACACTCAACTCCATTCACCTTCTACCCCCGCTAACTCAATTTTCATAGTAACATAATTATACACTTAAACCACAAGGTAAAATGAACCAAAACCCAGGTAGATTATGGATATAATTGTAGTTCAAAAAGGAAAAATAAACAAATTTAATTTTAGGATAACAGGATGAAATAAATTGAATGATAAAAGAACATAAAATTTGATTGATATAACATAAAAACCTACAGGATTATACATAACAGGTATAACTATGTTTTTGTGGTGTGTTCAAAACAGGTGCCCTGTAATAAATTCAAAACACACATAGTTTTCCTTTGTCTAATATAATAAATTCTCTAGAGAGGCATATAAAAATCTCATTGATTTATGCCACTCATACATTAAGTATTTGTATAAGATTAATTGCTTGAAATGTTAACTGTTAAACATAATTATAATAGATAACAAAACCTTCCTGAAACACCTTAGATCTTTGCTTTGACAGAAGAGAGGATATTTTTAATACAATCCATCTAATGGTAAGTGGCCAACATTGCTCATGGACTTCAGCAACACCCAAAGCTGACCAAGAAGAGAGATAATTTAAAAGAAAGAACTTGTTCCAAGCCCCAAGTTTGGCAGTTAACTATAGTAGTTAGCCAGATAGGCTTAAGGCGCGGGCCACACAGAAAAGACGTAAGACGAAGACGGGGTTCGGACCCGTCGCAGACAGGGCGTCGTTAAAACATATAGAAAAGACAAGGAACGGGCGTGACGGTCGGTGCACACTGGGCTTTTCCCGGCCACAGAATACTTAATCACTATAATAATTAGAACCTGCTCTCCGCGTCCTTTCCGCTCCCCCGCTGGCGCCTACGCACGCCCGCGTCCTGTCCTTTCTGTATGTTTTGCAATAGGGCGCCGACGAGAAAACGTCGTGTCGGGCGTCCCGTCTTTTCTGTATGTTTTACGTCGCGACGGCTGCATACATTTTGTATGAAAGTAGATTAAACGGGCGCCGCGACTGCGACGGGTCCGTGTCTTACGTCTTTTCTGTGTGGCCCGCGCCTTACGGATACCGGTTAATGATTACATAATAATGATGATAATATTATAATCTGGAGCCTTACCACCATGTGGGTCCGCCGACTTCTGTCGATCTTTCACCTCTTACGACAGCCTAGAAATCAATGCATGGGATTGGGGTCAGCATTCAAAGCCACCTCAATATGGCTTAAATGTTTTTACTTTGATACTTTACAGGTCCATTTTAATTTTTCCAGATAAAGAGTTGTCCTCATCAGAGTCTGAGGCATCTTTAGATCTTCACAACATTTGTCTCAAAAAATATGTATATTCATGTATGAATTTAATTACTTCAACCACAAGAGAGGACTCGCTACAGTGGAGACCTAAAGGTTCAAGCAACACTTTATTGAACAAATCAGAATCAGCTATTATATAATAATATAAAACTAAATACTTAAAATAATGAGTGTACTAATCCTATATAAAATAACCTTTATTAATTTATTTATTGAACATCAACATAATGTACACAGTTCAAATTGTTGTGTTATTTGTGGTGATGCAAATGGTGTGATTTGTGCTGTATGTGTTAAGCTCAAAGACTGAAAACGCTCATTGAGCGAAAAAAAAAAACAGCTTACTCATTATAGAATCTGTAAAACATTCACAACTTGCTTGTTTTCGCTTGTTATTTCGCTCAATGAGCAGTTTCGGTCTTTAATTGTAACAGATACACAATATATTGAACTAATAACCTTTGGGTGAGGTCAAAAAGAAAATTAGCAATTGTGATACAAACATTTCATGTGTTTGCATATCTTTAGGAATTGCAATTGATATTCGACATAAAATTCTCCATAATCACGAGAGGGTAATTTAATTCAGTATTTTGGACTCATGTTTTTTTATATTGTGAATGTGTGGTGTGTTTACGCTTGAAATACTTTGAATCTTATAGGTGGCTCCGTTGTTGAGACTCACTAGGGGATCAACTTTACTATTACAGATGCCACCATAACAAAACATAAGCTTTGTGAACAAAAGTATAAAAAAATTAGAATATGGTGTACCTGATTTCAAAAACTGATAGATCAGTCAAATTATCAGAAATACTAAAATGTCACAAACATACACCATGTCAGCTAAGGGCACGATTCCACCAAAATAGTGTGCAGCACATTTGTTTACAAACATTTTGTGCAAAACTCCAGCATTGCACTTTAAGCTAGTATCGCGTTTAGCTGCTGTCTCCACCGGCAAGGCTGTGCGTAACTTTTGTAAACGCACAGTGTGGCACACTTGTGCACAAACATGTTCACTGAGAAGAGTTTTCTGTGTTCAGATGTTAAATATGGACGGGCAGGAAAACGTAGTGCTTTGTGCTGCAGCTTGTGTTTTATTATTTAGTTTGCTTAAAAAGAAACGAAGAATAAAAGCAAGACTGAGTTCGTGAACAACAAGCGTGTACGCGTCGACGCGAGTCCACTGCGTACATGTGTGCGCGCACAAAAGTATACAGATGTGCGTGACAATTTTAAATGTTCGCGCACAATTTGTTACTGTATGCCCGAGTGACTCGACCAGCGTGAACATTTGTGTCGTACACTGTGCATTACAGTGCCGCACAGTTCAGCACACTGGTGGAATCATGCCTTAATATTTATTACATAACTTGTTGATGAAGAAAATTATTTTGTTATTTTGATAATTCATAAAATGTGTTTTAACTCCTGTACAAATAATGGATTTGGAGTCTATAAATCACCACTGAAACAATTTTTTGTTGAATCCTATATATCTACTCATTAATTGCAACCTAGGCTTCAGAACCAGTTGCAACCTCCATAACTTTTTAATGATTGATTTAGTAAAAAAATATGATAAATAGTTAAAGAATAAACATGTAATAAAATAGATTTATAGGCTAACAAGTTATAAACCTTCACGACTGCAACGGAGTGGTAGTAAAACTTTCATTAAAATATTTTTATTACATGGTTTCATAAATATAGACAACAATAATCTAACTAACCTTTGTCACTTTTTATAGTATGTTTTTTGAAGAATTTAAAAAAATATATAGTTTTAATTTAATGTATGTGTAGTGTAAAAGAAGAACAATTCAGCCAAGACTGCATGGATGAAGTGCATTTGCTTGTAGTACAGTAGCATATCTCAAGGATATTATGTTATGGTTGGCCTTGGTGCCATGCCTTATCAATATTATAGTAGAGTGGATTAATCTATCCATTTGCTTGCATATTGGTCTATAATACTTAATATGATTATAGATTAATTAAGTACATAAGTTGATATAAAGTAAAAAATGTGTAGGTAAGTACATAAAAATATAAACATTTTTGAAACTTAAATATTTATCTAAGATTGCAATAACTTATAAATGTTTGCATTGCATGAGATGCAATATAAACAAAAACTTACAAAATGTTAAAGAATAAAATTATTTGATTTGACTGAAGTGTAACTTTTCAACAATGGGTTCTAAAAACCTCTACCTAAACAACTAAATAATTACGATTGCAGTGATATATGAAATGATAAGTCTTTACTACGAAAAGCATAATGATAAGTCTACCTGGGATCTGCAGTGTGCTATTACGACAGTTAGTAGGTACCTACTGCCCATAAAATCTTGAAGCACGCAACACGAATATATTGCCAAGAAACACTTCACTACCTGTTCAAACATATATTTTTTTTATTATAAAACACCAGCACGACTGAATATAAGATCCAACGAAACCTATCTACATACATATAACATACTATCACAAACGCAATGCACCATGCATGATGCAGACAATGGCGAAGGTCGATAGTCCGTTCCCACATGTATTTAACCAAAAAAGGCAAGCCGAAAGATAAAAGATATTATTAAAATAGTAATTACTAACCTTTAACAATAATAATTTGCAGAAAAAGCAGTTAATTAAACGCGCAGAATGTTCTACCACGCCGTTACTATGAGAATACTCATCACTAGGTAAATAAATAAAAAATGAGCATCAAGCTTTAACAGATATTTTTTTAAATAAAATAGTTTCTTCGATGAATTGAAAGTATTGTTTTGTCACGTTCTCATTTTAAAAAGACGAATGAATACATCACTGCTTCGGTATTGATTTTCTGCGTTTCGTTAGTTGCGCTTCACTTCAAATGACTTTTTATCGAACGAACGAATAGCAAATCAGCAAGCAACTCTGAACCACAGATTATCCTACTAGCTTGTCTAGCGATTATTGCCATTAAGGAGATTTTGAAAACTATGTTACAAAAATTGAAAATCAGTTTGCTTTGTTGCTCATATGAAATACTCGTATTTGTTGAACGTTGAACGTTTAAGATGTTTTGTTTTTGTTTAAGATGTTAAACGTTCTAGACACTTTTATAGAAATCTACCAGAATCTGATAGCAAAATGGGGAAGTGAAAAATGAAGACAGCAACACTCTTGAAATTGGATTAAAATTTCTTGATCGTTGATATTTTATTTTAATATTTATTTCTTAATGGACATGGCTGTTATCGTAAGATAATAGTCGTTATGCAATGTCGGAAGCCCTCAGGCAGCATCCCGCAGCCGCATTAAAACTGCCGGTACATACTTGGATTGACCACAATGATTGTGGCACAATCCCTCCATTAATCGTCACTATATAGAGCATCGTGGTGGAGTGTATGCTCTAGGCCCTAGGCGGCCTAGGCCAAGAGTATATGAATGCAAAGCTTCGTAGAAGTACTTGAAGATGGATGACGTCATAACGGAATGACCATTTTTCTATTGTGTCCATGTTATCTATAGTCTCAGGATATAATATCATTCGATCGATTGTGTTAAAATATTTTCAGAAGTGTGGTGCACTTAAATAAAAGTAGTAATTAATTTGCCGTACTAAATAATATTGTTTCATTTCATTATCATCTTAAACAAAAATATCATATAAAAGCATCAGTTTTCATGACATTAGGATAATTTTAAAGAAATTATAATTAAATGTGTTAATTCAATATTATAATTATTTACCACCAGATTATTTAGAAAACATTTTGAAGAACCATATCAAAATAGGACATACTTTTTCTAAGTGTGGATACCCTACAATTATGAAGGACAACCTCAATCCGGCCTGTCATCAGTCCTGGATTTGTCAAAGGCGGCAGCGTCCTAGGGGCCGGGCGGCAGATTTCAGAAAATGATATAATTATGTATTAAAGATGATTTTCTATTAAAAAGTGTCGCAAAAAATTATATTGTTTTTTTACGCACTTTCGTAGTGACTAATTAAGTGCCTTCCTTACTATGAATAGAAAATTATTATTTTAGAAAGATACGTGGGGCGGCGAAAATAAATTGGCCTACACCCATAAAAATATAAATCCGGCACTGCCTGTCATTGGTCGAATAGTTATTCCGTTGTGACATCATCCGTCTTCAAGTACCTCTACGGAGTCATATATCCAGTTAGAGTAATATATCCATGCTCTAGGCCTTCGCAAGAGGAGAGCCTATAATTTATAGAGAGAGACCCGTGCTCAGTGGGTCATTCGTGGTTACACTTATGTTAGTAAAACTCACAAACAAACAAACTTATGTCAGTAAACTCTCAATTGGTGAACAATAAAGAATATTTGTATTGTATTGTATCACAATGTGACGGGATTAGGGAACATACCAAAACCACGTAACCCATTTTTCCCAACTTTTTACCCCCCTCCCCCCCCTTCGTGACCATCCGTAGTATATGAGAAGAACCCCCCCTCCCCCCTAGTTTTCACGTGGCAATTGATAAATACGGTTTTCAATACTTTTTTGCAAAAACAGAGTTAAAAAATATTAATTTTGCTTATATTTGACGACTTTGTGGCGCAATGGTTGCTAAAATATTGACTACGTGACAAAAACCTAACCCCCCCCCCCTCCCCTCTGTGACCAATCGTGGTGTTTTGAAGACCCCCCTCCCCCCCTAAATGAGGCACGTGGTTTTGGTATGTTCCCTTACGATGGATGTCATATTTGTAGGAACCCAATGATATTATATATTAAAAAGAGGCAGATATGTCATAAGCGCGCGCGTTGTGTGACTCAAAAAGTTCCCAATTGGGAACTCTTATTCAGGTGAAGAAAGAGATAGCGATGTAGTTTTGACGCGAGAGCGATAAAGACGTGCGATAAAGCGTGCCTTGCGGACATCAGAACAGATTTTTCGGTTGATTTGTAAGGGCATAACGTATCTATATTTATTTAAACATCATTGTAGGAACCTAAATGCTAAGAGGCTATACCTAGTGGGTTTCATTATTTCATATAAGTCTGCACTTGAAATAAGAGTTGCCAACATATTAAGCGAAATGCAGACTTAAGTGAAACCATGGACAAGAAGTATACTAGTCCTCTTGTCTCTGTGTTCCGTGATACTAGTTGATAACTACTCTGTGTTACTAATGTCAATGTCAAAACTCAAATGTCACGTCAAAGTCGGCACGTCGTCGTCGTCGTCGTTGTCCATCACGTCACGATTCACGAACACGATTTCACGATTTGGTTTTTAAAACATAAATAAGTAGTGTTCACAAAGGGTAGTGTTTATTTATGTACTTTTTGGGTTTGAGTTTTGGTCACGAAGATACGAAAAGAAAGAGATAATCTTATAAAAGAGCAAATAAAATTAAATAGTTTTAGGAATTTTTCAAAGGTGGGACGGAGTATAAGAATTTTTATAAAATGACATTCATAACCAACTGGGAAGAGTTTGAAAAGTCTGCTGAAATGTTATATTTGCGAGATCCCATCAATACTCGTTACAGTACAAAATATTCCCATTCAAAAGGGGTGTTTCTTGCAAAAATCACTGACAACAAAAAGGTAATCATTAAGCATGTACAATAAGGTAATTGTAAGCAGTCCTATTACTAACGAACTTATTAACACCTAATCCTACTCCTACCAAGTCCAGTCCTATTCAAGGTTTGTCACAGATGTCCATTCCATGGGTGGCCAAGGATAGTGACATTGCAAGCTCCCTTGCATTCCTTCTCATGTAAAAAAAGAATAAACAAAATATTCCCGTTCAAAAAAGGCATTTCTCTCAAAAATCATTGACAGCAAGAAGATAATTCATTGTATAATATACTAGGAAATCGCCCTCGCTTCGCTTCGGGAAAAATAGTATAAAAAATATAATATAGCCTATGTCACCCAGGGATAGTGTAGCTTCCTAACAGTGAAAGAATTTTAACGTGATAACGTTTATAAAGACGATGAGCCTGGGAGGCATTCACGAAAACCGAGTAACGTCACGGAAGCGCGCGCAGCATTAGAGAGAGAGGCACGCTAGACCGGCCGTCTCTCTCCCACTCAAGCGTAATCGGTCCGCTTGGAAGGTCACGAGCCACAACGCGCGCAAAGTATCGAGAAAGAGATACGCTGAATAATAATAAAACGAAATATATATCTGTAATTTAATATGTAAAATTGTAATTTTTATTTTATTTTACAATCTTTTGAAAAGAAATGATTTCTCGTAGCTCGTACGTATTATTATTATATGAAAACGAAAATCTACAATAGCGTCATCTCTGTTTATAGGTATGAACTACTTGAAAGAACTTTACACAGTACATCGACTCGGACTTTAGTTGTAGTCAAGAAAATCACAGATGTCGCGCAGCTCCTGATATTTAAAACGATTTAAACCAAATTTTCAACTCAAATATGTTTAAAATCGTATAGTTAGTATGAAATTTAATATTATAATCTAGCTAGATACGCGGGTCGCGGTGGCGCGTCAAGCCATGTTCAAGCTGACACAACTGGCGAGTAGCACCGCGGCTCCGTGCGTAGGGCTTCCATTACGTTCTTACATTACATTATTTATATCATAAATTATTCTTCTACGAAATAGACGTTATCACGTAAAACCATTGTCCGTAAACCGACTTTACAGACAACCAATTTTTTTTCAAATTGGTTCGGTAGTTTCGGAGCCTATTCAATGCAAACAAACAATCAAGTCTTTCCTCTTTATAATATTAATATAGATAATGCAACTTGATATCTATGCTACGACAACCATTTATTAACTTGAATATTATGTTTTGTTACAGTGTCTACAATTCAAGACTGAGGTCCAACAAGATGTACGGAAAATAGATAAGTTCATGTCAAATTTAATGAGGCATATGGCATCCAATGACAATTAAATGTTTAGTAAAAATAGCTATCATGTTTAATTTTATTAATAATTCACGTTATAATGAGTTAACATACACCTTGAAATCAATTGAGATACATATCATAACTGGCCGTTGATCTGATAAGTTTGATGATTGATATGGAAAGCTTTTTTTTAGTTTTTCAGTGTCAATGAAATCAAATATATACCAATTGACTTTATAAAATGACAATATAAATATAAAAACTATGGAATTAAGATTATCATACAAGTTAACGGAGTATGCTGTTTCCTATGAGGATGGTATTGTGTGATGGTTTTGCTGTCACAGTGGTGTCCACTGTACAGTAAGGGCCTTATCACACTGACGGATTCCGAGCGGATTCAAAGCGGAGCGGAGGCGCGACGGATTCGCCGCGGAGGCGCGACATACATAACGTTTTATGAATTTATGACGTACACTACACTCGGTAACAAAATCTATACATGTATCTATATATGTATACACATATACATATATATATATATGTATACACATACATATATATATACACTAGCTGACCCGGCAAACGTTGTTTTGCCATATATAAAAAAAACAATTAGGGGTGGACTACCCCTAACATTTAGGGGGATGAAAAATAGATGTTGGCCGATTCTCATAGATACCGGATAAGCACAAAAAATTTCATCAAAATCGGTCAAGCCGTTTCGGAGGAGTATGGCAACGAAAACTGTGACACGAGAATTTTATATATTAGATATACGGATTCGCTGCGCCTCCGCGGCGCCGCGGCGAATCCGTCGCGCCTCCGCTTCGCTTTGAATCCGCTCGGAATCCGTCAGTTTGTTAAGGCCCTAAGATGGCTTATCTCCTTGTTTATTAGCTATTTAAGCACATAATTATAAAACGAATTATAAGTAAATGCCTAATTTTCGTAATCATCCTATCCTATCCTGTAATTGTCCTACTTCTGGATTTGGGGTTTTGTCTCACAATGTGAGAGCTACAGGCTATGGCTCATAATATAATACGAGTAGATAAATAGTCTGTCACACACACGTGTCTTAATTAAACATTCCTTCAAATAAATAAGTTAATATGACTCTCTTAACATGTCATTTGCACCCAATGATGTTTAATTATAATATCATTGTTTGCACCTATAATACTCGTATAATAAAAGTAACACTTTAGTTGTAGGTAGTGTATGTTGTATTATATTATATTTTTGGATGTACCTGTATTATTTAAGAATTAAAAATTCAAAATCATTTATTCATGTAGGTATCACTGATAGGTACACTTATACTCGTACATGTTTTTTTTATCTACCAGTGTTTCGGAAAGGTGCTTGTTGTTATGTTCAATTTCCATTCAATTATGCAACAAAACTACACTTCGTCATAAATGTCGACGTAACTCCGCTTCGCGGGGTTCTATTTCCGCGTAAAAAAATATACGAATCTAACCTACCGAGCTACCCCATTCTGTTTTGGATTCTGATAGTTTTTTTTCATTGCGGGAGTTTCGCCCCCCGAGCTCCCCTTATAGGGGGCTTCGCCCTCCCATATTCCCTTAGTGGGGGCTATGCCCCCCATCCCCCTTAGCGTGGTGCACTGCCACCCGCGCCCCCTGTCACGCTGAGCAGAGCATGAGCCCTGATCGTATTTATTTCCGTGCTCAATAGGAGGCAATACTTATCGTGATTATGGCAACTAGGTGTTCAATTTCAATTCAATTACGCAGCAAAACTTCACTTCAGTTCGTCATAAATGTCTACGAAACCCCGCTTCGCGGGGTCCCTATTTCCACGTAAAGAAAAATATACGAACCTAACCTAATCCATTCCATTTTGGATTCCTATAGCTTTTTTCATTGCGAGGGGCTTCGGCCCCCTAGCCCCCCTTGTATGGGGCTTCGCCCCGCCTTCCCCTTAGCGTAGGCTCTGCCCCCCGCACCCCCTGTCACGGTGCCTTTATAGTTTCGTCATGTCCGTCCATCCGCAGGCGCAGCATAGCGCAGGTGCTAGAAGACTATTATTTGGCATACATCATCATGGCATGCATGGACATTATATATTTATTAAAACTATGGTAGAATAAAATCTTTAAAAAACCTGTTTTCACTTGGTTTCCAGGGTCCTTCCCTACTGGTAAGGTGAATATTATATAGTCGATAAAACAACTACGGAACCTTACCCTACATTGCGCGTGGCCAATGTGACATCCACTTGAGCGGTTATTTTTAATGTAAATAATCGTAGGATTCCTTGTATCACAGGGACCATGAAAATTAAAAAATCACAAATATTCTTTAAACGACCTGAGAACAAATTAACATTTATCTGTCACAGAGAAGTGTCTACCTCGGGCGGAAATCGAACCCGACACCCCTCATTTCACACTCAAAGTAATCAAGTACCTACCATCAAGGCTGCAGCTGCTACGGTCGTCAAACGAGTCACGCAATGGTAATTGGTAACTGGTAAATATCGTCTATGGCCTATGCCATGCAGACCACAAAAAAGTGAAACTCCAATAAAAGTGATCTTGCGCTAGTACTTCTTCATCCACTTAACAAAAAGGGGCGTAGCGTGCTGGGGCAAGGAGAGGATGGGACTTTTAAGGGGCGGCTAAATGTCACATTAAATAGTACCTACTAATGTCTCGATAATAGTACCTACCTCAATGATGTTTAAATAAATATAGATACGTTATGCCCTTACAAATCAACCGAAAAATCTGTTCTGATGTCCGCAAGGCACGCTTTATCGCTTTATCGCACGTCTTTATCGCTCTCGCGTCAAAACTACATCGCTATCTCTTTCTTCACCTGGATAAGAGTTCCCAATTGGGAACTTTTTGAGTCATCACAACGCGGGCGCTTATGACATATCTGCCTCTTTTTAATATATAATATCATTGACCTACCTACTAGTCCGAGACGTGGTGCTTTACTATTGGCCTAATCCACAAGCTCGGAGTAGCACAGCGGGCTATGGAGAGGGCTATGCTCGGTATTTCTCTACGTGATCGCATCAGAAACGAGGAGATCCGTAGACGAACAAGGGTAACCGACATAGTTCAAAGAATTAGCCGGCTGAAGTGGCAATGGGCTGGCCACGGACGGTACTTTTGCTTTGAAAAGTAAAATGAACCGTGAAATTTTAGGGGTAGTAGTTGCAGTGTAGGAGGCGCAGTAATTAAAAGGATCTGTCTCCGCTTCATTGTTGGCTAGCAATAGTAGCAATGAATCATAAGCAAAGCAAAGCAAAACTGGGCTCGGGAATCGGGATCTTCTCTCACGATGTGAGGGGTACCTACAAGCCATAGTCTACCACGCTAGCCAAGTGCAGATTGGTAGACCTCACACACGTTTGAGAACTTTATGGAGAACTCTCCGGTGTGCAGATTTCCTCACGATGTTTTCCTTCATCAAAGCAAGTGATAATTATCTTGTAATACAACATAATATTTGAAAATTATAGGTGCGTGCCACGATAAGAACTCGGGCCCCTGCATTTGGGAGACCAACGTTTTAACCGCTAGGCTATCACTGCTTCTAGTGCTTATATGCATCAGCATCCAAATCTATTTGGTTTCTACAGAGTAATTTGGGTAAGTAATAAGACTAATAAGTATATGGACAATCAAATATGGCTGTAAAAATGCAGCACCGTTGTCCGTTGTAAAATAGTTGTAAATAAAAAAAAAATACGCCAACACTTTTCACAAGCGATATTAGGCAAAAGTTTTTAATATGAACAGCCACGCTGTTCTCATCATGACTGTATTCGGGTAACATTGACTTTTGTTGGAACAATGATTATAAATTAAGCAACATTTTAATTATTTGGTAGTTCATTACTTTAATAATATAATAAATATGTATGTATTGGAAGGTGTAATTATTGAATTTTTAATTTTAAGTCAATAATTATTGCCGAAGTATACTTAACAGATAACAGTAAAATTAAATACGGCAGTCGGCAACACTCTTTGCCCAAATTCTATCTTGATTCTCGACAGAACCAATATCTGTCAAAAATGTTGATGGACATTGGACATGTTATTTTACTGTCATGCAGTGTGAAACATAAATAAAGCGTATTAGTTTTCTAGAAATCATGACTTAATACTCAGGCCTAAGCTATTAAAATGATATAATATATTTAGAGAAAATAACTGCCACTTACATATTTGTTTTTAATTAATGACATTATGGATGGTTTAATTCACGCGGCATTGGAAGCAGAGGCAAGTAAAAAATTGTTTTTTGGTTTAATATAGTTAGTTCATTAAAAATATTGCATGAAAAAGTGTTCAAAACAATATAATCGTTATTATTTCAGGTAATACTAAACCGGGCTAAACATGTAAATACAAACATAACACAATTCGACAGTGGTGTCCCAGACCATAAGATGACTTGGACTCATGAAAAAATGCATCTCGCAGAAACTGTAGACGATTCAAGAATGAAATTTCAACGAAATTCTACCAGTTCGACTGGTTCTAAAGCAACAGGAAAGTTTGATTTGTTTAAAAAGCTCCATGAGTTGTACAATGAGCTAAGTAGAGAAGAATCGTCACAAACCAGTTATGTGAGTACTATATTTTATAAAAGCGAGATTTGTTACACCTGTATTATATTTAATTCCCTTAAATTTAGCCAGAGTTCTTTACAAAGTGTTTGAAGATCTATTCGCCAGCTACCCGATTTTCAAACATTTCTATAACACCCAAAACAATCTTATTTTCTCATTGTTTTTAACTGTTATGAGAATTTTATACAGTAAGATTCTGACTGTCAAAATGCTGAATAAATTGAACAACACAGTAAACGAAAAATTTAATAAAAGCGCAATGATAACTCATTTACAGTTTAACTAGGTCATAATCGAGGCATAGTTTTCTCTAGTATAAAAATAATAACTATGTAGGCAATTCATAGTAGTGGTGTATAAATGCACTTAAATTGCTATTTTAAAACATTTTTTGAATTGTTTTCCTTGTTTTTACTCTTTACGCTAACTATTTTATTCTAAATTTTCAGCAAGGACTGAAGACCACATCATATTTATTAGAAAAATTATTAGCAATATATAATCTTAACACTTTGATAATAAACTTATATCCTGGGAATAAAGGATACTCTTTATCTCTGAAAGTTAATGGGAACATGCAATACCTTCACCCACCGGACGCTAATCATGTAAGTTGTTGTAATAACTATCATTATGTTATATTATAAAAGCATTAAGTGATATCCTAAAGGTCCAAACTTAATATCCAAACTAAGTTTAGCAGTCAGTCACAATAGTAAATCAGATATCTTGTGTGTATATTTAAGATATCATATTACCTTACTAGGCATCTTCGAGCCAAGAGGAGACCTTAATAGAGACTCCTCGGTGGCCATATGAAGAGGAGGAGTTACTAAGTTACATTGACAATGAAGAGTTACCAGTGGTGCTTCTAGATCTTTTGGAAACTGAGCATTCCTGTCTGTTTTACTCGGGTTGCATAATAGCTCAAATAAGGGATTATAGACAGGCATATCCCAGTTTTATGTGTGACACACATCATGTTCTTCTAAGGCCTACCAATCAGGTGAGTATCCATGTCACCAGCAACAGTATATATTTTCTTACAATTAGGTCATGAATACATTGTAGGTGATATGTTAATATCTTTTATTTTGCTTTATTTTGCTGCTTTATTTATATTAAAATTACTACTTATATAAAGTTTGTGATAAATTGTATCTAATTACAGAGACAATATTTTCATACATATTTTGAAAAATGCTGCTTATTTATGTTACTTTTTATATTTTATTTAAAACTTTGATTAAGATACAATAATTACTTGCACATTATATCATAATAATCATTCAATATGGGAATAAAAAACCATCAAATTAGATTTTGTAATTTAAGGTTCTCCTTATTAATTCTTATCTAGTTATTTTTTAAAACAATTAGCAAATACTATGAACCTTAATATTGCCACTTATCATTACAATTGAATCTTGCTATGTAACGTTTTATCCATTCAACTCAGTGGCCGTACATCCATAATAGCTGAAAAGCCCAGCCTACTATCATTGCTTTACTATCATCACTCTGCACCTGTTAACACTCATATTATTATATTTGTTGGTAAATATTATATGTATGGAATGGAGTGTTCTGTGTTGTCGGGCCAAAGATCCCGAGATCCTGGGTTGTACGACACAACTGGGCTTGCCTTGTTCTGACGACCTAGGCACACCACTGATTTTACTAATATCTATCACTATCACAAAGTTAGTTGTAATTTGACATTGCACTCTGCAGCTCTTTGAACCCCAGTCTTAGCAAAGGTCATTAATGCATTGCTACACCTGAGGATTGAGATGATTGGCTTCATTTGTAACCACTGAGAACTAATGAGAACATTATAGAGAACTCTCAGGCCATAAGTTTTAGCACACTATTTTCTTTCATCAAAGCAAGGAATCATTAGATTTTAATACAGACATTTTAAAATGCATAGCATGTCACTGTCTTCCGACTAGGAGACCAACGCAAATAGTTTTACATTGTTGGTAATATAAAATTTTGTGATTTAGAGTATAATAACCGATGCAATGTGCATTGGTGGGCGATGTGGTTGGGTGGGTGAGGAACGGGGGGCGTTAGAAGCACTAGAAGCGGCCTTGGTGCATGCAGCTGCGCCGCCATTGTGCCTGGAGCCCCGGCCGGCTGTAGGCCTCCTTGCGGCGAGACTCCATGCAGCACCCCGGCTATTCAATACTCCACGGATACGAAGACAAGCGAGGAAATTTTCCCAGGTATGTGGTTCAAAGTGTTTTTTGAAATAAAACTCTGCTGATGTTAGTTAATAATATTTCAATAGTTTTTAGGTACAACTAGATAGTACAGATGTACTATATGAATATGATTGTGCATGAAGTGTAAATGTTTCCAGACTTCCTCGGAGTTTAAACGCTTTAAACGCAAATTGCAAAAGATAAATGTATGATTTCGAGTTTTTGATTGGTTTACGGTTTTGTTGTGTATTTACTCTAAATAAAAATATTTTCTTTCTTTCTTTCTATCATCCATATCTCTCATACTCAAGGAATCCTTATACATAAGGGTGTAAGTTTATAAACGTATAGATATATTATTCGAAGACAATAATAATATTTGTTTTTTGCAATATGAGTATGTATATACAGGGTGTATATATACAGGATATAGCATTGCAAATATGATTAAATTGGATGATACATTAAGAAAGTATTAGGCAAATAACGTTAATGAAACTAAATTAATCATTTTCGTAGCACTTTCTATTTTACAAACTAGTTCATTTATTTCAATAAGTTGGTACCTCTATTTTATGAATGAATCTGGGCAGTGTTTGTTTTATCTGTACACATACAAAGCCAACCGCATAAAGAACATAAAAAGAGACGAGAATTGCTGTTAATTAATAATGTATTCATTTGCATTTGTTTTTTAAATTTTAAACACTCAATAAATATAGGACTTTTTTTTCAGGTTGCAGTAAACAGGAAAAGAAAACTAGACCAATTCACACACTTCCATGGTTTGGAACTTTTAGAATTAATACATCGTCAAAGAGCGAAAAATAGCCGGCAGTCTGTACCTCATACTAGACTAACGTCAAAATATCCTAAGAAACCACCGGAGGTAAATATATTTGTTTAATTTTATTTGCTTTATAGGCCAATCTAAAGTTAATAAAATATCTAATTCAAAACTTTAAAATAATTTAATGTAGAAGAAGAAATGGCGAAAGAAACTCCTGAGCACTAGAAATAATAAGTGTTTCCCATCCAAGGGATGTTCTATTTAATAGATTGGTAAATCTGAAGAAAACATTTACTAATTTCAATATAATTTAATTTTGTTTAATTCATATAAAGACAGATCAAATGCTCGTAGTCATTGTCCGTTAATGTATACGCCCAGATAATTTAAGGCAGTCAAATAGACACTCTATTAAACTTGCCAACTAAATGGTTCATATGTTATGTTGTCTTTAAAATGATTATAGCCAACAGTTAACAGGACTTTTATTCTATTTCAGGTATTCAAGCCCATTGAGCCACCAAAGATGGAGCCTTTGCCCCTCGCATTACCCAATGACCCAACTGGGCCTCTACAGATCGCTCGCTCGTACGAACGGCCTAGAGCAACACCAGACTGCCAACCGCAGCTAGTAGAGGAATACATATTAGAGACAGAGAAGACAACACCTCACGCCGGAGTTGGCTTCTTCCATATAAAACTTTCAATACTACAAAGGCCGTCCGACCAAGAGTTCCTAGGGGAATTGTATGTGGATAGGGACCATGTTGAAGGAGAGAGAAATGGTGCTGCTTGTCGATTTTCTTTAGGTGAGTCTCCTAATTAAAGCTTTTAGAACTTAGATTATCCGGGCTTGAGTTGTAACAATAAATTGTCATTAATTTTGGCAATTCCCACTTGATCCATCCGTAAAGTAAAAACAACTAATATGTATTTAACATGTAATATGTATTGTTTAGAATAAAGTATATTATGTTGTAATTTTTCACAAAGCTTACAAGGTAATTGCATTATCAGTTAACATACAGATACAATATGATTAAAAAATAATCTATCTATATCTATACTAATATATAAAGAGGAAAGATTTGATTGTTTGCATTGAATAGGCTCCGAAACTACCGAACCGATTTGAGAAATTCTTTCACTGTTGGGAAGCTACACTATCCCCGGGTGACATAGGCTATATTATATACATTTTTTGTACTATTTTTCCCGGAGTGAAGCGAGGGCGATTTCCTAGTAATAGATAAATGAATAATGTGTAATATGAATTTTTTCTATTTTAAATTTTTATAGGATCAAGACTACAAGCAAATAAGTACATACAACAGTTTACTGAAATTTTTACTGAGGAAGGTAGAAAATCAGTAAGGATAAAACATATTGTTCCTGGGCAGTTGCCAAGACTTTCATTTACGGGCGGAATGAGAAATGAAATGGTGAGTAAATTACAATTTTTCGACCTAAATACAAAATATTGAATCCACAGCTCAATTTTATTGGTAGTGAGTGATAATAGATTAAACCGTAATGGACCAAAGCATAATAATGTCTATGATCTTTAATAAAAACTATAGTGTTGAATTATGGTTTCAACCCTTAAACCTCTTGAGGAGGCTTAGAACATACTCCTCTAAGCTGCTCCAAAATGGTTACTCAGATTGCTCCTTAATAAAGAATCACCATACATTATGTACTAAGGAGCGATTTAAGTAAACGTTAGTGACTCTGAGTTGGGGCGTTTGTGGCTAACCCAAGTGTCGGAAGCTTACATGCCGTCCGATTTTATTATAACGATTGTTATCCTATGATAACAAAAGGGACCGACGGCATTGCGTGCCATTTGAAGCACAGAAACGCTTGATATATTTTTGCCACAACCCAGCAACCATCACACTATCACATACTGAGTATCGACATAAGCCGTAGCAATGAATTCAATGTCAATTATAATGATTAATTATTGTATATATTTTTCATAGCAGAACCAGCAATTGCTGTTGCAACGGTCGGCCGCAGCGGCGAGTAGTTCTACTGTACAGACGCATGCTACCACAGTACCTGTTGTGTAAGTAAACTAATATTGTAAAGAGGAAAGTTTGGATTTTTTGTTTGTTTGTCTGTAATGGATAAACCCAAAAATTACTGGGCCGATTTAAAAAAATATTTCACTAATAGGATGCTCTATTGTGTCTTGTAACATGTATATTTTATGAAAAAAAAAATAGGAATATATGTTCGAAAACCGAAACAAAGCGGGCGGAACAATATTTTACGGAAAAATATTTCACGGTCGATTTTAGACGTAGCTAGGTAAGGCTAAAAATCCTTCAATGCATGAGTATCCTCAACATTATGCCGGGTAGTACAGACCTCAACTACCTCTAACAGGAGGAGCCTGGTGCCGTAGTAGTTCAGTCAATAAAGTAATTGTAGAGTGCGTGAGCGGGAACCTAAGCGATTTCTTCAGAAACTTATTCAGGGTGCTTAGGGAGATAACATACTAAAAGTCCTGGGTTCTAGGAGGCGAGCTGGAGGGAGGGGGGAGGGACAAAGGTCCCAATTTTAGGTTTTTCGGCAATATCTCAAAAACGGTGCGTTGTAGCAAAAAATGTTCTAAGATGAAATGAAAGCTTATAAAATTCTCTATAACTTTAATTCTGTACACTTTTTCCATATCCCCAACCGTTTTTGAACTACACGCTCCAGAAATGTAGAAATTTAAGTTATTCAGCGTGATGACCATTATCTGATGCGAAAATTATCTTAAAATTTATTGTAACCTGAGCTGGGAGTACCTCCAAGTGGTGAAGGCTGTAACAGTAAGAAGTTGCGTTTTTTATAACAGTGGATAACTGAGCAGAGACGGGAAAACAATCATGATATTGATAAATATTGCTTTTCGCTCAATATCTCTAATGCTCGCTGTAGGAAACGCGACTGGTATACATTCCTTCGGGTTTAAGTTATTATAGGTTTTCGTAATTTTATTTTGTTTGGCACGGTAGCCTAGCCGGTAACGCAGGGGGGCAGACATAAAATATTTTTTTCAGATATACATATACACTGTAATTAGTAACACAAGTGGGTTATCCAACATGAGTACTAATAAGAGTCCTGTATGCATTTTGTATGTGACGAGGATGTCGTTGAAGGAAGTAACGATGTCTCCGAGGGAAATAAAAGCGAATACTGGGTCTTATTAAAGCTAGTAAGGAAAGAAAAGACGACAAATATCGAAGTTTCCTTGACTTGACATCCCTTTTGATTTATATCAGTTGTCGTAAAAATGACATCCGAACTGACACCATAAAAATGATGTTAGGCAGGCACCTTTATATATGAAGAGGCAGTTCCGTTGCAGCTCAGACCTTCTGCTCCATCATTTGACCCCAAGAATCATTGTTTCTTTATGTACATATTGCCTTAATGAAGACATAAAAAAGCCTTTGAACAAAAGCACATTCAGTTGAAACTCTAGCTGTAAAACATCGTATCAAGGAGGTATGTTCTTCTGTGCCTGTATAAAGTATCACGAAAACACTATTACTCACTTGTGAAGCCTTGTCAGTTACCCAAAACTCCACAAAGCTGAGATCCCTAGAGATACCCATGTCATAGAGGCTATGGAAGAATTTTTTGCTTACATGGATTACTTTCCCATGATGAGATACTCGTTTATTTGTTTGTATTTTTTTGAAATACTTTTTTATATCTTCATTTAGGCAACATGCACATGAAAAACAATGATTGTTGAAGTCAAATGGTGGAGCAGAAGATCTGAGATGTGACTGCTCTGCCTCTCCATTACATAAAGATGCCTGCCTAACGTCTTTTTTAATGGTGTCAGTTCGGGTGTAATTTTTACGGCACTGGTAATCAAAAGGTATGTAAAAGGAAACTTCGATACTTGTCGTGTACTAGCTTTAATAAGATCCAGTATACCCGTTTCTTTCCCTCAGAGACATCCTTACTTCCTTCAACGACATTCTCGTCACAAACAGGATGCATACAAGACTCTTATTTGTACTCATGTTAGATAACCCAATTGTGTTACTAATTACAGTGTATGTACTCGTATATCTGAAAAAATATTTTGTGGCTGCCCCCTGCGTTACCGGCTAGGCTACCGTGCCAAACAAAATAAAATTACGAAAACCTATAATAACTTAAACCCGAAGGAATGTATACCAGTCGCGTTTCCTACAGCGAGCATTAGAGATATTGAGCGAAAAGCAATCTTCATCAATATCATGATTGTTTTCCGGTCTCTGGTCAGTTATCCACTGTTATAAAAACGCGATTTCTTACTGTTACTGCCTTCACTACTTGGAGGTACTCCCAGCTTAGGTTACAATACATTTTAAGATAACTTTCGCATCAGATAATGGTCATCACGCTGAATAACTTAAATTTCTACATTTCTGGAGCGTGTAGTTCAAAAACGGTTGGGGATATGGAAAAAGTGTACAGAATTAAAGTTATACAGAATTTTATAAGCTTTCATTTCATCCTAAAACATTTTTCGCTACAACGCACCGTTTTTGAGATATTACCGAAAAACCTAAAATTGGGACCTTTGTCCCTCCCCCCTCCCTCCGGCTCGCCTCCTAGACGCCAGGACTTTTAGTATGTTTTCTCCCTAAGCACCCTAAATAAGTTTCTGAAGAAATCGCTTAGGTTCCCGCTCACGCACTCTATACCCTCTTTTGAGTCATTCCTTGACTGGACTATAGCTTATATTTATTTATTTATTATTTATTAAACCCTAAGTAATGAAACGCAGACTTAATGCTTAAAGCATTCTCTGCCAGCCAAGTGGGAGAACAAAGAAGGCGGTAACAACAAAGAGAGATAAAAAGAGAAGAGTCTTCTTAGCATTAAGAGTTATATTATGATTTGGTTAAAATATCAATGGTTTGGTAAAATTGTTTCACAGGTCACCTGCAATAGCGGCTACTTCCAATGTTCACTCAACAGCGCGACAGCTCCCAATTTTGGTAAGAATGTATTCATTTACGTCATTTACCAAACAACAGTGTACAAATTACATTATATGGTATAATTCATACGTTTAAAATTGTTTGTTTGAAAATAAAATTATTCATTTATTGATTTTCATTTTTTGTACCTCGCAATGTGTACAGAAACATAAATTAGACTTAATGCTTAACGCATGCTATCCCAGTGAACCTTTGGGCAGAGAAAACGATGAATGATAATTTCAAATGTTTACTTTATTTTCATGTTTGAACTTTAGATTTTATAACTCCTACAAGTTACTAAAATTATTATTTTTTGCAGCAAGCGCAACTCCAACAAGTAGGAAGCGTAGGCAATATTGGGAATGTGGGCGCGGTGACGGCTGTAGGCACAGTGCTGGGCAACGTGGGCGCAGTGGGCAACATTGCGGCCGTGGGCAACGTTGGCACTGTCAACAACGTAGGCGCTGTCGGCAACATTGGCACCGTGGGAACCATCGGTGCAGTTGGCAACATTGCCACTGTTGGCAATATTGGCACTGTTGGGAACGTTGGCAGTTTGGGTAATATGACCGCTGTGGGCAACGTGGGCGCCGTGGGCAATGTGGGCGCGGTAGCGGCTGCAGCAGTGGCCGTGGATACTGTGCTCAAACAGCAACCTTCGCCTACTACGCCACGATTGTCGCCTCAGGTTAGATTTACATTTTTAATTACCGTTTCATAGAATTCATAGAGTTATACTACACACAAAAAAATCGCGGCAGAAGGTGAACATCATGTGCGATGACTGTTTTGCACGTTTTATTGCACCTTCCGCCACGAAACTTAGTAGTAGTAGTAGTTATTTGATTTGTTGACATATAAATTAAGTAAGTAACAGTTAAATTTACGCTGCAGTATAGCCCTAAAAGAACATTAAGTTTTTGTAATCATGAGTCGTGTGCACTGTAACGGTAGCAATGTCGCTAACTACCATAAACTAACAAAAATACCAACATTTTCCTTATCAAAAACAAGCAATGGTTTCAAGTTCAACATTGTGTTCATCATTAGGTCCACGATATCCACTCGACGCAGGCGTCAACGAATCAACTCCTCGCGCAGCAGCTGACGAACCCACCGCAACCCCTCAACCCCCAGAAGATGCAGTCCGCCATCATACACATACAACATCCACTCATGTCTAGCGCGGGCACGTCACAGGTACAGTAATCTACAAACTTATTGGCCGGGCTGAAGTTAGGCGCAAGTCGATGCGTAGAACTTATAATCTAAAATTTTAACAAAAAAAGGACTTCAAATGAAGTATACATCCTTTCCAATAACAATAAAGAAAGAATCATCGAAATCGGTTGGCGTGATATTGAGTTATTCGTCCATTTGTCGCGCACGGGACCACATGACAAGCACCGGCTTTCGATTAAAAAAAGAATCATCAAAATCGGTTCACCCAGTCGAAAGTTCTGAGGTAACAAACAAAAAAAAATACAGTCGAATTGAGAACCTCCTCCTTTTTTTGAAGTCGGTGAAAAATAAGGTATTAGTTCTCCTTACTCCTCTCGCGTTCTCCTCGCGCAGTTGTGCCAACTTCAGCCCGGCCAATAAGTTTGGAGATTGCTGTATGTAGTGTTTCTTGAGAGGTAGAAACGTTCATAGCCCGGCTTGTAACTTCCGACACTCGAGTTGGCCATTTACCCTTTTACCAATCCGCACTGGAGCAGCGTGGTAGAGTATGCTCTAGGCCAGGAGGCTAGAAGACCCATGTTCAGTAGTGACCCATGATGGGTTGAGGCCAAGAACAATTTTTAAAATCTATACTAATAAAACTAATATGACGTAATAACTCATAGGTCATTAGGTCCTTATTAATATGTCATCTGGTTGACACTGTTTATTAATAGTCTGTAAACAAAAAAATTCATTCCGGCAGCCTCGGTACAGTATAAGATATTCAGAGGTTAGGTATAAACCTCTCCGAGCAAGTTGGGTGTATCTCTTAGATGATGATATATTGATAATTAAAATGTTATATTTACAGGTACAGAGTATACAATACACAAATACAACGACAACGCAGCAGAAAGCGACGATAACTAAGCCACGGACAACGAATCCAGCAATAAATGCGCTTGTGACTAGTCTTATGAATTCGGCCCAACAGTTTCAACAAGGTATATTATTTAAAATTACATTATTTTGTCAATTTTACTAGCCGCGTTTTAGAGATCTCTTCAGTTCCAATTTTTACGTTTGAATTTTTTTTTATAATAACAAACAATGCAATATTAGATTTTTAGTTACAATTGAACCCAAGACTGGCCAGTCGTCACGTACCATCAGGTGGAATTCAGTCAAATTTACTTAAATAAAATAAAGGGACAGCTAGATATATACATATATAAAAACAGCTGTTGTTCATGTTAATTCAATTAATTATACTACCTTAATAATTCAATTACTATTACTAAAGCTACGTATAATTTATAGTAAATAATAATTTTTAATAAATTCACTTTAAACAATAAAAGTTTTTTTCTATTCCCAACAGCAGCAGCAAATCAAAACGCAGCAAAAGCTGCAGTAAGCTCAGCGAATAGCAACGCGACGATACTGAATCTCCTAAACAGTGCGCCAGGCCTGGGGACTCTCAGCGGGTCTATGGGCGGGTCGCTAGCGGGGGGGCTCGCGGGCGGGGGGGTAGCGGGTGGGGGGCTAACGGGCGGGGGGCTAGCGGGTGCAATACCGGACGAACATAAGCTGTTAACGCGGACGGTCTCCTTGCAACCGGCACGCCTGTTGCCCGCGTCTACCGCGCCACATACAAACCCCACCTATACGCATCAGGTAGGAAACAAAGCCTGCTTGTCTACTAGAGTGAGTGAGGTTATGGGCATACAGCTTATAACCCAAGGGCAAGGTTACCTGAGTATTATTTATATCCGTATTGGAGGGGCTTAGAATACTAATTCCAATCCTACGATGGATGGGTGTCGTAAGAGGCGAATAAATCCGGCCGGATAGTGTTAGGGTTCCTCGGAGGGATTATATTGGCAATATTGATTTTAGTAGTTCATTATTACTATTATTATTTCTCCATGGGATCCGCCTGGATAGCTAGCACCCTCTTGCTTCAGTCAGCCGCCAAAAGACTCGTCGTGTTCCGTCTGTGGGCTTGTGAGCCAGTTCTTTCTTTCTTTATCTTCTCTTTCATGGCCGGCAATCCATCAGTGATGCCTTTGGCATTGCTGATGTCCATAGCCACTTATAGCCACTTATCAGGTGGCTTGTCAGTTCGTTTGTCAGCTATTTCCCTTAGTAAACGCCACGTTGTGTACACATCAGGTGATGACGGCGTACACTCGCGACAACGAGTCGACGAACGTGTCGAGTAGCGAAAGTGCGCTGTTAGAGCGGTTGATGGGGCCCGAGCCGGCCGCCACGCCGCCCGCGCAGCAGCAGCCGCAGCCCGTGTGCCACTTGCAGGTAGGGAGAGGAGGAGAGAGACAGAGAGAGAGAGAAGGAGGGGGAGGGAGAGAGAGGAGGAGGGAGTGCGATAGAGAAAGAAAGGAGGGGGAGGGAGAGGGAGAGAGAAAGAGGGGAAGAGATATAGAAAAGAAGGGAATAAGACGGAGGACGAGGGAGGGGGAGGGAGGTAAAGAGAGACGATAATGACACAGGTTTATAAATCAATTGCTGCAGTTATTTTATGATTAAAATTTTAATGCCGTAGTTAGGAATAAACTTGAAACAAGTGTATGCGTCTGACATCCATATGAGTCTACTTACACACTTATGGTTGTAAAAGTTCAAAGGCTTTATATGATGCGAAGTTTCACAGTTAGGTAACTTGATGAATGTTTTTGAGTTGGGATAAAATTTACTGTCTCTTATTTATTTAATGAAACAACGCCAACATAATAAACACTTAAAGAAACTTAACTATTTCTATTTCAGGGTTTAAGTTTAACATCCCTCCAAGGGTTGCAAGGGCTGCAGGGGTTGCAGAACGTGCAAGTACAAATCCCAGGTCTGTCCGCGCCGATATCGTTGTCGTTGAACGTGTCGGCGCCGAGCGGGCTTCTCGTGTCCGTCCCCCCCACCACCTCGGTCGTTCTCACTAACCAACCGTCGGTGCTATCGCTACCTATTGGTAAGTTGATGTTGATGTTTACGGCTTAAAACATTTATTTTCTCAAAAGATTTTACAAAAAATCACTTACTGAGAAATTACAGTTATAATAATACAATAAGTCATAAGCCAATTCAACGAACAATGTTAGATATGGAGGGTAAGTGTAACAAAATGTTTGCAAGTGATCAGTTCAAGTTATAAAAACTGGAAGCGGCGTAAATTAATTGTTTTCTTAGGCTCATGCTATAGTGGATTGATAAGTTTGAAATATTTTATGACTGTCGTTTGCACTGAGTTAATAAGAATACATAATATGTTACATGTAGTTTTAAATAAACATATGTTTAACTTTAGTTATGTAATGCTTAACTCTATTTCACTACGGCCGAGAGCATTGTTTTATCGGATAACTATCCGTTATCCTGGAATAGCGAGGCTTCAACCCATTAATGGCCCACTACTGAGCACGGGTCTCTCTTTAGGAGGCCTAGAGCATACTCCACCACGCTGCTCCAGTGCAGATTGGTGGAAGGGATAGTGGCCAACCCGAGTGTCGGAAGTTATCAAACCGCCCGAGGGCCTTCGACATGGCTTTACGACTGTTATCTTATGATGACAACCGGGACTGACAGCTTTACGTGCCCTCCAAAGCACGGAAACGCTCAAGAATTTTTGCCACTAGCGGTCACCCATCCAACTACTGCGCCCGCTGTTGCTTAACTTTGTCGATCACTTAGGATCGACGCAAGGCTATGAGCGAAAATAGAATAGCGTAGAGAGTTTTAAAGTCCAAGCTCGTCCGCTATGTTTTCGTCGTTCAGTGTGGAGGAAAACTTACAAAAAAATTTTGAAAATTCAATCCCATAAAGGGTAAAAATAGGGTGTCAAAGTTTGTTTGAGTATAAAAATAATACGTGTGTACTTGTTTATATTAGTATGTATAGTTATTTATGCATGTATAGAATTAGTATATAATAAAAGCTTTTAACCCTACTTTATAATGATAAATAAAAAAAACATTCACGGTGTGTGCTTACAATCCTTGCGTGTACTCGTGTTTAGCGGCGCGCGTTGTGTCCGCAGCGCAGCTCATGTCGGGCGGCGTGAAGGGCGCGCGGGGGGTGGGCGTGGGGAACGTGGGCAGCGTGGGCAGCGTGGGGAACGTGGGCAACGTGGGAAGCGTGCAGGTGGTGAGGGCGCCCCGGCCCGCGCGGCTGCCGCGCCCCGCGCGCCCCCCGCCCCCGCACACCCCCCCGCATCAACCCACCGCGCATCATGTGCAGCTCGCGTCGCCGGCTATTGTTACAGCAGGTACTTCCAATAAATAATAATGTGTTAATGTATGTATGTATTATTGACGACCCTGTAGCCTAGTTGGTAAAGGCCCTACCTGCGAAGCGAAGGGTTTCGGGTTCGATTCCCGGCCGGGGCAGATTAATTTTGTATGATAGATAAATATTTGTACTCGGGTCATGGATGTCATTGTGATGTGCTATATGTGTAGTCCATGCCACCCGCGCGGCTATGCAGGTAATAACCTACTGCAGGGGTATTAATGTGTAAGCGTATATTTATAATATTGTATTATTATTGATTTTTTATGTATTGTTATTACAAGATTAAACCGGTCGCTTCGTATTTGGCATAGTTATGCCAAATCTCAAGCCAATTTAAAACACCGTTAGAACTTCTAACTTCGAAATGTATAGTATAGGTGTTGTCTATTATGTTACTTTAAACCTTATGAATACTTTGAGGTCCAGGTTGATCACTATTTGCTTGCGATCAATGAACGTTTCGTTATCGTCGTCATTCTATAAGTGGTCACCCTCGGATGTTAGCCCATCAGAGGTATCTGGTTCTAAATTATAGCCTCTATTTACGTCTTTTTGAAGAATATCACGGGGCTCTAGAAAGTTTGGTTTCTTTTTTAATGGCCTCTATTTACGTTTTTTTGAAGAATATCACGGGGCTCTAGAAAGTTTGGGTACTTTTTTTTAATGGCCTCTACGTCTTTTTTGAAGAATATCACGGGGCTCTAGAAAGTTTGGTTTCTTTTTTTCAATGGCCTCTATTTACGTCTTTTTTGAAGAATAACATGGGGCTCTAGAAAGTTTGGTTTCTTTTTTTCAGTGGCCTCTATTTACGTCTTTTTTGAAGAATATCACGGGGCTCTAGAAAGTTTGGTTTCTTTTTTTTCAATGGCCTCTATTTACGTATTTTTTGAAGAATATCACGGGGCTCTAGAAAGTTTGGTTTCTTTTTTTTCAATGGCCTCTATTTACGTCTTTTTTGAAGAATATCACGGGGCTCTAGAAAGTTTGTTATAATAATGGTTATAATAATGGCGTGTGTTTTTCAGGTGCCGCTCAGTACATCACACAACCTCAGACACAGACCCTGACGCCGCAGCAGGTACGACGGAAATCAAATCCTGATAGTTCATAGTATCTACCGCAAGATTAGATCACTGCCGGGTAGCAAATAAACTGTATATAGTATTAGTATAGAATACACCTTGTATTATAATGGACCCTGGACTCGTGCAATATGCGCTACTAGGGAGTTGTTGTGATTCTACTAACCTAACCGCAATGGACTTTACCCGATATACAGGTTCTTTACGAACTAGTGTACAAGCTAATAAATACTATCAATTATTCTACTTAGACTGAAAAGTTCAACATACATGTTTAACCATACTACACATATATGATAAAAAAGTATTTATTTTAAAAACTATGAACTCTTGTTGCTTTTAATCATGTATTTCATGCAATATTTTTTTATATATATGCCAATAATATTTTTTCAATCATGATAATATTATGTACATAATTAATTATACCTGAAAGTCACAAATGTGTGTAAAATTATTGAATTTCAATTGTGTTGTGAAACTGACATTAAGCATATTTGTATCATGACATGTGACGTGACTAAATTTTAAGAGTTATACTTACCGATGAAATGAATGTGTTATACTATATCTCAATATTATACTTAATAAAAATTTTATTTGTTGTTAGATTTGTTCGACGTGTATATATAAGTATGTTGTTACAGAATACATAGTTAAATTTCGACTCGATGCTTGTTATAATATATCAGGGGCGGGCTCGAACGGCGCCGCAGTGGAATTGATTAGTTAAATATATAAAAAAAAACTGTACTTAATAGGGTCGGTGAAAATCCATGACAGATAAAAATATTTTTTTACAGTCACTTAGTATTAATAATAATGTTATAAAACCGATCCCGTGAAATAAAATGGTTGTAACAGTTTCATTTTCAGTCAGATTCAGTCAACACATAAAAATATAACACTTGTTTTACTTTGTCAAAAGTTATTCAAAGGAGATAATAATATATTGATAATATAAAAAATCATATTAAACCATGTTAGTTTAATATTATTATAAATTTCAAGCAACCATAAATTTCAAGGGGTCGAAATGTTAACTGAGTAATCTGGTTATTTAAATCTGTGCACATGCAAAAGTTTGTAAAATATTCTTTTTTCAAGGATATTATATGAAATTGGATAGTTCCTGGCAAGTAACTAAAGTTATAAGGGCACCTATACACGTATCATCGCTTTCAGAATAAGTAAAGATATTGTTTTTCGATTTTAATATTTCGAAATAAACTTTTACTTATGGTTCATTACTCACTTTACACAAATTGGCACATATTTTTTTCTAATAGTGCATTTACTAGCAATTTTTTTGAGGACTAACGAACTCGTAATATTTATTTTTTATTGGCACTTGGAAGCATGCATAAATAATTAACAAAATAAATTATGAATTTTTCGCTTATACCACAGTTATCCTATAAAGGATTATACCTAACATTGGGCGTCGATTTTAGGGTCCCGTGGTCTAAACGGAACCCTTAGTTTTTTTTTTTTGATAAAATTGATTTCTGCGATACTGTCTTACTTCTCCATTGTCTGGTATCCTGTAGGAGATTTTTAACAATCCTTACATAGTCTCATTCGTATCGTAAAATGAGAATGAACTAATTGAAATGGCTTGTCCATCTCTATCATTCATAGCCTTTGGCCAGCCTTCAGAATGTTTTTATATCAGTTTTGGGATCTTTTAAGTATTTTATGACATTTTTTCTGCATGTATTCAGTAAATTAATATTTTGTGGCATAAATAATTTTTGGTTTTTAACTTATTAAACGATTTTAATTACTTTTCTCGCAGGAAAAATTTAAAAATAAAGTGGTATTTTAAAATTTAAATACGTATGGTACTAATGCAATAAAACAACTCTGCTAGACAAACAGACATCCGCACAATTTATAAGTGTATGTTTCGCACTGATTCGGCGGCACTAACGTATTCGGAACCTAAAAGTAAACTATATCTATCTCTTTCTACCCTTTATATGACTACTTTCACTAAACATCTTCAACCATACCACTTAGAAGATAATTTAGTTATAAATTGAAATGAAAAACGTGTAGTGTGGTATAGTTTTGTCGCGGAGAGGTAGGTAGATTGTAGGCAGTTTACGTACGCTGCTATGTTTGACTGACGCACGCACTGTCCGCATAAATGTATGCGAATTCTTCGCGCCGACCAATATCAAAGACGACTCACGCTGAGAACAATATAAGTAATACTAATATAGTATACATAAAACACAAAAAATGTTTGTACGATGTCTTTCATAGACTGTAACGGTGTAACCATCCAACCGATATGCCTCAAAATGGTTTCATTTGAAAGGCAATTATCCGAAGGTGGTTTGAACTTTGAGACCATTAAAACAGTACATTGGGCACATTAAGCCATTCATACAGTCGATATTTCATTTTTCCCATACAAACATTTTATGATAATAAGTAAAGATATTGCATAAACAGACTGTCAACTCAAAAACACTGATCTGTCATTGTCATCAGATTTTTTTAGCGTAGTGGAACACGCTGGGTATCCATTAGTATATGTACATAGTATATTGTACAGGCACAGAAGAAATAATAGTATTTATTGTAATAGTACAGAAGACGCACTCCGCAAAATTATTTAAATAAATAGCGACTCTAGCTCCCACGCAATAAAGTGTAATTCAGGTCGTACAGCGCTAATCAAAAACGTGTAATGAGTTGCCTTCCTTTCTAACGCTATTTCTTATCCTCTCTGGCAATGTCAGGGTTGTCTTTTTTGAAAGAATAAAATTAATCTGAAAGTTTAATTACCATTTATATGCCCATGCTACTTTTATGAACAAAATGACTTTGAAAATAAATCTAGGCTAAGTAAATATGTATTTACTTAGTAGTATGTAGATGAAAAAACTATTTTATTTGACGATGTCTGTATAGGTACTTCAACCTAAAAAGATGGCCTTACGGTATTATGGTGGTATTTACATACCTTGTCTATGAAACAAATATTATCTCTTAGGTTTAAGCAGGTATGGGTATCAAATCTGGAATGATATACAACAAAAAACGTGAGATTCGGATCCCCGTTACTCTTTGGATAGTGGAATGCGATGCATTCAATAATATGCTTTTGCCTTCAATTTAGTTACTATCGTATAGCACGACGCAGCGCGTTGTATCGAACTAACGTGTGACATGTGTTCTGACGTCATGTATGATAGATTACGAACGTGTAGTAACCCTAATGAATTATCTGAATAAGTCCGGAACACCGAACGCGGCATGTACTTGCAACGTCACAGTCAAAATGCGAAGTGCGTCAGCCCGGTACAGGACTTTTTCACATTCGCTTTATAATAAAAAAAATTTGACGTCTGAAGTCCTTAGAATTATTTTTCTATGCAAAATGCGTTCTCAGTAGACGCAAGGTTTGCGAAGACCGTAATAATTTATAGACGTTTCTTTAATTATGTGCAGGACCCTGTATTTTAAAATATGTATTTTATCTCACTAAGCTTTAGTTGATTGCAAAATTTAGTCCCTTGTAATGCGATATCCTTTGTGATTGTGGAGGCATTGAATGTAGTATGTAGAATTGTTAACACGTTCGTTAGCGGCTGGTTTACTGAAAGCTTCGTAAAAACACACAAACATACACGTGCTTTGTATATTATGGTGCAATAAGTTAAATAAATAAATAAAAATGAATTCACGGCGTAATCGCGTAACGCTGAAGGTATATAACTTTAGTTACATGCCAAACCCTGTAGACAAGGAATCACAAAAACTTATATTTACTGAAACGTTGGAAACGACCCGAGCGCAGTTAGTAAAAGGATAAATCCCGGATTCTGAAAGGTATTTGTCCATTAGCTTGCCTGGTATTATATTTTTGCCACGCTATCATATTTATTCCGTTAAGTTTGTCGTGTTAAAAAAGATAGCAACACCGACTCTGATACAGTTACCAACGGGTACCTATCTATCATAAGGTTGAAAAAAAATATTTGATCGAATTTCATTTCACCGAAAACTTTTCAACTATTATTGTTTCGTGTTTTTTTTTACTTATCGAAGTCACGTCTGCCACTGTATCAATTGACCTAATATCAATTAGATTTTTTTCACTACTCCGACGTTACATTTGGTTGAAAAACTTTTTACCGAAGTTACACTTCCTTTGCATGCAGCTTGCAAACAAGCATGCAACATGCAGCAAGCATTGTTTCGGTCACGGCTCCGGCGCTACGGGGCTCCGGCGGTAGCACGCGATCTTATCGTCGCAGATGGTTTTAATTCTCACCGCTGCGGTTGAGGCTGGCTGGCGAGGCACAAACCACCTGCTCCTCAGCTCGCAGGCCTCGCCCCTCCGCGCCTACGCGGGTTTACATTACACTCAAGGGGTAGGGCAGAGAAGACTGCACGAGACTTTACAAAAACAGTGATTTGTTTCTGTCACTAAATTTTGTAGCACCACATATTTACTTTTTATGACACCATTTTAATTTAATATTGAATATGCTACCAAGTAATCGACTATAAATATTTGTGACCAAATAATATTCCGTAAAATATTGTTTCAGTGTGGTGAAAATATGGGAAATAAATCATTTGGCAAATGAAAAAGGTTCAAAAGAAACTTCGGCCAATAGTAAAAAGTTATTTTATAAATCGGCCAAATATAGTTCGATAAAATAATACCTATGACACATGATACTTCGATGATCTAAAAATATGTCAAATAATGCATATAAAGACGTCGCGTCGGTCAATAGTTTTCGGTAAAATTAAATTCGAACAAAAAAATTCGGAAAAGTGAAGGTGACCCGTTACCAACACTACGGCTTATGCCAATGCCCTGAATCCCAAACTAGTTAAATATTTAAACGTTGGATGTTGTATCAGTGTACAAAATAGAAGAAAAGCTGGCGAGTTGCTATAAGATTATTAGTTTACAATAACGTGTTTGACGGCTTTTGAAATAATCACATGAAGGCAATAATAATGAGGTTGATATAATTGTTATTACGAATTGCCTTATTTTATACGTAGTTAATACGTACTGGTCGTATTATTAATTTTAAGTAATTACGAAAATCATCACTATTGAATAGTCGCTCACAAAGATAACTTATTGGTTAATCTGTCATATGGTTTTAACAGCTAATAAATAATTGTTTTCGGCGTTATATTTTGTACGTTAAATATTGCATGTTTGTTGTTGTTTATATAAAACACATGTCTGTTTGTATTTATTCCGAGAAATTGCAACTTTTCCGATGTTTTCCTATTAGTGTTAAGAGGTACCATTTTCCCCAGCTGTTGTCTCTATTTTTTAGCAATATCATTAAGCCTTTTTAATTGTTCTAATGTAATAGGTTCTCGCGCACAATGTTCTTGTTATGGTTATACATATAATAAATATAAATGCAATTATGTTCTGCCAATATGATATTGCATGTAAAGTACATAAATAACAGAGTAACTGTATAATCCGCGAACGTTTTATGATTCGTTGCTGTAAATAGTTTAACAGAGATGTGTTCATATAGACATTCTATGATATAAGTAGGTTAGTTAGGCGATTTTGTTTTATACCGTATTTAGCTTAGTACGGTCCGAAGCATTTCGTGCGCGTCAATGGTTTGTTGTTGGCGATATGTGGTACGTGGTACGTAGTCGAGTAAAAGTGCGAATTGTTGATCTCATTCGATTATGGACGTGTAGCTCAATATGTAGAGGATTTTGTAAAATAAATTCAGAACTTTATCCGAATGTAAATGTCTATTATAAGGTATATTGTGTATATTTTTTAATGGAGATTTTTATACGAATAACCCAATTTTGTTAGTCCGACGGTTGTATAAAGTTTCCAGTGTCAACTATTTTTCGTTTGTCGTATATATAGAATAATTGTACATATTGTAAGTGAGTTGTGATGGGCGATTTGACGCTTATTACATAGAGTTGTATTATAAAATTTATATTAATGCGTTGACATGAATTTGTGTATAAATTGATATTGTAAAGATTAACCTGAATAAGTTGTTCAGAGATTGACGTTTCGAACATAAATAAATAACTTTTACACAACAAATTCTATCATTTATTTCTTTAGGATCATTCAATTAAAACCGTTTTTATAGCATGTGTAATTATAATTATTGATCTTTTTTTATTTATTTATATGACATTACTTGTCTCAAATCCTTTTTCCTAATCTAGAACATCCAGAGATTGGACATATCTTGAATAGATTTAATACATATCTAAATATATTTGTATGTAGTGTAGATACAAGTCGTAATTCGTAAGCCATACTATTGATCAGCGTCAGTGCTCGATCTAGAAGCGCTGATTTAAATTGAATAAAAACCAGACGATTTCGGACCTTAGTTGGTATTGATTCTGTTCGAAAAACGAATGGAAATGAATATCCTAGCCAGAATGTGAAATTAAATTATTTATTTTGTTTAAAGTGTGTGCTTATTCTCAGGATTTCTGTAGTCTGTGTGTGTACGTGCTGATTTTTGTGAGGATTTATATTATTTACCTATAATCTTGTAAAACGTGTGGTGGTCAAATAGTGCTTAAATCGGTTCATAGTGTAGTAGAGGTCGCTACAGAGAACAATATAAAACGACAAAGTTTGGTTAAAAAAGTATGCTTTTTTATTATTCTTTCAAATAGTCTTCATCTAAATTTTATAAGAACATTGGACACAATTGAAGCTTTTTACCGATAAATAAGTATAAATAATTTCATATTCACATAAATCGTCTTATTTATACATACATTACATTTATTTTAATATCAGTCCTCTCAAAAGGTCCATTCTCTCCCTGCAAATTAAAGTTTAATATTTACACAGCGATAGGGATTCGCGTCTACCGTACATACATACATCAACAATTAACAATTAATAGAGACTATTTACAAAATATATCCACAAACACACACGCGGTCGTCCGTCGTCGTTCACACACATCGATACATTCACACGATTTGGCATATGGATGGCGGCGTTTCACTAGCAGAGATCGTCCCGGGCGAGCCACCAGGGGGCGTGGCAGGCGCGCTTCCGGCGGCGGCGCTCGGCGCGCTCGGAGCGGCGCTTCACGAACCGCACGTTGTAGGGGTCCTCGGCCAGCTCAGGGTAGCGCGCCACGTCGTGCACGTACTCGCCCTCGTAGCCCGCCACCGAGCCCGCCTTCTGGATCTCGTCCAGCTCCGCTGCCGACCAGTCCAGCGAGCCGCCCATGCCGCCGCGCAGCGCCTCCCGCTCGCGGTGCCACGCCTTGCGGATGGCCGCGGCGCGCGCGTGGTGCAACAGCCGCTGCTTCTCCCGCTCTGCGCTCGTGCCGTACCGCAGGTTCACGATGCTCGTCCGACCGTGGATCTTCACGTCCGCGTACGAGCGCCCGCCCTCCGCCACCTCGTGGAAGGTCACGTTCAGCTTGCCCTGCATCCGCTTCAGCTGCTGCTTGTCGTCCGCGGCGCGCCACGTGTCCTCCTTCACGAAGTAGAACACGTCCTGCTGGTCGCCGTGCACTACGAACGAGAACGGCAGCAGGTGGGACCGGTTGAACACCGAGGTGTACACGTCCCGGTAGATCGCGTTTGCTGAGGGCACAGCCGTCACGACCGCACGCCCGCGCGAGTTTCTCGACACGAGGATACCTCGTCCGAACGGAGGTTCCGAGTCGGCGCCGATCCGCTTCGGGGCGAGGTTGAGGGCGTCCGTTTTTAGTGCCGACATCGCCGGGATGGAGAGGCTTCGGAAATCTGCTATTCTCTTGTTTGACATGTGAGACAGGAATCCGGATTCGATAGTGACGCTGGGCAGGAGTGACATAGCCGAGGGTAGGTTGGGGTCGTCTTCGCCGGGAGCTGATCCCCACACGGGCCGTCCTTGCGGGATGCTGGGTAGTATTGAGCCGCCGGGCAGCTCGTCTGGGTATAGTTGCGGCGCTAAACTTTTGGTGTCGTAGCCGAGCAGTTTTAGCCATGTCAAGTGATCTAAAACAATAATTAACTATTTTAATCTCTGCGATCTGAATCGCATTATTTCCTATCATTTTAATGCTTTTCAGTATTAAAATTGCGGGAATTGAAAAATGTATTTCATTCGGATGGTTGGTCTTAAGTGCATTTATACTCGTATAAGATACTTTCTTAAAAGCAATGTTCAACTTTATGTCTACATTACAATGTTATCGATCATACCTGTTGGTTTCTTGTACTGAGGCCTGACGTTAATTGGATCATTTCCATTAAAGCGATACAAGTGTAACTGAGTGGGGGTATGAATTCTTTCTATGAGATTTTCCCACAGAGGTGACATCCATTGTCCTATCAAAGGATCATAAACTTTTCCGTTTGCCATGTGTACTAAAGATGTAACTTGGTCAAGAAGTCCTCCACAGAAGTCTACTGGGAGATATAGGTATGGATTTGAGTCATAAACTATGTGTCCGTACGGTGACCTCATTATTTCACGAATGCCTTCTCCGTACTGATTGAATATCATAACAGGGGTTCCACATTGATCGGTTGCTATGTAGTACTTGTGCCGTGCAACCTGTAAAATAATATGAGTTAAGCTTGATCATATAACATTTTAACATCAATCAAAGTTATTCCATATTGTATGGATGGTAATGAACTTAATTAATAATTTTTTCTGACTTTTTTCACTAGTAAACAAAATTAGATCGAAACTACTAATATATTAATAGCACGTATCACGCCATAATTATTTACCTGTGTATAAATAAGGTGGCCTCTGTCGTCATATACCAACGTCATGAATCTATTTTCACGAGGCGAGTAAATATGACTGACTTCATGCGGTTTTTCTTTATTCGTGTAAAAGAATTGAGTAACGTTTCCAAAATTATCTTTCCTTGTAGAAAGTCTGCAATAAAAATGTGGAATTAAAACATGGTCAGCTGTCATTTTATATTAATTGTGAAGGTAAATAACTTGGTATACGAACCTGTCCATATGGTCATAATAGTAGCGGACATCGAATCTGCCACGTTTGGTTGCTCTTATTAGCAGACCTTTGGAATTATATTGGAATCTTTCTTCTCTTGCATTCTGAGAAACGAGACCACGGCTGTCGTATCGGTATTGCCCTTCACCAAACTTTATAATACGGTCCATATCATTGTATTCCATAGGAATAGTATTTCCTCTGTATGTTAACGAAAGCATATTACCGTTGTCATCATATCTAAAGCCCCATGGCTCTTGTGCCTCGAGACCAGTTAGTTGACCATCACAATCCCAAGTATAATTCTTAACATTAGTATAAGTGTTAACTCCAACATTTCGGGTATGGGTTCGGGTTTGAGATATTCTACCATGTTTGTCGTAAATGAATTCCATTCTAAAAACTTCCATGCGATGTATGTTTACACTAATCTCTTTTTCCAGGAACTGCTCATTAAGAGCTCTCGAAAACATTGCGATTCCGTCATATACAGAAGTTTCATTCCATTTTTGTTTTGATACAGTAAACTGTCCTAATATTTCTGGAGCACCCGTTTTACTGTTATATACGATATGGTGTGGGATAAGTGTCTGCCCACCAATACGTCCTTGAACAGCCGTTGTTCTGTAGTTGTTGTCGTATTCATAAATAATTTTAGCATTACTCAATCCGGTCTTTGCACCGTAATCAAGCCTCTCTTCCATGAGTAAGCCGCCAACATAAGTTGACTCCCAGCGGTAGTCTACCTCACGATCAACATGCAATATTTCTGATGGTAAGCCACTAGTTTCAGAATAATGTATTTGTGTTTGTCCATCTCCATGTACTACTTCTGAGATCTTGTTTGTGGTAAAGTAACGGTAAATTACTCGAGCACCATCTCCTGGAAATACTGTTTGCAAGAGTTCACCGGTGTGTGAATAATGTTGCAAATATTTCCGAGTTGAACCGGGTGGAGTGTAGGTAACTCTCAAGAATCCGATGGATGGTTGGACGCTAAAGGTATGATTTGTACCAGACGGTAACGCAACATGAGTTAAGCCACCATCGCTATCGTATAAATATTTAAAGCTTCTTTGACTGGCAAGTGTTATTTTAGAAACGAGATTTCCTTCGTTATAGTAAATAAACTTGGTACCATCCTGCGTACTTGTTATTTCGGATAACATTCCATGAGGATCATAGTTGTATGTTTCTTCGCTATCGCCCCATTTCCAACCATTGATTCTATAAAATCGATCGTACGATATATTCAAAGGAACTCCAGCGCCGTGTGGGGTAAATGACAGAGGTAATCCAGCTACGTCATAAGCAATCGTAAACAGTGGGTTTCTGTCGGCATTGAAGAATGTTTCTTTGCTTTTGAATTGATCAAATTCAATGATCAATACTCTTGAATCGTTCACCCATATTTCTCTGTTTAACGTTTGTTGTGGGTTCCTCACATCGCCTACTAGTGTATATAAGGAGTACATGGTGTTTACTAATCCATCACCGAATGTTGTAGATTGATGAGACCACATGTGAAGCATTTCAGCTTCGATAGGTAATGCAGCTTCAAGCAAGGGATGTTTGGCTGCTGCAATACTCTCAAATTTACCCGACCAAGGCGTATCGATTAGAAGTGTATTATTGGAATATATTCGGCCTTCAGTTATTTGCTTTCCATTGTTGATTGTAATTTGTTTAAATGATTGCCCATGTAAAACGTATTCGCATTTCTTTGTTACACCTACAGGAATGGCGCTGGATGGATTGGAAACTGTTACAGCAAGGCCATAGTTTTTGGCTAAACCAGAAGTAATGTGCACTTGCTCTCCTGATGGCATTATGATTTTGGTAACACGGCCTAGTTCATCATAGTTGTAAATTACCGTATCACCAGCCTGAAAAACAATTAAGTATAAAGTTAATTATATCATGATAATTTTAAGATGAAAGTTCATTATTAATCATATCTTATCAAGGTTATGTTAGTTGTACATACCCCCGAGCGACTGTTAAGCAATCCGGAGTTGGCATCATAATCTAATTCGATTTCAGTTGAACCTTTCTCTGTTATTTTCGTCAAATATCCAATTCCAGATATTTTTAGCTCGAGTTTATGGTCCTGAGTATTTTCTATGGAACTAACGACGTTGCTATAATCTCTCAATAGTTGAATTTTATTTCCAGAAGCATCAGTAACAGTAGATAACTTTCCAAAGCTTGTGTTCTTTGAATACAAAAAGGAATATCTAGTTTTCCCAGAAGTTAAATCTTTAGTAGTTATATGTTGACCATAGCGATTGAAGACATATACTTCTGATGTGGGCGGATATGGTATTCTAAATTCACCATTTTCATCATGTGAGGGTAAATAGTGTTTTAGGGCCAAAATGTGTAGTGAACCTGTGAACAAAATGGTACATTAATTTATCTGTTGATTGTCTTAGAGGCAGATAGGAACTTAGTTTTAAAAAGATGTAAGATCTATACCTTGGTCTACAACATTTAACACTCCATCTGATGTCACTGCCAAAGCAGATATTGTTTGGAATTTTGCGTTTGATGATAACAATGTTTCTGTACTCGTTGGTGGTTCGTCTCCTGCTACTACACTTAACCGGCAAGGGCAGCCAGCACCTTCTTCACGAGGATTAGTAGGAATGACAGTAGCAGAAATAGATGAGTTGCATTCACAACTCAGTTCCTTCAGATTTTCTTGTACTTTACCAGCAAAGTGTAATATTTTTCCAGATGGGTCAATAGATTTTATAGTATTCGCCTTTTTAGCGTCGGACTCCGCGACGTATAAAATACCGCTTGGTGCAAAAGCTATGGCTAAAATTGTTCCTAAATTAGCATCCTCTCTGAAATCAGTATTCGTTTTATTTGCTGTCTTCGTCACTGGTTTTCCATCACTTCCGAGGCGACAATGAGAGGGTTGTCCGGCAACAACTTTTATTTTCATATCAACAGTTAGTTTCAGAATTATCCGATCATCAATGAAGTATAATGATCCGTCTAGTGGAGACAAAGCGACGCCGGTTGGCCACTGCAATTGAGCTTCATATGGCGCGATCGCACCTCTGCACGGTACAGGAGACCAATGATTGTGATGTCCATGGTGACCAACTAAGGTGTGAATTATACCGTTTGGATCAACTGCGCGTATGTTTGTACCGTCAGCGATATACATTGTCTTATCTGCTGCAATAGCAAGACCTGAAAAAAATACTCATATTATTTCCTGTTTTTACCTTTTATACCTTGTAGAATTGCATGTTATGATATTGTAGATACTACCTTTCGGATGGGCCAGCTTGGCTTTGATAGCAGGTCCTTCATCTCCACAATTTGAATCGTCTCCTGGCACACATCGATCTCCATTCCCTACCACGGGTTCCGAATTTGATGATGGGTCACGTACTTTTTCTAAGGTAAGAACTCTTCTCACTTGATGATTCTCTGAGTCTGATATGTAAAGGTATCCATCTGCTGGTGATATGCAGATGTAGTACTGATATGCAACTTGAGTCGTTCTGTAAATTAAGAAAGTCCCTGTTAATGTATGTCGATATAATAAAGCAAATCTTTTCAGTAGATCCTAATTTGAATTTTACTAACTCGAGTCTTAAAATTGTAGTGACCACTCCTTCAGGGGTGATACGTCGCACGAGGTTAAAGTCTCCAACGTAAAGTGAACCATCAGGACCAGATGTCAGTGCCGTAGGAGTCAGAAGACGTGAATCTGCAGCCTTGCCATTGCAGTGGTCTGGGCAATCCAAAGATCGTTGTAAGCCAGTTCCCATTACAACCTATAATAAAATATTTTATATTAGTACTATAAGCTCTATTACTGTAAATTTTGGTGACATGTTTGGCCCATATATACCTGTACTGTCCGAGGATATTGCTTCAGATGCAGCATAGCACCGTCTCCTTTTTGCAATATGCCTTCATGGAAATTGTAATGATGGTGGATGTCTAGACCCCAACCGCCAATATCAGATATATCGACGTCAAATCCAGCTAATGTTGCCGTCTGAGTTTCCCATACGATAGCAGAGCATGATGAATACTCATATCCAATAGAAATTTTCGCTTGAGCTTGCCCGTACACCTGCAAAAGGATGTTTTATGAAACTTTCCATACAAAATGTCACGGAAAAGGACAAAATATTCATTTGAGATGGAGAAATTATACCTTTTGTTTATAAACGTTTCTCTTGTTCCACGCAAATACGTGAGTTAGATCAGGATCGGCTTCATATGTGTGGGTGTGTAGCGATCCCTCGATTTCGACTCTCACGTGGACGCGAGCAAGCGACGCTGGCACAATCCTTCGCGTTAGTTGCACATGTACGCATGACAAAAAGCCGGCAGCTTGCGATGATCTGTATGTCAGTTTAACCAAAGATCCTGGTATGGCGATTGATTCGCTTACGATCTGAAAGAAATAAGTAACGTGAGATATTTAGGCAGGTCCTATGCATGTAAAATAAAACAGAATTAAAAGTTAAATTCTAATGCAATCAAGATATGGATACCTTGGCTGACCAAGTGTGAATTGGAAAACATCTGTAAGAATATTACAGAAACCTATGACATAATGCAGATTTTCTTATGATATTTTTCTTCATCGAAGCGAATGACCGTCAATATTTCCGTTCATTGCTTAAAAATTTTTGTGACCCAGATTTTATTTAGTTATGTTACTATTACATCAACTTGGAGAGCTACTAAATGCGGTTCCTTCGCCTCCTTTTCGAACTGGTGATACCGATACGACTGTGAACATTTACCACCAGGTGGTTCGCTTGTCGATTAGTTTTCTTGGTACCTGAGCTTCAGGATAGATGACGGTAGAAGTCGTGGCGGAGGAGGCCGCGGGTGCCGCTAGCGGCGGCATGGCCACCACCTCCGGTCGGAGTCTCTCGTGGTCGTGAGCGGCGCACGGCGGGGCTTCGGCCTCCCACCACTGCGGAGTCGGTGACCAATCCAGACGGGGAGGGGCTCTGAGGAATGGCAGACATAAGTACCTATCTTATTATAATATCATTTTACAGGCCATGAGAGCCAGAACAGCCTAGCTACTTATTTACATTTTACAGTACCATGTTTTCAATTTAAAGTTTGTTAAAATTCATTATTAACAGACTTCAAAAAAGGAGGAGGTATTCAATTTGACTGTATTTTTTTTCTTTTTTAAGTTTGTTACCTCAGAAGTCAGAACTTTCGATTGGATGAACCGATTTTGATGATTCTTTTTTTAATTGAAAGCTGGTACTTGTCATGTAGTCCCACTTAAATTTGAGCGAGATCTGACGAATAGTTTTTAAGTTATCCCTAATTTTGAAGTCGGTTATTTTTTTCAAGAATTATTTTGATAGAACAAGAGTGGCCCTGTAGCCCTATTCTCTCCAGTTAAATTATATTCTTGAGTCTTAGCTCACCTCGTTGTTTATCACATAATATGTTCCATTTGGAGGTGGTCCTGTCTAGTTCTTCGTACTCCGTTTAAAACGTTCAAATGTTTCTAACCTGTTGCGGCATTGACAAGTCGGCGAGTCAATAAAATAAAAAAAAAATTGTAATCACCTTGGCGTCGGTACTTTAACGGTGTCATCACTAAGCTCCATTTGTACGGGTGGTAACACCACAATCTGGTTCCAGGGCACGAAGACAGTCTTCCGCAGCGGCTTGAACGGTGATCGTTGGAACTGAAGAGTTACTGCTCCTCCTCCATTCACCAATACGTCGAACCTAATACACAAAATCCATTAAAGTTGCATATAATAAATTTCAACTCAAAATATTACCACATCTGTGTATTATGACTGACTTAATATATAGAGTACCCGGTTGACCGAGCTTTGCTCTGTTTTGTGTTGCTTAACAATGCCATCTACTGAAGTAGCTTTAGTGTTGCTACTCGCCAATAGATGTCAGGAAAAGTCTATTGTAGCAGTTTTTCATTGCCTGAAAACACGGATAAAACGACATTTTCTAAAATTGAAACCTAATTAGATCGATTTATCGCCCCCGTAACCCCTTCCATATTAAATTTCATTAAAATTGTTGGAGCCGTTTCCGAGATTCAGAAAATATACTCGTATATGCAATACCTGCTCGTTTAAATGTATTAAATAGTAGATCATAGTTTTAATCCGTTGCTTTTTTGAATATGAGTCTTTTGCATTACCTATATTAAACAGTTCGATGTTTATCTACAAATAGCGACCCATCCCGGCTTCGCACGAGTAGTTGAGATAGATGAAATATGCCATCGCGGACTTTTTGTAGTTCTATAATAGAAGAACAATCCCGCCATATCGCTCACCCAGTAATACAACGGCATATTTACGTTTGTCACATTTTACAGAAACAAATTTCAAAAATTTTATAAAAATGTTTAGAATTAATTTACGGGTTCTGTTTACGTTTTTTACAAATTGTATGGGTTGGTTACTAGTATAGACATATTTATCACTATGTAGATTAGGCACTTTTAAACACGTAGGTACAACATATAAAGTCAATTTCGCATTTTTTGCAGATGTGCCATTATATTACTAGGTGAGCGATATATTGTTTTGTGATATTTCAAACGGATTTCGCAGCGTTTTCGATGAAAGCTCTCAGACGGCTTTTTCTTCTCCGACTTCTTCAACATTAATCGTCATATTTCAACCAATTTATACAAAATCTATTCACTGGTGAAAACAACCTGAAAATCAGTTCAGTAGTTTTTGAGTTTATCGCGAACAGACAGACATACAGACGCGGTGGGGGACTTTGTTTCACATATAATATTCGCATGGAAACACCGCTGATTAATATTTATTGAGTCTTAAATATTAACTTATAATTTTTTTTATTTAACTGTTAAAAATGATGATTTCAGTAGGTTTATATTGTAGCCAGTATTATTATTCCTATGTTATATCCTAAATATTTTAGGCAAAAACGCGGAGAATTCAAATGAACCTTAAATGTGATAGTGGGACATTTGCTATCTCAATATTTTTATTTGTTTTGGAAAGAAATTAAAGGATTACTTTTCAGTGTCACTTTTTGTCAATATTATTAGCAGTTTTGTTGATAGACCTACCTATTTTAAATATGCAAATTTATGCATTTTTAAACAAAATGTCTTTCATAATATGTAGTGAATTTCCTTGGAGTATCCTGTATTAAAACATGTAGTTAAAATAAAAACAATTATGTCGCGTTAGTGATATTCGTGATTCAGATTAATTCAAATTATTAAAATATTATTATTATTTATTTATTTAACACTGTATTTATTATTTATTTTAAGCCAGTAGGTAAGTAAAATAATGTCTCATAAAACCCAAATATACTTACTAAAGAGCAGGGATATAAAGTCTCATTTCCCCAATACTTATTTTAACAGTAAGAATAGATATTTTAACCCGCGTTAACTGAAAGATTTCATTTACAACAACTTTGAGTAATATACATATAATTATGACGTAGAAAATAACATTTATAAATAGGCGCGCTTTAACTTCTATATTCTAGGTATTATACGCTGAAATCAAGTCCCTGCGGTCTCCAAAGTGAAATCACTTGTATCAGGTCTAAAACTATTGAAAATCAACACAATACCATTGGATTGAGTTCATAAATACTTAAGTACTTACATTTACTTTCACTCTAATTTTGTAACAAGATTTTCCATTGTGATGTGATCAAGTATTAATAAGCTGGGTGTTGAAAGATTGCTCAACAAAGCTGTTTATGTAAAAAATACCTGCAAGACCTACATATTTTACAGTACTAGAATAATAATATTCAAACGAAAAATTCTTAGGCAAGTAGGCACAAAAGGTATAGACGACGATCTAATAAGTGTAAGCCTAATTCAAGAAGACACGTTTTCAAATCGCCTACTTAATGTGCAATGATTTTTAATTGGTTCGGAGACCGGAGTAAGTTTTTACAATAAAATTCCCAAGTTAATAATTGAAGTATTATGTACATAGCAATAATAGTTAAATTAAGTGATTTATCTCTTGGAGTGTTCACGTGACATTTAAAATAGTTCGTAATTAATAGAGCCGCAATCTTTACTTAACTCCTACAACAACTACTCGTCAGATCTCGCTCAAATTCAAGTGGGACCACATGACACCATATGGCACCATTTGATTAAAAAAGTTCTGAAGTTACAAGCACAAAAAAATAAGTATCTACAGTCGAATTGAATACCTCCTCCTTTTTAGAAGTCGGTTAAAAAGAACTAACGAATTTCCACCAATACGCGCAGAAGCAGTGTGGATCTAAATGGATTAGATCATTTGCAATTGTTTTGAGTAACTGAATAAAATAATATTATTATAATAAAAGTTTCCACATTCATACTGACCATGCCTACAATCACGGAAACAACTATTACTTATGCCTTGATGTTTGCCCCTGTCGGGAATAGAACCAGATGCACTTTATTTACTCTTTACTCAATCAGACTAAATTATCTACTCTTAAACAGTGTCAGTAGTATTTCTTTGTAAATCGACAGTTCACAGTAATCACCTATTTGAATAGTTTTCCGATTTTACTAGATATTATCTAGTAAGGCAAAGCAACAACCCATAATTGTACCACTGCTGGGCTCGGGGTCTCCTCTCATAATGTGAGGGGTCAGGCCATAGTCTACCACGCTGGCCATATGCGGATTGGTAGACTTCACACACCTTTGTTAACTTTATGGAGAACTCTCCGGTGTTTTCCTTCACCGAAGCAAGTGATAATTAACATGTAATACGCACATAATATTTAACTTATTATGATTTGAACTAGATTAAAGTTAAAACAACACTAAAACATTTTTAGTTTTTACGTAACTTTTCAGTCTTTGCACTATACTGTTTTCATATGCATGCTAGTACGTGACGCAATATACTTAATTATGCTAGAGTACCTATTACTACTCGGACAACTGTTTGCAGTTATTTTATTCAAACTGCTTTCTGTTTGTACGTATGTGCCTAAACCAACAATAACTTTTACTAGTTTAGGATTCTATGAATATAAATGAATGTTATATACTCGTAATATAATTTGCCTAGTGGTTTGAAAGTCTATGTGCTCCGAGCAGGGCATTAAAACATGTACCAAAGTACAGAACTCAAATTGTTTTCAAAAAGTAATGTGTTATTAAATAATCTTAAATTAAAATTTAAGAAACCTGCGACAATTTTATTACCACTAACCATAGCTAAGAACACTCCATTAAGTCACTTTTCAAACAAAAAAATAGATCAAAATCGATTTATCCGTTTGGGAACTACGATGCCACAGACAGAGATCCACAGATACACAGATACGTCAAACTTATAATACCCCTCTCTGTTTGTGTTGGGGTTTAATAATAATAACACTACATAGTATTATGATTCCCTGTGTCGTGGGTGCCATGGACAACAGACAAAGACACCGTCTTGCTAGGAATCGAACTCAGGACCATAGGCACAGCGCGGCGGTTCCGTATGGTAAACATTACGCCAGACGGGACGTTAAAAACTAATGACCAATAAGATGCCTAATAATCAAGAAATACTTCGTAAGGTTTGTAGGTGCGAGACTTCTCAAAATTGATCTCTACGTGTGTAGAGTCTGCCAATCTGACTGGATTAATATATTCTAAGTGGGTACCTACTCAGCTTTTCACCTAAAGCTGGGCTTTTGGAAATAATTTGTATCTGATTCATACAATATTTTTTTGAAATTCCAAAGGAATTATTTTTGTTTTAAATGTCAAAATCTGTAAATACAATGTAAAAAAAGTACAGTGAAAAAGCTATCCTTGTTTGTTTTGTCCTTTGGCTGCTTTATTGGCACATGCTGACTTCAAATTTAGCTATGCATGTTGTAGAATAATTTAAGTTTAAATAACTATTAAAAATATTTCAGGGTATCATGCTTTATTATCACCCTTTAATATTTAAGATGCATTAAGGGTTAAAATGAAAATTGAGAAAAAAAACGTTTTAAATTGGGCCCATTTGAGAATAGTTATACCCAGCTTCTTGAACCTTTGTTTTTTTTTTAATTTCAGAAACTTTAGTGGACAATAAAGCAGACAATCGAGCGTACATTCTAATAAATCAATATGAAAACATATCATAATAAAATAAACTTTTATTAATATACACTAAAAACTGATCAATTTATTACCCGCCTACCGCCTACGGCGTAGCAAATATGACTGTTATGATTTTAGGTTCGAACTTCCAAACACTACTTAATCATAGTTTGACAAACGTTAGAAGAGATCGTCAGCTAGTTCTTTCAGGATACACTCTTAATACAGTACTCTGTTTTACAGGCTATGAGATATCTTACTAAATTAATTGTGTTGTGCCGTCTAGGGGTCATAAAGTATTTTTTTCCGCGGACCATGTTGGAAATCAAATGAAATTACTAAAATATCGGGTTATAGTTTTTAAAAATATAGTTATCTTCAATGATGTTTAAATAAATATAGATACGTTATGCCCTTACAAATCAACCGAAAAATCTGTTCCGATGTCCGCAAGGCACGCTTTATTGCTTTATCGCACGTCTTTATCGCTCTCGCGTCAAAACTACATCTTCAATACTACATTTTTAATATATAATATCATTGGTTATCTTGTTATATCATTAAGTACAATATTTTTAATTTCATAGTTATTGAACCAAAAAGTTTTGTTATGGCTGAATATGTTTACAACATGGGTTAATTTTCACCAATGCATTTACTACATGAACTTGAATCATAATTGAATGGGTATACAAGATTTCGTGTCTATGGTTTTGATTTTGTGTCCATACATATGGAGTCATTTCTGGGCATAGTAGTTACGGACTCTACAGGCTATTCGAATTAAATGATCTGTGAGGAGTCCTCTCATCTGAAGCCTATGAAGGCTTGGGCATGGTTAGGCTCATCATGAAAATGTTTCGTCATTGCACTGAATTAAGATTATTATGTGAAATTCAACTCCTTAGAATAAGAGGACGTTGACATAATTCAGCTGCAAGCTTGACCTAACCAAATTAAGTAACCTTGCAAGCTAAGTAAATGCTTTTAAAAATAATTAAACATAAAGGAGGCCTTGAGGAGGCCTTAATCGTTTTCCACCACCCTCCCCCAGTGCGGATTGGTGGAGGGGTTAGTGGCAAACCCAAGTGTTGGAAGTTTTCAAACCACCCGAGGGTTGCGACATGGCTTAATGACTGATAACAATAATTTTTTGCCATTAGCGGTTGCCCATCCAACTATAGCTATCGACCGCACCCGCTATTGCTTAATTTTATCGATCATTTAGGATCTAAGCCGCCTCAAGCGCTTCAAGGATAACATTACAGACAAGAAATTTTAATAAACATTATTTTTTATGCACTATAATCCCTCTTGATGATAAGTGGCGATTAATTATGATAGTTCGTTATTAACTCCGTCCTAACTGCCGTCAGATCGATAAAATGTAAACAATTAGTTTTATCTAAATCTGTTCCTTATGGGTCCATGTCCATCAAAATTTTCAAAAATATTCGATGTATTATTTATTTTACCTTATAGCTGTATATACATTCTACTTTCAATAAAACTTGTTGTAAATAATATTACTGAAAAAAATTTGTAATATCTTAAGACGATAAATATGGAACAATGGAAAATGATATAAATTTCCTTAAAGTAGACGTTTACATATTATTATGAATCGTGAATACAGAAATGTTTGTTCGGGCCAGTTTTTTTTACTTCATAGTCAATGCGTGGCAACAATCCCACCTATTGGTAATTAAAGATTATGGTAAACGCATTAACTTAGTAAAAGCCTATTAACTTTATGAGTTAATAGTTTGCGATTGCACAATCATTACTAGTTATTAAAAAGTAAAATGTACCAAAACGTTATATTTCTTTGTAATAATAGCAACTGCTTAAGTACGAGCTCCTACATTTTTTTAATTCCTAGGTAGGGTAAAGTACCCAATGACTGACACCCTAAGCGTTTAAACTGCTATTTAACGCTTTTAAACTGCTCTTTCTTTTTTAAATATTTTGTTTATCTATCAAGGAGTTTTAATAATAATTTTAGTGAAGTTTAATCAAGAAAAAAATATATTTAAAAATAAAAGGGCGCAAATACATACCTAATCATTGACCACTGAATGCAATTCGAACAAAACGAAGTATTCCACTAAGCAGAATGAGTAAAATCGTAAAAAAAACTTAATTTACGTTAGATATGATTTTACAGCCAATACATAGGTACAACTTCTACATTAACTTGCCAAGGGCGAACAAAAGTCAGACGAAGTCAGAGCTGCAGGTTTAAAACAGCAGCTGTTAAAAAATGGTAAGAGCAGCAATATGGTAAACATTGCCAATTTATCCAACTGACAATTATTATAGTGATTAAAGTTAGCAAACATAAAAAATAATAATTTATGTTTTGTTTTGTTCATAATACGAAAAATGTGTCAAATATTGGGTGGAGGGGGGGGTCAAATATTTTTGTCTTCTATTGTAGACTTTGTCCTACCATACTTCTTACTCCGTAATTCTTACTTCATACTTCTTACTTCATAGTGAGCAAGAATTTTGGTTTAAACGCGATGTAAATCATAAAAAAATCTAATAATTTTCTAAGTTGCTACCTACATAATATATGCTCATACAAACGTGTAGTCCATTACAACTCAATTTACTGACCAATCTAATGACAGCTTATTGAAATTGTTCGAAGTTATGAGACATTTTTATCCACAAAAAATGCCATCTACGGCACGAAAAATGTTCCCACAACGTTTCGTGTTTTTAAATTACAGATACCATCAGTACAATTCAATCAAATATAATAATAACAATAACATTATGTTATAACCGTTACCGCACTCGTAGCGTTACGGTTAAAATAGCTATTTGTCCAAAACCAGAACCTCGATTGGTTGTATAACATTAGACCGTGAACAACCATGCAACATTATTTATCCAGTCACGGCCATTATAAATTTCATACACGTAATCAAATTATTTCCCAGCGTTACTGAGACGATGTGAAATTCCGTAATTGACCACGCTTTTAGAAACAAATGCCGAATACTATTCCAATCTAAACCCAGGATAATCGAAGTTTATCGTTCGGAAAATTGTTGTATGTTTAGTTGAATCATAGTTATGATTCGAATAATTGTAAAGATTTGATTTTTGTAAATATAGATAATATGAATTTGTTTTTGTAAGAGTGGTTTACGATTAAAAAAAACAAAACAAAATCAATTAAAATTAACATACTTCGTAAAGTTTTATTTGTTTTATTAAGGAATCCATCCAAAGGAAATTAATTTTTCGTAGTACTTAATTATGAAGCACCGAAACAATTTAACTTAGTCTATCTAGTAAATGGAATTTTACCTTAACACACATTAAATAGTGGTTCACGAATAGATAGGTAAGTACATAATTTAATAAATTAGGAAAATATTATAGAATTTGTAATTTTTTTTTACACGCACTTTAATTAAATATAAGAAAACTAATGAAGCCAATAACAGGAAACACATTAAAAGAAAAGTACATACCTACTTAATTATTTAATTTAATTACTACCTACAGGATTCGTCATCAAGATTTAAATCTTTCTTCTCTGTGCATCCTTGGCCGACAACATTTCAGTATTGCCTAAGGTGTGGCCTATGGATATGGCTATTAAATCAAACTTTTTGTATCCGATTGCCTCAGAGTTACTCTGAAAGAACGTTTTTTATTTCACATTTATAAATGAGAATACATAATAGGTAGGTACTTTATTATTGAAATAAGGCATTGCTGATTTCTGTACTATTAAGATATTATTTCAACTAAAAGTAACTACATACGTTCTACAATTCACTTTGTATTTCTTATTGTAGCTAATGGTGTTGGCCGAATAATGAAAATAATATCTCCTTTACTGAATCGAAAACTTCCTTGTGGGTATTACCATAAAGATAATATGCTTATTTTACATACCTACGCTCATATTATCTTTTAGTAACGATAGCTAATTTTATTATGTAACTAAACATTTGAAGTCACTTAACTTTAGCCATAAGTGCTAGCGATCACCATAAGCGTAGGCTTTTCCAATTTAGTTTACATAAAAGGAAGATTCTGGAGAGATATAATGATCAAATGTAAGATTGGTCTTTGATCGTTGCTATTTAAGTCCTACAAATTACAATCTTTAAGCGCAGACCTGTGTCAAAAGCAGGTACCTCGTAAAGTCGTAACCTCGCCGCTATTAAAGGAAGTAGGTCGACCGATATAAGCAAGATGGCAGGTAGCATCTGGATACTGTGCGCTTGAATCAGGGATTACTACTGTGAGTCTTGGCACTTGGCAACGGCTTAGCCTTCTTCGTAAGAGTCTAGGAATATTGACGGTTATAATAAATAGGTATAGGGTCTTTATTATTATAATTAACTATAACGTTTTTACGTTGCACATCTTTATTTATTTGGAATTGGTGTTTATGTAGGTACTAGCCATCAGCGATTCGCCTGATGGTAAGTGGCCACCGACACCCATGGATATCACCAACACCAAAGGTATCATCACCCATGGTGGCCGATGAAGAAGAGAAGAAGGAAAGAACGCCAGTTCCGGCTGGGATGGCTCCCACGACGAGTCGTTTAGCGACTGACTCAAACAAGAGTTTAGTAGCTAGCCAGACAGGCATCTCGGGAAGATAATACTTATGACACCCTAATATGCACGGGATTTGGATCAGTATTCTAAGTTGCCCCAATACGGCTGAAATGAAGTATGAAAATAATATATTTTTCAAAATGTATTTATTTATTCATTTATTACACTTTATTGCACACCAAATTTACAAAGTTAGAAAAGCTTTACAATGTATGATTTGTGCACAAAAGGCGATCTTATCGCTAAATTTTTAAAAGATGTGCTGAGGAGTTTCTTTACGGCTTTTCTTCTCCTCCATGACAAAGCACCTTTCCGAAAAGCTGGTAGATTAAAAAATATGACGTGCATAAGAGTGTCAGTGATACCTACATGAATAAAAGATTATTTCAGTTCATTTCATTTCATTTCAAATAGCGATATTATTATTGTGATTATTTTACAGATAATGTATGATTAGTGTGCTAATTTTAAGTAGTGTATGGTATAGTTATTTGTGGTTTTATATTCCGTAATTTCCCCACTTTTAAAGTATCTAATTCTACAATGACCACCACGTGAGCCAAGAGCTTACAAGTTACATCACCGTATTAATAAGGAAGTAACTTGAATTAGGCTATGTAATCAGTTTTATTTTATTATCATAATGACACTAAGTTATAGGTTACCAAATTTTTATTTTACTAAATTATTTAGTTCCTATTGAACGAAATGGTTTTATTAAGTTATTGTATATTATTTTAGCTTCAATTATGTTTAATTATATGAAAATCATTTATTTTAACAACTATTACGTTTTCCTTCTTAAATTACACTGTTTTTCTTTATGTCAAGGCTTTTTCGCTCCTATTGAAATTCAGACGAAGATTAAGCGTTTGGCCTCCTTTACATAGTTTCCAAAGGTACCATAAATCCCATCGCAGGAAGATTCTGATAACTAATCATCTTATGCTTTTATTTTTTAATGAATTGAGAAATGATTAAACTATTAGTAAAGATGTTAAATATTGTTTATGAAATTTTTTATAATGCTAAGTTTCGATTACCAGAAAATAAATACTTAAATTGTTGAGCAAAAAAAAAACACTATCTAGCCTATTCTATTAGGTAGGTACTGTGGGATATAGTCATGATTATTATATTTTAATATAAAGTGTAAGGAATGTTCTGTCTGCCGGTCATATCCATTCAAATGTACGAGTATAAGATCTCTTTAACCAGGTGTGAAGTAATAACCAATATTGCTCTTAACGTCAAAAAATATACCCATGTTTATTAAGGGTACTCTTTTAATGTATCTCTGACCTTAATTCTCAAAATCCAAAATAAAAACATTTAATGCTTTAAAAAGATAAAAAGCGTTCGGTAATAGGTAGCTAATCTCCTTTGAATGCGAACGATTGCGACGAGTCCCTGGCATATCTACTTACTTATAAAAAGTTTCAAAATACTCTCGTTAGATCCAGGTGAGGTACATAGACTTGTGATAGCCTCGCCTCTATTATAGAAAGTAGGTCGACTGATATAGCTAAGATCCAGGTAACGTTAGGCTACGTTCAACTCAAATCAGGGAGGATTGTGTGCCAACTGCCAAGTGAAAAGTTTCGACTGGGCAATACGGCGCCATCGAGTCAAATGCGGTACTTCGTAAGCATTTTACAAATATATTTTTTTAATTCATTTTGAGTTTGATCTTAAATTTAGATTTGGAGGATAAATGCATTGTTATGCTAGTCATTTTTAGATTAGTCACCCAAGTGAAAATTTTAGACATGAGATAACTAAGAAAAAGAAAAGTGCATCCATGTCTTATCAATGGTGGCAGTAAGTATTGAGATAATCATTATTTTTAATTAAAAATCTTGGCTAGTCTTAGCTTTGGTAGGTTGTGATCATAATAAGTACGCTTTATAAAAGTACTTAGAGCAAAGTGATGTAAGTAGTTGTGTGTAGACAAATAGGTACTATTGCACTTAAGAACAAATACAGCCATTTACAGTCTTCGTTAATTTCAATAGTCTTATCATGGATTAGCTGGTTTGATCAAGTTTTCAGGAATATTAGGTACCCTATTTGATATTTCAGATCATGATCAACCTGTGAGCTAAATTCCACGAAAATCTATTTAGTAGTTTTTGTGTCAGAGAAACAATCATCCATACATCCTCAGAAATAAAATTTATATTTATAATATTAGTAGAATTCGAAAGGTGAGTCCAGCAGTCGTGTACTTATTGATGTCGGTAGAAACACAATTGCACTTAATGAACAGAGATATTATATTATATATATATAATATATGACATATTGTAGTTTGTGCCAATTTTTAAATAATGTATCTAATAAACCTTCGTGGAAAAATTCGGGGGCCTAAGAATTTTATCATGGAAGGTACAAAACCGCAGTGAAGCGGAAAAATTTAATGATATTTGTGAAAAAAATATGAACCCTCTATAATCAGGTTTTAGACAACTGAGTGCCTTATTTAATAGCGGTAGTGAATTTTACTCAATATTTTTCATTAGAATCCTAATACTTTTCTCTCTCTCTAATACTTACATGATCTTGGAACGATACAGCTAGATTATAGTATTATCAACGCGTCTGTGTCGTCAGAAGCTTGTATTAATTATTATCTTTTGTTTAAAATGACTGTAAAATTTCCACAAGCGGGAAATGTAAGGTCAATATCCCTAAATATCAGACATGTTAACCCACGTAAATGCTTTTAGCTACACGTATTAAAGCGTAGCATTCTTCTCTGACACATGTATAGCGGATTATGATAGAGCGTGACTTATGAAGGCAATTTAGTTAATCACGTCAGTTATTTAAAGCCTCTATTTGTTTAGCTTTTCAGGTATCGGTTGTAACATTTATTACTTAATAAGATTAATTGCGTTGTCATTTTTGAATTGATGAATATTGATAAGTAATACTGAAGCACATGCCTGTTTTTGTAATAATATGAAATGTATAATTATTGTTATTTAGATCATGATATACTATTACCAACGCAAATAACGTGATTAGAATATATTTTATAATTAAACTACCTGTGCCTCGCGGTTTCATCCGCGTTAATTAGTGGACAAAACTAACTGCTAAAATATATGATGTTATACATATAGCCTTCCTCGATAAATAGACTATTAAACACAAAAATAATTTTTCAGTTCGAACCAGTATTTCCTGAGATTAGCGCGTTCAACCAAGCAAACTGTTCAGCTTTATAATATTAGTAGGTATGTAGATTAAAATAAAAGGGCCCTTATTTGTGACATTTTTAAATGACTTTTTTGTATTATAACAGTATTATTATATTAATTTTATGAAGATAGCTATATTTAGTACATATTTTAAGTACCTAACTTACTCAATAACTATTTGCGATTAAATATATCATTGCTATTTTAAAGTTTTTATCTTCGTTCATAATTATTTGGAACTATACACAACGTTCATAATTTAATACAAGTTTTGACTCTGTTTGCGTGTCACAATTTATTATTCATAGGATTTCAGTAGCGTAAAAATAATCCCTGTTTTAATATTTAGCACTTACTTAATTATATTATTATTGTATTACTGTTTTCACTACAATTTTTATTTGCATTTATTATGTTTTAGTTGTCAGGATATCACAATCTGAATCGTTGAAATCGGCCTCTAATGTACTTAGTGGTTAATCCTATAGTTAGATTAGAAACTTTAAGAACCTTGCGGCCTATAACACCATACATTTCGCATATTTAATTTACTACGAAGATATTACAAACCTTATTTTAATTGTCTTTTCTTTTAATTTTTAGTATTGTTACCTTATTTTCAGCATTAAGTCTTATTGTAACTTGTTACCTTATTTCAAGTACCCTCCACCAAAGTTATCAGGGAGACTTACCATCCACCTTGCCGTGTGAGGGTGAACCCGAAGCGTGCCTCGCGGTCCACGGAGACTCTGATGCCGATGATACCCAGACCCTGGGGGGAGACTACTTGCCCCCGCATCACGGACACGCGGCTGCACATAGCACCTTATTATGGCTTCACGAACCGAGTCCAAGCACAGGCCCAGAGTTATGAGGTTCATACGTTAAGGTAACACTATTTTTACTTGTATTAATTTACAGTTTTATACTATGTTGTTGCCATTTAAATCCTAATTCATTCATATTATTTACGTTATTGAAGTTGAAATAGACTGTTATAAAAATTGTTAGTCATGAAATCGATTTGCTTGAATTTCGTTTGATGGAACTTAACTAAATGGTTTAAAAATAAAATATTTAAGCGTGAACCTAGATATGTTTTTAATCAAATCAAAAGTATGGAGATATTTATTTGTTTCAACATGTAACTTTCACATAATTTCTATACTAACTATAAAGCAGTTTTACCTTAAGTTTACCTTAAATAAATTATATATACCTAATCTCGATAGCGAAAAAATTAACTAGGAAGTTTATCATTTGTGTTAATAGCAGATCTGGTGTACTTCATCAACATAGTTTAAACGTTAAAGATACCTGAAAAACGTACCATAAACATTATTGGTAATGTATTGATTTAATGCTCAAAGGAGATCGCCAAAATTGGGCCAGCTTCATTGTTTTTTACAGAAACCATAATACCTCCAAAAATCTATATTTATGCCTGATTAAACATATCAAATAATAATATAAAGTTACAATTGGAATGTGTTTTAAAAGTTAAAAATTAGTTTATTCGAATGATCTATTTCTACGATCGATTTTTACTACAAAACTATCGACTTCATGAAAAAGGATATTCAGTGAGAAATCTAAATATTTTACCGTCCTTCATTACTTTCATAATCATGTTGTTATGGTTAGCAAACAAGGAATTTAACAAATAACAAGAATAGTTAAATAATTACAATCATTACAATCATAAAAATATTAATGAGAAATATTTATTTCCATTTTTATTCGAATCATTAATGTTCGATTTACTTGAACAACACTGGAAGTGAAGCTACAGTGTTAGTCATAATTAGTTATGTCAAAATGAAACTGTCAAATTATCATTCGTTTTCATAGTCTCAGTGTCATTCGCTTGCGGATGTTTTCTTTCTTAGTTCGGTGTTTTTCTTACGAATTTGGCTTTGTTTTACGGATTGGACGATTCCTGTTCTTGCGAACGACCTCTCATATCTCTTAGGAAGCCTTAATTATGGAATTGCAACCAAGAAGTACTCCGCAGAACCATATTTAACTATTGCTACTATTATTTCTCTTTAACCCCATAGAATTTTTGAAAACTTGTTTGAGTTAATGAAATATACCTACTATATTTATGAATTAAATAATAATAAGAATCATTAATGTAACGTATGTTAATGTTAATATTCTAAGCCCAGAGATGTATGGGATTTTGGCGATCTCCTTTTAATACCTACTACACAATGAATGTTCCTAATTCAAACGGTAAATGATCAGTATGTATCTATTAAAATGTGGCTTATAATGATGTCGATAACTGTTTATAATTAATTAGTATATGACCAAATTTTGAAGTTTGGATAAATAATGCAAATGAAATTATTGAAAAAACTATATTTCTTTAATACAGTAATTAACGTATGAACCTCATAAGCCTAGGCTTCTCCGGTCTTTTTACGAACGAAGTGGTAAATATGTGCTATTTTTAACAAATGAAAAAATAAAAAAAAGACTCGGTGAAAGTGAAATAAGAAATTAAACAAAAATAAGAAGTTTTCAGCATTGCACATTCTCTTATCAGGATCAGCTACATGTCTACGATAAATTTTGGTTCACATTTCACTGAACAAGGTAATGACATAATTTTTAAATACCTATAACTTTTCATAATACCTAGCTATTAATTTTGGAAATAAAAAATAAATTAAGTCCTCGGGGAATAGCCATGTGGAATGTGTACCGAAATTTATCTAGAAATGTATTTATTTTTATGCATGTCATAGCGGCCACAAAGAGTATACATATAATTGTATTGTGATACACCTATATCAATGATTTTCCCACATTTATGACATTTGAAATTGGTGCTCGAAAATTAGAAAACGTAAACAACATCAAACAATTTAATGTAGAATTTATGTAAACATAAAATACTTGTGAGTGTGATGTAATTTTGATATACTAGTGAAAATGAAATTTAGGAAATTTTTAATAATATTTGTAAGTTCAAAATGTACGTATGTTATGAATCAATAACATGAGTTCAAAAGTTTTTAAAAATGTGGTGAATGAAAGCTTCTTTTATAGGAAGCAGAACAGAGCAGAATCATTATGTATGTTCACAGATTTCTGTTCAAAAGCATTTTCTTCGTGAATATATTGCATTCCTTTATTCCTGTTAACAAGTGTTAAATTACGACAAGTACTTACATGAAATCATCTATAAAAACAATAGGTATTCTGTATTTCCAAAGAAAAAAGTAATTATTTGAAATTAAAAGATGTGATACTCACCTAAAATAAACACATTATGCTTTCTATAGCAATTTACACATACTTAACTAAATCTCTGCATGTTAGAGTTTTTGATGCTGGAAAGATTTACTTATACTGGTACTATTGTCTCAATTACATGATTTAGTTTACTTTATCTCGTACATTTAAGATCCCAGAGATTCCCTGTCATGCGTTGGTTATTCGGGTTGCTCCCTAAACTTTTGAAGAGTTCTCCCTTGATAACAATATATACTATGATATTGTTAAGATACTAAATCTAAACATAGATTTATCTTTGATAATTCAACATCAAACAACAAAGTTATAAACTTATGTTCCATATAAAATATAAAGTTGTTCTTAATGAAACAAATAATAAGTGTAGAGGTGAACCCGTGATTGTATTATTATTTTAAAACCTTAAAATCTTGGTTATCATTTTGATAGTCACAATGTTACTTGTACTATCGGTTATAAATCACTTTACGATTGATGACGACTGATATTCAAAATAAATAGTTTTTTTTTTATGATTATACTCTATTTTATTCAATATAGCTTCTCTAAGGTTTTTGTATAATATACCTTGAAGTTTTCTGGTAGCTTAAACAAGTATTCTAAACGCAATAGTTATGAATATACATTGTTTAAAATATACACCAAGAAAAATAAAGTGATAAGAAATGATAATGATTTTCACATACCTATTAATAAATGAATAGGTACATTATGTAAACATGTAAAACGTCGACTATCGTAGTTTGCAATTTGTTTTTACGAAGTAAGAGCAAGTAGAAACAAATAAAACACCACAGTAAATACAAGTAGGTAAAGTTCACAGAAAAATAAGTGTGTAGTATAATAATATAGTACTAAAATTGCTGAAAACATTAAAACATTATTAATAGTAATGAACACATCCAATGAAATGAAAAATTATAAATCAATCGTAATTTTCGTGGCACCAATTTCAATGTGGATTCCATAAATGGTGGGTGATGTCAATGACCGGTTGATGGAAGCAATAGTTGCAATGTACAAAGTCGACAAGAGTGCTACCATCTTGCTATGAAGTAGTCACAGTACATTCAAAGTTGTGTTTCGGTTAGTCACATGGGTTAAGGATCTAAACACATAGAGAGATGGGCAAGGGTAAGGGTTCACAGATGAAAGACGCAGACAAAGGGTAAGGAACACATATAAGGGTAAGTTTATTTGAAGCTAAATTTTGCGTGTTTGTTGAAATTTTTGTCGATTGACTATATAAAATACGCGCCTCAGATCGTATATTTAGGCCCTAAACCTATTTCAATGTGTTTTAAACGTTTTGCGTGAAAGCGTAAATGATTTTCCTAAGTTTTTACAGTATAACAAAAGTATACCATATGTGAGCTATACATAAGCACAGTAGACGAGAACAATAAATATTACAAAAATACGATTGTGGCTGCGGCAAACAACATTCAAAATGACGTCGCATTCGTGAGTACTCGCGTGGCTTACGTTGATAGATTTGGACATTTTGTCGCAGCCACAAGGAACATTCAAGACAGACATACAGATGTTACATACACATAGAGAATGAAACGTATACAGACAAAGGAGTCAACATAAAGTGAAAAGCGTTGGTAGCGCCGTTCGCTTGTCGGTTAGCGGTCAAGCGGCGGGCGATGGCATCACACACATATGCAGGAGTTGCAACATAAATTAATAGGTTAACATATACTGAACACTGAGGGGCGAGGGCGGGCTGACTGACACTTACCATGGTGTAAAGGAATTCCAGAACTCGCTAGGAGTGGCGGACACACGGCGGCACAGGGACACAGAAAGACAGGACAGATTACTACACAGATACCTACAACCCTCAGTGCAACCCCACCCCAACTTTGCAACCTCCGGTTGGTTGCACTCGTCTACACTGGTTACTTTGCGTTTCAACACTTGCTTTAATGATCGATTCGAAACTTGTTTACATGTATATTGATTCAGAAATGAAGCCCGTTTGCATTAGAACAACTTCACCACTATTATTTATTATAATAACGTACGCAATTTTGAAAACAAAAGATAAATTGAACTGCAGGTTGTAGTACGAGTAAGGTGGGTGGACCATGGAAGGCCATGCTCCTTGTAAGGCCAATTATTTAAAAGTCGTATTTATTGCCATCCAATGACAATTTCCTTCCACTTACACTAACATCCATCGAATTCAAGTACACAGACGTGGCGGCGAGTCCTTCGCACCGCAATTTTATCAATGCGGGTCCTCTCTTTGTTGACTTCGGTCATCGATGTTAAAATTGTTATATTTGCTCTTAGCAAAATGTAAGTTTTCAAGTAAATAAACTATTGTTTTCTTTATTTTTTTTACTCTAAATTGATAATATAAGGATTTGCTACGGCACTGAAGAAAAAAATATTACTTTATTTCCAATACAATTAAAATATTGGTAGTTTTCCTAGGAAAGCCAATGGTTCCTTGTAAGGCCGATCAAAAAGTTGACAGTTTGGCCTTGCTAGGGCACAAGGGTCTTTCTAGGAACATCTAGAAACTATGAAAATATTAACACTTAGTTTTTACTTGTAAATAAATATCTGGGATTTTTTTTTTTTTAAACAATGTGCAAGTTAATATAATTGCTACTACTTAGGTAAAGGCCCCCAATTCCGAGGTGTTCTAACATTTTGGCCTTACAAGGAACAGACCCTTAAGAAGGCCATTTTAATCAGTTTTATATTTTTATTATTTTACTATAAAGGTTATTGGCAACTTATTTGATTTCGATTTATTACTCATTTATATTATTTTTAAAACAATTACACAAATACATTCTTAGTTTTACGACAGAGTTCTAGTAATGTTCGTTGAATATTTTTTATCTGAATATGTTATGGTAGGCATTTAATATTCCGTTTTAATGAAAGACCTTTTTATGTAGTTTATGTATATGTAGATATTTTGATTGTCACAATGTTAGTTTTAAGTTAAACGACTGATTTATTATATTGGCCTTGTATGGAGCCTTGTTCCTTGCAAGGCCATTTGGCAGAGGTTATTTAAACTTAAGTTTATTAAATAATGGTTAAACCTTTTATAACAAAAAAGTTTTATATAACACATAATAAAACAAAGCATTACTTAATGATTTGTTTGATTCATTTAAGCAGTAAATAACGAAGTAATGACTGTTTAATCGTTAGAGTGGCCTTCCATGGTCCACCCACCTTATAATGAGTCTGTTGATACACGGAGTAAAAGAACCATGCACGCTTGTAAACGCAACGCTTGGGTACTCCGTCAACGTTTGTTTAGGCGTAATGAAACAAATGCTAGAACGCAATATAACCCCTCTAGACTTTTCAACTTAAATAAAATAGTGAAGCGGCTCGTGTTTTAATGCAAACAAACTTTTGAGGCGCTTTTGCATATAAAGCGAGGTGGGTTTACTACTTTAGTTATTCAGTTTTGCTTTGTCTTATTTATAAGGATAAGAGATTAGATGATCAACTATAAGATACGACTTTGGTTTGAGTATAAGACATAATAGTAATCAAAAATTTTTGATTTATATTTTAGACTCGGATCATGAAAATACCTGATCATTTTACGAGATAAGTTACGTAATATTTAAAATATACATTTTAATTGCTTTAATTTAGAAAGGGTATCTGTCATGACTCGAGTCGTTTTTGATGAACCTTATTAAAACAATTCGTTTAACTGACAGGAAGACAAACAAAACTGTACGGAAGCTTTTGAGCGTTTAATCGGTTAATATACTCGTTTAATTTATAAGACGCATTTATTTTGTTTAGACAAACAGGTAGGGTTAGACACACACAAGGGATAAACATTAGACAATACACAACACATCGGATCTGGTGTGAACAAAAAAAAATATCAAAAATTAAAAATAAACTAAAAAGTGTGGTTAATGACATGTAATTAACAAAACCATGCCGGGGCAGCAAATAAAATTTTACTGAATATTTTACACGCGAGAAAACAGAGGAAAATCAAAACACTTCCACCAGATGAGAACAAAAAGTAATTCATAAAACATTACCATTAATTAAATTAAAATAACCACACCAAATCCACGGAGAGGTCTAGGAAGATGAACGGGATTAACAATGGTAAGGGTGCTAGTCCCTAACTATAATATTATGTTTTCATGAAGTTCGGTCTCAAATCTTACTGATTTACATAATATGACGATGAGAATACAGATCTACTATCATTGTAAGGTGCAAATATACCGGATTATTAATCATGTGAATTAATAGATCAATCTTTGAGGAAAAAGGTAAAAGATATCGTTATGAAATGATTTTACTGAATCCACGATATCTTTCACGTATCCATGAATTGATTTGGTGTTTGTTCGACTGACATAATAACACTTACCTCTCTGAATATTCGTCCATGTGTGCGTAGCTCTGGACAGAGTTTTCTTCGATGAGGAATTTGACGCGTTGATAGAAGGACGCGGTGACGGATGGAGGTTGTTTCCGTAGAAGCACTTCTACAGGGTCGTTGGAAGCCAAACACATAATGTGTTCGGCGCACTCTGGCCGACTACAGCATTCCGAGTCCGAGCAGTCGGTCATGCCATCTTCAAAACGGTAGTGTTTTTGTCAGATGACGGACAAACATGATACGTTTTTGCCACTTCTTGATTGAACGATACAACAACGACACATTACGGTTATAAAATGTGTTATAAACAACCATCCTATTAATATTATATATGAGAAAATTTGTGAAAATGTCTGGATGTTTAGATGTTTGTTCCTCAATCACACCACAACTACTAAACCGATTTGGCTGAAATTTGGAATGGATAGCCTATGCCCTGGTTTAACACATAGACTACTTTTTATCTCAGAAAACTTCAGGGTTCCCGCGGGATTTGTAAAAATCGATCTCTATTGCGGGCGAAGCAGCGGGCAAAAGCTAGTATTATAAATGTGAAAGTTTGTGAAGATGTTTGGATCCTTGTTCCTCAATCACGCCACAACTACTTAACCGATTTGGCTGAAATTTGGAATGGAGATAGCCTATTATACCCTGGATTAACACATAGGCTACTGTTTATCTTGGAAAAGATAATACGCATAAATAAGATGTTGTCGTGTCGTTCAATCAAAAACGAAAATGTAAACCATCGTAGATACGAGTCAATCTGAAATGTTACCTTCGTCGTTATCCTCGTTATCGCTGCAAGAGAGTTCAAGGGCGATGGAACAGTCGATACCGGCCCAGCCGTCTGCGCAGGAGCATCGGTACACACCGTCTTCCAGGAGACATTGTCCATGTCGTGAACAGCCGTTGGGGCACCCAGCTAGAATAGCAATTTATTTTATTCAATGGAACATTCATTGAAGATTGTAAACATTTCGTATGCCGTCCTTTACACATTGTTTATACCACTCTTACTGAAGACTGTCGATTGTTTTGTAAATCGTTTTGCGGAACAAATTCAAATGTTTTGACTGAAATTACCTTTTATTATACTGGTACATAATTCGTACCTATTAAACCTACAATGCACACGTAAGTGTAAGAAATAAAACATGTTTAAAATTATTGTTTTTGTTAACTAACACACAATTTCATCTTAGTTTCCGTAATTGTAAATTGAATCTAGTGTTGCTATTCAATTTTCTACTTACGTAGAGTGCAATGTCTGCCATTCCATCCTTGTGTACAAACGCAAGTGCCGTTCTTGCACTGTCCGTGGTCATGACAGCGCGTGTCACACGGTCGCTGGTCACACAAGGAACCTGTCCAGCCTTCGTCACACCGACAGACACCTTCCGCGCACACGCCGTGTGGGCCACAATCCAATGAGCATACCACTACAAAGACACATTTACTTTGAATACTTATGGACTTTAATACTGAAATACACACAAGCTCACAGTTCAGAGAACATACAACAAAGACACATTTCCTTTTAGTACTTAAGGACTCTAATTCTGCAACACACACATGCTCAAATTCAAGTAAACATACCACTACAAAGAGAATTTCACCTTTAATACTCAGACACTATAATGCAACTGACAAATTCATTCCCACTCGCACTGCCTCATTAAAGTAAGCTATGTTTAATTGGACGCATAACAACAATGATTGCTAAGATAACTAACAACATAAACCTGAATGTTTATAGCTACAGTCGAGTGAAATGTTAATCTATTTAATTGGATTGCATTAAAGTGAAGCAAAATGCGATGGAGTAATTTGCAACCGTTAAAAAAAGAACGATTAAAGTGAAAGAAATTGGCGAGAAGATTTTTCAAACAATACATTAGATTTGATTTGGATTAGGTAAGAAATATTTACCTTGAGAACAATCATCGCCAGTATAAAGAGGATCGCAAACACATCTTCCGGCGTCCAAATCGTAGATGCCACGCTGCGAGCATGCAGGTAGGCAACGCTGGACGCGCGCGTCTCTTTCACTGCACGCAGCGCCTCGCCAACCCGCTCGACAAACGCACCTTCCACGCACACATGATCCATGATTTCCACAAGTGGGATCCAAACAATCCTCTGAAACAATAGTGATTATTTGTGATGTTTACACAAAATCAGTTTTACTTTGTGAGATAGCGTTAGATTTGATAAACGTTGTTTCCTGTTACCTTCATCACATTTGTCTCCTTTCCATCCAGGCTTGCAGTGGCATCTTCCAGCGATACACTGTCCTCGTCCTGAGCAATCAGCCGGTTCACAATCGTGTGCTGGAACATCACATTCTGCGCCTTTCCATCCTTCAGAGCAATGACAAACGCCTCCAGCATATGCACCATGACCCGAACATAAGACAGGACAAACGCCTAAAATAAAAATTAAATTTAGAATTTCTACAGATTTTCTATCAATATCAAATAGTACCAATCTACTAATTTACAGGACACTTACTTTTTGAACAGTCGTGACCTTCATAACCGTCCATGCAGTCGCATTTCCCTAAATAACATGATCCGTGGCCCGAGCAATCATCTGGACAGGAATTAGTCACTCCTTCAGCTTCCGACACAATCATCTCCACGCTGTGTGGCTGCAGCTCGTCATTATATATAGATATGAACCATCTTCCCGTATCGAGGTACTGTAAAATGCTCACATTAACTCTCATATCCGTTGATCTTTTGTTTATCGTATGGTTCCATCTTTGAAAGGGGCTTAACGTGCTCAATAGAGAATTAAAGTCGTTGAGGTTATTTTCGTAAATATCTCGCAATTCAGAATTTCGTCTTTTTCTGAGCCTGTGGTCGACTCTGCCGCCGCGTATAAATTCAACAAAGTCGTACTGCGTAACGCTGGGAGCTACATTTCGCCTGCCATAAACAGCAAAATTAGCGCCCCAAGGAACCGTGAAGTTTAGGCTGACATATGCGGGTTGTTTGTTGCGGAATTCAGAGCTCCAGAATTGATATGCAGGTATTGTGGCACTGTGCAGCTCGTCGAATTCCCTGACTTCTAACGCAGGAGACCAAGGCGGGGGCGCGGCTTGCTGTGCTTGCTGAGGTATTATTGCTGATTCTAGAGCAGCTTCAGCTGTCGTTGACCATCCTCCAAGCGATGACGTCGATATAGATTCTACGAAAGTAGCAACAAGTATTAACAATTATTTTCTTGTCAAAATTTAATCGCTATTTAGTAAAAACAAAAACTATACGTTAAGATTTTTGTTTACTATGGAATATTATTAGACTGCATGATATATTACTTTAAATTTTTTTATGATATTTTATGGTACTGATGAAGTGAGAAATAAAATGTTTATCTTACCGTCCGATGGTGATGATGTGGATAGAGCGTCTCTCATTCCTTGTGCATGCGTTACTGCTTTTACATCTTGCACCAAAATACAATTAGAATTGTCTATATTACTTTTAATTGACGATAATGCTGAAACAATAAAAATTACATGATAAAACGCAGTTACTAAAATTAAAGTACTGAAGTTGAAGAAATAACGCAAAGGCAGTTAGAATAATTTGTGTCCGTAGAGTCCTTTACAGTCTACAAAACGCATACACATGTCTACATATAGTGATGATTTGTGTTACTGATGTCCATGGGTGACCAGTTACTATTACCTACATGTGATCATTTGTCAACGTCTATTAGGACGTAAAAACTAAGAATAATTTTTTTCATTGATTTGAATCTAATGAAACAATTTTACTAAATACTTTGTCGGTTTCTATGAAAGTTGTGTAATTTTTTATAATTATTACTCGTAATAGACGGACGATGAAATAAAATTTAAGAAGTAATAAGGAGATACCCTGCTTTATTGTGGTCTTCGTGAAATCATTCTTTAAAATACGCCATTATATTCAGTTTAGTATACTTAAGTTTTTGATTAAACTTGTATTAGGCTACTAATAATGACCAGGGATGCAAACGTTAGAAACAGCAGCGTAAAATATGCAGGCTAATTTCACATTACTTCAGAAATTGAATATTACAAACAACTGAAACAAGAATTCTCGTAGAAATATTGAAACATCCACGCAGCCGCCTACTTCTTGTGTCATGCAACTTTATCAGCAATCGGTCCACGGTGCTTAAGTCTCAAATACAATTCTTCGGGTGACATAAATCCCGGTCGAACAATGCGATTGTATTACAACGAGATATGTCGTTCGAGAATTTGACTTTGAAGAGATTGACGCGTGAGTAGGGCTGGGGAGGTGTCGTGGTCGTGACGTCCCGTCGGTTTTTAATTAACCGGAGCACGGCCGACGCGCATTTTGTAGCAGTGTGACGAACTAATTGGTTCCGCTGGTAGGCCCGGGCGGCGGCGAGCTCGCACGTAGGTGGTTCTTACACCCAACAATTTCTTATTCCCGAGAATGCTGTTGTCCGCTCATTATGCGACAGTCGTCAACCTCCCAATCCATTGAATACCGCGTTACGCGCCCTAATTTGGTGATTCTTCACGGACCGTCCAAGAAGCACGAGCTGCGATATCTTGATTTTTAAATTAAATTCAATTAAGATCAAAAAGGAAACTTCTTGATATAACTTTAAGTATCTCCTTATTTACCACACCATTTTACTTTAATGTAAGTAAAACAAATTTGGCGAATTCAAAGTTCGGAGGGGAGTCAACGAACGAAATTGGCGTAGTAATGTTAAGAGAATTTATTGTAGACATTTATTGGTTTTGTAAGAAGTCTGCAAACAACCGGGTTTAGAAGAGCTTTGATAGATGTTCAATTTATTTCCGTAGGGCGTGCGTTCGATGTCACATGCATGCTTTGAATAGGAACCGGTCGTCCATCGCCGCAGGCTTAATTAAAGCAACGGTATTAGTTATAACTAAATAAGATATATTACCTTTTAATATATTAATAGCATGGTTATAAGTCTTTGAGGAAATGAACAAAAGATTATATATTGTATACCAAAAAAGCCAAGCTATGGGCAGTGGGTTACAATGGTAATGTCTGGACTGCATGGAAATTTACTACCGGTAACGTTATCGTTATATCTGACTGTAAGTCGTTTAAATATATGGTATTGTAGCTGCAGAATATATTATTTTATTATGCTTTATGAATAATTTATATTTAATAAATGTGCTTAAGCGCAGTCAAACCTGGAATAGAATCACTGTACATTTTTATAAACATCATCATCACAATGTCTGTAAATGTATTTTGTATTTGGCTCGGGTCTCTTCTCGTAACGCGATAACTAAAGGCCAATGTCTAACACTAACCTTACAGATTGGTAATCTTCACGAGCTTATGAGATGCATAAAATCTGTGTTTCAAATAATTAAACTCTCAACGCAATCTTAACGAAGCAAGTGATAAAATATTTTAATGTCCGTGAGACTGACGATTAAACTAGACTATTTTAAAATAGTCCTTATTATATAATATTGATATATGATGATAGCAGTGATAGCCTAGTGGTTAGAACGTTGGTCTCCCGAACGCGGGGGCCCAGGTTCAAATCCTGGCACGCACCTCTAATTTTCAAATATTATGTGCGTATTACAAGTTAATTATCACTTGCTTCGGTGAAGGAAAACATCGTGAGGAAACCTGCACACCTGAGAGTTCCCCATAATGTTCTCAAAGGTGTGTGAAGTCTACCAATCCGCACTTGGCCAGCGTGGTAGACTATGGCCTGTACCCCTCACATTGTGAGAGGAGACCCCGAGCCCAGCAGTGGGACAATTATGGGTTGTTGCTTTGCTTTTGCTTTGCTTTTATATAATATTACTTGTTTAGTTTAGTTTATTTATATGAATGAAACTTTTTAGCATCGTTAGTTGCCTAACTATAACCCCCGTGCGTGTTCTGACACAATTATGTTATCATCTCATCCCTCGTCCGGTGGTAATTTATCGTTAAGATTTATTTTAAGATAAGGATCGCGATGCGTTGACGCCATTTGGTCCTGCGTCGAAATTGGACAATTTACTCCTCCAGGCCGAGGGTCCGTTTAGTTGACGACAATAACCTTTATCGTCGCCGATCAATAGATAAGTGGCTCATTTATATTCAATGCAGGAGAGTGCATTTTAAGTTGTATTGATTTTTTAAATCGTTGCTGCGTACTATAGATAACTAATATGTATATGTAAAGCTTACAGTATGTAAATAAATGCTATTTCGATAACTGCTCCCATTGTTAGGTTCGAGTATGTGCGATGACAGATCGCAATCTGCTTGCGTATTGAACTGTAACCCTAACTCATTAATTTATGTGGAAACTTGTATCCAGCTTTGAGAATTAGTTTAAATGATTTTTTTGACAAATTACTACTCATAGGGGTTACGTTTTAAATAATTGTATCTAAAATCATTCTGATAAGTTTCAATAATTAAAATTGGTTTGGCTCGACACTTTGTAGTTTGTTACAGGGTCACGATCGAATATGGTGTTCGATTTCCTGGAACTTGTTTAGAATGGCTCTTGGAGTGTGAAGAATATAATTATTTCATTAATGACTTTTTGGAACTAAAGATCATCACCAAACAATATAAAAATATCAAAAATTATCGTTCACTGTTCTCATACATATTGTTGCATTCTGATACTATATTTTGTATCTAGCTGAATTGTTATACAGACTGCTTGTAATCACGCAGGAGGTAATCAAAGAAACCAATAAATATTACGTACTTAGGACCAATACATTAAACCGGTCATAAAATCTGTAACTACACACAAAAGAGCACCAGATGACGTAATTTCCGCCCACAAAAGTGAAATATAACAATGTGGCATGTCGCGACTTTCGATGATCCCTCATAAAATCTATAAATTTCGCTATAGAATCGGCGAAGATAGGAAATGGAGGGTGCTCAGGCCGACGGCGTCGCATCAACAGCGCACGGAACGATTGTGTGCAGATGGACGATGTTTGCTATCTGTACTATTTTTCGAGTTAATACAATTTATTGTAATACGATTCAGCATAGATTGCATCGTGCGATGGGGGAGCGAAACTCGTTTGATAGAGTCCCGAGGGATAGTCGCGTCGTGCTGGCTCGGTATTAGTCACGTGATAAATCTTCCACTCCTCGCGTGTGTCACCCTATCTCTTTCTATTATACGTGACACATCATAATAGCCTCCTTCTCTTTTCTAAATATGATCCACAGGAGGGTCGAGATCTTATTTGCCCTATTCTATAAGAAGTGCGGACAGGAACAAATCTATTCCAGAGTAATGCAAATTTGATACTTGTCTCGAGTTTGTTTGATTTGTTCGGATATTCCCTACTATCTCTATTATACAGGTAGGTATAGTATGTGCTGGTAGGCTGGCATTAAAATGTTCAATATCTGAGATCGATTTGAATGCTTGATTTTATGGTTAAATACATTAAGATTTTCTGTCCGTCTAATTAAGTCGGTTTTTCTTTCAATTTCACGAGTGAAAAGAAATTACCATGTATAAGATAATTATACAAAGAGTTAAGTGATCCATTAACGGATGCCCTACACTGTAAATATGTAAATGAATTGTGCTTTAAGAAGATAACTTTGTGGGGTAACTACTATAGTAAGTCTATTCCACATGAATCCGATTCAGACTAGACAGGTTTTTATGAAAAACAGTTACTATTTTTGATACAAAAACATCGCTTGTCGATTAACTCCGTGGCCGCAGTTGTGCTCAATCGACAACAATATTGTGAAAGTTACTATTGGTGTGAGAGTTTTAATAAAACATTTGGGGCCTCAAAATTTCAATTACATTAAAAAGTTGACGTTGCTATATTCGTCCCCATTCATCGTGTGTGTAAGTAATGAAGGGTGCAACAGATGGTACACATTTTTTCATTACACTAGTAAAACTACCGTCATAGGAGATTTATGTCGGATTAAAGTAGAGAACCACGTTTTATTCACAATACAACCGGAACGCCCGTAGGCGTGTCGACAAATAGTATATTGTGTTCCTAAAACCCAATCATTAGTGAAGCTATAATATTAAAAATTGTTTGTGTTTTCAATCATATTGACTGCCTACTCGAGAATCACTCTTTTCGTTCGTTTATTTTTGTCTGTGAAATCTTCAATTATTATCCCAACTGGATTTGTTTTGTCAGGAAAATATGATTTAACTTTGATTTCAAGACTTCTCTCCTTATTCAAGATTATATTTTTACTCTTATATGTCCATTAATTAAACCAGCGTATACGAGTACATTAAAAACAAAACTTCGACTTAAGTAATAATACGGATGATGGCTGTCATATTATTATAATAAATGGTTGATAGTTAATATAAATATATAAAATTTATTTATTATTTAAAGAATTGTTTGTAAATTGTATGACCACATTATCATTATTTTTATAAATTGAAATAATTTAAATTCCTTTAAATTTGAATTAAATTATAGGTTACAAGTAATGTAACATTACTAGTATATTACTATAAAATTCTTCACTTACTTCGATGTACGAATTTCCAAGTTATTAGTTCAACTTCAAATTGCATCTGTGATATCCCCGTTTATCTACGAGTTTGTTACTTTACGTGAGAGCGTTTCAGAACAGTTTTTAACTTTGTAATATCTTTAATATCATATCATTTATTGGTATCTCATTAGATTAGAGATATCTTATGGAAATCTAAATGTGGTCATTTGGAGGCGTATAAGTCATTTAATTAGAAATATGTGTTTCGTTTTGAAGTGGACGCGTTACCGCCGCATCTATATGCGACATGCAAGTCTTATCGCCGTCTCTATAATTTAATGGGATTCTAAATGAAGCGAGATCCGATACGATAAGATCTGTTGACTTCAAAACACTATACACTGAGCCGGTTCATTACGTTGCTTTGAATCGTACGCGTACTTGAGTTTTATGCTCCTCAAATATGGAACTTTCTCTTGTACAAGTACAATAAATAAGTTTTCATGTCAAATTATCCAAATCAAATCTCTTTCCGGTACGTAAAGTACGAATATCTTTTTTTTATCGAAGCTTTAGCATAATTTATACATTTTTATAAGACTACGTCAATGTGTATAACATAAGAATATCGAATGTCTGTATCATAGTTATTTTGTTTTACACTACGAACACTTGAGGAAGAAACGTTATCGAATGTCAACAAGTAATGATGTCAATTGATATCTCACCGTAAGGGTGTCAACACCGATTATTTCGTCAATAAAATTATAAAAACAACAATTAAATATAACAATATGTGTGGACCTCCCAGACAGAAATCAATGATAAGTTATAGTTGTACATGTATGTAAAGTTCAAACGAAAAAAATGCCTTTTATGCCATAGACCACTTAGCTCCTCCTTAAATGGCAGTGACTTTATATGTATTTGTTATTGGAACTTTACTTTTAATTTACTTTGACTCACCACTTGAGTTACTTAAACGGTTTTTAGTATACGCTAAAAGGCGTAAGCGTTTTAACAAGTCCTTTAATGTTATGTTTATTTCGGGACCTTTAAATGTAATATTTATAAAAATATATCGCGCAACGTCTAATGGATAAGTAAAGTATTTATAAAGATAAAACGTGAATATAAGAAAGATCTACGCTTACTTATTAGTTTACAAAGTAATGAAGCGAAAAATGAACTCAAATGACGTGTTATTTATTAGCTGTTCCAACAATAAGGTTATGGAAACTACATAGAGTAAAAGCTCCGTTACGTAATAAATTCGCGTGAAGGCTCGACAAAATGACTTGTCGACTGTTTTTACCATTTACATATCGTACTGGAATAAAAATATCCATGAAAGAAAAACTGTGTTGGGTTTTAATTACAGTAAAGTGCATACTATACTTTATGCTAATTTCATTCATTCAAAATCAAGCTGAAAATGGAACAAACAACCGTGTACGATACGGCAATGTTATAACGAAAGTTTTATACAATAAATAACGATACAGATTATTCATTTAACTGACTAATAAAATAGGAATAATAATAATATTTATCATCATTGTAACTGATAACTGTCCCACTGCTGGACTCAGATCTCACAATGGTCTGTTGGACAAATCCAACACATTACAGGCTGACTAGAGATTGACATAATTTATGGTCGTAGCGCACATATCAACTCGGAAAGGGATCGGCACCGGATCGCCTCGCCGTCAACCTAACGTAAGCTCGGCTACGGCTAGGCGACGCCGCGCTTACGGCTAGGCGACGCCGCGCTTACGGCTCGCCGGCCGCTGGTTGACGGAATGAATGACAGCAGTTCGCCGACGCAGCGGTAGCCGCGGCGCAGGGCGTGCACGAGGAAACGGAAAGTCGACGGATAGCGTACGGTGAGACGTAAGCGCGGGTACGGCAAGTCGTCCACGCACCGTACCGCGGTTCGTGAGCTTGTCTCGAGGCGAGGCGATTACGTTACGGATCCGATAAGTGTGCTTTACAGTAGGGAGTTTCATACAAAGAATACTGACATGCAAGAGTTGATACGTTTACGTTCCGTTTACGAGTTGATATGTGTGCTATGACCATTAGACGTTTACCTGACCTACGTTGCGCAGGTTTCCTGAAGATTGATGATTTTTTTCAGCGAAGTAAATTATTTTTTTTATAAACTTTTCACTTTTGACATAACTTTGAAAAATAAATAAGCTAGCAGAATTCGAACTAAACCCCAATGAGTATTCTACCCCCCCCCCCCCCCAAGTGATAGTCACGGCTCGTAACCTACCTATCGTGTCTGCTAAAACATCAATCATTTATAACAATAATTGTAGATTCATTCTACTTGAACGGTACGGTACCCGGTGCCTTGATGTATGGGTTCCATCCAGGGCTGTAGCTAGAGTCGAATTTGAGGTAGGGCAGCATTGGTTACAGGTAGGGCGGAAGTAAAAAAATTATCATAATTTTATTGATCTGCTTCGAAGCACGGGCTCCTAAATCAATCACCATATATATCACATATGTACATTCAATAGCTATTCGTAGACAAATAATTTCTGTGATAGAACATGAGCATGGATCTAAGAACTATTAAATACTCAATGATGAAGAACAAGCAAACAAGATGGTTGAACTTCCAGAGTTGGATGTAGAGATCCACGTCTGGGTGAGAGTGAGGTAATAATTAATTGTTGAGTGGGGTAATACGAGTAAATAGACACGACCAAAAATACCTTTTAGGTCATATTGTTTCAGCAAACTGATTATTATAATTAACATAATAATAAAAATATTTAAAACAGCTGAATTCTACGAGTCACCATGTTATTAAAAATGTACGTAGTGATTAAGTATTGTGTGAAAATGCGAAAAACTTCGTTCAGATCAACTGATTTTGTTCTTTTTTTTCAAAGGCTAGAAATACCATACAAACCATTCTCTCGTGACCAGTGATGGGCAAAGCACCGGGTTTAAACCCGGTGCTTTGATAAAAACCCAATAAACACCCGTAAACACCCATAAACACCCAAAAAATTGGGTTTTTACTTTATTTCTGAAAATACTTATGTAATATTAAAAAAGTATATTTACCAATAGAAAGCCACATTATTTGTGAGTGTCATAGGCTATCGCATTTTTGGAAATTCATCCCCTAAGGGGGAAAAATAGAGATTGGAAGTCGCTTTCATACAGACCAACTTCGTCAGTTTTAGAGTTATAAATATGAAAATTTTTATGTAAGTTTATAGTTATGAACAAAAGTTAACTTTAATATTTTTTTTTGGAAAATCATTCCATAAAGGGTTAATTTAGGGTTTGCAACTTATTACGCAACTTCGTCATTTTTGAAGTTAAAAACATGAAAATATATATACCTATTAGCACCAGATTAGAAGCAAAATTTTACGTAATAAAATTTTTTTGGAAAAAGGGCGAAAATTTATTGTGTGTGAAATCCTATTAGGGTATTTCACCCCGCGAACTTTCTTCAGACGAGACTAGCGCCATCTAGTATCGAATGGTTTTAATATCTTTTTGTGGATTTGAAGTGAGGCCGCCATGTTCGTTCTGTTCGCCTATTCATTGACGCTAAGAATGAGGCGTAATAAAAACTGTCAAATGTTCCGTTTACATGTATTAAGTAATGATAATATTTATAAGTAAAAAAGAGGTAGATATGTCACTAGCGCGCCGAAATTTTGTTAAAATTTAATAAAATGGTTAAGTAATTAAGTAGGTTGTGAGGAAGTCGTAAACTTCTTTGCGTTGTTGATCATTAGTTTTTAGTAAACCAAAGGGCATGCAAGATTAATTTTTATTATTTTAATATTTAATTCTTAAAATGTAATTTCTACCAATACTCACACTGCATATACATATTGTGCCTTATTTTATTATTATGGTATCTATCCCTTTTTTCACTTTAAATTTTACCCACGACGGACGGAACAAAATGAAGGCGGTATATGCATTTGGGGTTAGAGTTTGTTTGTTAGTTTGTATGTATATATGTTACCATTTTTTATGAAAACTACTGGACCGATTTCATTGCAGTTTTTTGCATTCAAAAGGTATCACTAAAGAGCGGGTTCATAGATATGTTTTATAGCGGAAGGCCATCAGAGGGCGCTGCAGTAGCCTAATACGGGGGGTTTTTCAAAATTATTATTTTTGGGCTCTGCTGTCTGTACCTACACTATATACATAGTAGAGAACTATTCTCTGTATTTTTTTTCAAAATCCTAGCGTCAGTTTCGGAGATACGGAGTGGAATTGCCAATTTTTGGCTTTTATTTTCATTCTTTCTTCGATAATTTTAAAACTATTCATTCTAGAACTATAACAAAAGTATATTTAAGATCCTTACAACAAGCCCTTTCATTTGATGTATCACACAATACGGTTAGCAAAACTGTTTTTGTTGAATTTTGATTTCGTTAAAAAATTTTTTTTTCAAAATTCTGTTGTTTACTATGTACCTTCGTCCTTGGATCACAAAAAAGCATACGAGTGACAAATTTCAACTTATTTGGTCCAGTAAATTTCAGAGTAAATTGGCTGTAAAGGGCGGACAGACGATCGTATAACGGTCGGACACGAATGATCGTATAAGGGTTCTGTTTTTCGATTTTTCGTACGGAACCCTAAAAACGGGAATGGTTAGCTGGAACTGTGGCCCACTGTACCAGTTTTCATTTTTGTATTATTCGACTTTTTTTTAAAAAGCGTAAAAACCCAAAAATTTGGGTGTTTATCGGGTTTAAAACCCAAAACACCCAAAACACCTGGGTTTTTACCCACCGGGTTTAAACCCGGGTGGGTGGATTGCCCATCTATACTCGTGACACATTGACAGTGACAGCCTTTGAGGCCTGTTGATTACAGTTAGGCTTAGCACGCATTACGATTTTTCACCGCAAGTTTTTTTCCGCAAAATTCTATGGAATATGGAAATTGTATGGAGCTGCACGCACTTGCGAAGAAAAATCGTGTTGATTATGATTCAGTACGCGATTAAAAATCGTCAGAAAAAAAATCGTGCGGTGAAAAATCGTAATGCGTGTTAGGCTTCAAAGTTGAAAACGTAGATTCGCACACTGCAGTGCTATGGTCGCCACAGACTCTATTTTTATTTTAGTTTAAAAGGGGACTCCCCATAGCATAGATTGCAATATAGCCCATATTAAATCTATGGTATCTGCATCACACAGATATTATAATCTTATATACACCCATGATAAAATGCATGATCTATCAGAAATCTACGTATATTTCTGCCATTCGTATATACAACAAATTGCCAACTAATATTAAAATTCTGTGTAACAATAAGTTTAAAAATACATTAAAACAATGGCTTATCCGTAAAGTATACTATAACTTAAATGAATTCTTTGCTGACATGGAGCCTTAATTATTGTAATTATTATTATTCTGTCTGACATATAATATTTTCCCTATTTTATTAATTTCGGTTGACTATAAGAATGATAAATTCTCGTAGGTACCTAAGCATGTAACAAATTTAATTTAATATTTATAAAATCTGACAAATTGTATGCCCGATAAGGGTAGACTGTTAATACTTATATCTGATTTTAACACCAACATGTAAAATGTAAACAGTCTCACAATAAATGAATTCTATTCTATTCTATTCTATTCTATTCTTAAATAAACCCATCGCTATCATCGAAACCATGCGATGGCACTTCAAATGCCATCTATACACAGAACAAAGAATTATTATAATATGAAATGAATGTCACAAACTGTGCTAAGTATGTTCGGAAAAGTTTAGATACCAATCGCTACAATTTTTTTTATCTCAAAAAATTTAATTATAATAATTTATTTTAGTTTTTGGTATTTTTAAGGTAGGGCATTGTGATTTCAAGGTAGGGCATTGCCCCACAATGCCCCCCCCTAGCTACGGCCCTGGTTCCATCTGCCTGGCTAGCCAGCCTCTTTATAAACCAACCTTGAATATATTCAGAATTGAGCTTTATTATGTAAGAATAGGAGCTCTCACAGGTACGCTGAATTTAAAAATTTCCCTTTGTTGGGAATGTTTGGGAAATGTGGATATTTTATCAGAATAATAAGAATATAGAGCGTTCCCGTTCGTATCGAGTTCGCATGGCATAGCATAGTAATTTCTGTTAGGGGTTCAGCAAGAGGCGAATGTAGGTCATAGTTATCACATTGGTCGTAGTCGGCTGTCGGTTTGATACTATTTCGGCTCCATCTTGAATGTGTCTGCGGTTTATACTTTTATCGTTACAATCTCGGCTGCGATTGAATTCGTATGGAGTACGGGTATATTCTCTTACAACGATTGTCACATTCCATGAAATGACAGATTCATTTCATAAACATCTAAAAACCTCTTCATACATGTGTCAATTCCTTTTGCTTATTTTTTGTTTCAAAAAGTTGTTAGTAAAATAACCTATTGGTTAATGATCTTGAAAATCAATTCTAAACGTATTTCTGTTTTCCAAAGTTCAAATTTGAAATAATAATATGTTTCCTTTTCATAATGTATGTAATTTAATGTACCAATAATAATATTGAATAAAATTTCTTCGATTTATTTAACAATATATCTTACATAAAGTATTAAAACAAAAATAACAAAGAATAGAATGTTATAAGTTGTTTTCTTTTATCTAGTCTATCTTATTACATTTTACTCTTATAAGCAGATCATTAAACCTACACTATCCGACGAACTATGTATCTCAAAGATTAATCAAAAAATCCCGTGCCTCTAAGATACATGCCTGAATGTCGACGAGACTTATGATTAGTCGTTTCGCAGATAGGCCGAGATTTCTATCGGCTGATGTATCCATAATAAAATGGTATAGGACGTGGAAGAGTGAGATAATTTATAACCACGCTAACACAGGAGCGGCGAGCCTCGGGCACGCATTGCGTTGCCTTAGGTTAGGCGCATCATTTATATTTTTCTGATGTTTGTTTTGTTTTTTATAGAGCTCTCTGTGAATACCGCTCGCGAGAGCCAAACAAAGAATGATGAAAGACTAATGGTCTATGTCTGTTTCCATTACAACAGCTATGTTTGATCAACTCATTTACATCAAGAAGTGGAGATTTGAAATTTATTACACTTGACTTGACTTTATAATGTTAGGTACGTTCGGAGGAAAAACGCTGTGTAGATTTCGTATAACATAATAGGTAGTATGAGACATCTACAAGATCTCCTACACGTTTTATCTGAAGTATTATACTGTAATTTTTCATCTACCTAATAATTTTTTCTGTTTTCTACCCGTATGGATGAAAATATCTTTAATTTATATCATATTTTATATCATTTATATAATATTTTTAATTGTTACAGATAAAAATAATTATAAATAATATGTATATAAAAGACATTTAAAATCTATCATTGAATTTCGAAGTAGGTAGGTGTACTAAAGTAAAATACATTTTTTATTTATGTATATGCAGTGATCACCATAATGCCACGTAACGGGGTCACACGCGTAACATAATATGACATCGAGATGCAAAATAAAATTCGCAATGACTCCGTGACGGGAAATTCAAAAGGGTTGACGGTAGTCCTTACATAGCTTCGTCGTCGTTATACATCCTTTTTATATTGCTATACAGCTCACAGTGCTATTTGACACAAAACTGTGAAAGGTTTACGGTGAGAATGACGTAATGAATTAGGTGAGGTACGTGGGCATAAGGTCAAGTCTTTTAAGATAACAAACAGCAATTGTTTTTATTTTACGAATTTGGGATGCCTATCAGGTGTATATTGTAGAATTCTCCGAGTCACTTCATAGCAAAATTACAATCAGCCACAAAAAAGTGATTATTGGATAAAAATAATACCACAGACATATTTAATAAGGTAACCACTAAGTGAAAAGTCCTTTAAATGAGATTAGTGCACTACGTTTGTAAAATATGTATTACATTTTTCTCAGTTACTTGAAGAAATGTTTGTGTTGCAGTCACCACTAGTGACTTTATCACTTCTATGAATAAAAATATGAATAATTTATTTACTAATACTCACACTACCATAATGAATAAGAGATTACCAGAAAATCCTAAACCTTTTAATGTGACTGCAATAAATAACGTGCGACATGCGATATTTTGGTGTTTTCTAATTTATAAAGTACCAATCTCATTTGTATTTGCTTACTTCATTAGTTGTCGCCGTGGGGCACCGTATCACATAATCCTACGTGTAGTATCCGTACACGCGCGGATAAAACTCCAATCAGGAAAGATTAAATCCGTGCCCTCATTGGACCAAACCCATGGCTTCAGGCAGTGAGATTTAAAGGAAAAGATATTCTATATCAGGCTTCAGCCCGCTTCACCATGTCGAGTAATAAAAGGGCCAAAGTACCTAAATAATCATTAATTTTATGTAATCGGTATAGCGTCTGTTAGTGATTACACGATCATTTTAGAAATACTTGAGTGACTTGACCAATTGAGCTTAATATATCGGTTGTATTCTTGGTGTATTCTTGTATAATTGCAAAACAACATCAGCCGGGTTAGTTGAACTTATTGTATGAAAAAATTGGTTGGTTCCCTTTACGTCGAGTCTTTTTACGTCGAGTCTCTTTACGTCGAGTCTCTTTACGTCGAGTCTATGAGCCTATCTTTTAAACAAAATGTAGAAAAAAACCTTTTGTCTTTCATTTTTACACCAAAGTTTATTTTTTCCTAATCAAAGGCGATTTCTATGGGCTTATCACTCTTCAACAGAAGTATTCTGTCATATTTCTTATACTTATATGTATTTCATTTTCTCATAGTACCTGTTTTTAACCGACTTCAAAAAAGGAGGAGGTATTCAATTTGACTGTATTTTTTATGTTTGTTACCCCAGAACTTTTGACTGGGTGAACCGATTTTGATGATTCTTTTTTAATGGAAAGCTGGTACTTTTCATATGGTTCCACTTAAATTTGAGCGAGATCTGACGAATAGCTTTTGAATTATCCCTAATTTTGAAGTCGGTTTTTGGCAAGAATTATCTTAACGATTGCAGTCAAAATTATTTATATCAGAACAGCTTACTGAAATAGCATAAATTGTGTCAGTATGTAGGTATATTTGAATCGTATCGAATAACAACTGTTTAAAAACCTTGTATTAGGATGTGGTAAAATAAATTATACTTGTTATATCTCAATAAAAATATTATCCTAACAACGTAGATAAAATTACAAACATGCCTAGTTCAAACAAAGACCGATCTCTTGCACTAATGGTTTTTGAGAGTTATGTTATGAATAATTTTATCGACATTCCGAGCGAGTTAATAAAAATACTGTCTTAACGAACGATTCGGACTCCCCGTCGTGAGTAAACAATGATATATTGAAAATAATTCCATTCTGTTAGGAAATAGTCAATGTTTGAATTGTTTTAAAGTCGAACTTAATGAAAAAAGTCGTCATATGGCAGTTGTTATTTTTAAGTGGAGGAACGTGAATGAAATCTTAGTCTATGCTATGAAAGAAATCTAGGGAGCAAGAATAACCAATATATTCCCTGGACTGATTCGCACTGGAGTAGCGTGGTGGACAGTGCTCTAGGCTTTCGCAGAGACCCGTGCTCAGTAGATAGCCGTCAATGGATTGTAGCCAGCCAGATCCATAAATGGCATGCTTTACTTTAAAGTATAGGTATTATAATTATTATACATCAGTAAAATAAATAGTCACTACAATTAACGATCAAAATTTGAAGCGATATTTATTGTGTATTTTTAATAATTCTATCCCCACTGCCTGATGCAGTCAGGCGCTCTTGAGGATTTCGAAGGAATGCTTAAAAAATGAGAGCGAATAAAATTAATATGGAAAAATGACAAGTACTAGGTCAGTTGCTCATGGACATCGACACTGAAGGCATTATTGACACTTTGCTGATTAAGCAATAACCGGGGGAACTTAATAACTAGCGATGCACTCCCATTACCAAACTTCACAGTATTATCCGCTGGGCTATGTTAAAGATTACCTGCATTTCATCCAATTTGTATAGGGAACATTATATAGGGAACTTACCTATAAAGTAGGCGAGCATGGCCGCTAGGATGACACTGAGGCAGATCATGGCTATGGCGAGGCACTTCCACGTGCAGCGATGTTGACACCGTTTGTCTATGTGGAAGCGAGAAGGGGAGTAGACTGGCACGGGGCTCGGTTGGTTGGCTCGCAGAGGAAACACTGGCATCACCAGCGGCTGGTTGGCGAGCTGGCAGTGACCCAGGGTACCTCCGCCCATCCCGCTTGGCATGCCAGCGCCGGCCAATCTGCAATAGAAGTAATGGTCAGTAAAGCTCTAAAACACCTGTCAATATAGGACTGCAACTTTTAACAAAGTGTGTTCGTAATGTGTACCGGGGTCGTACCGGGATCGTAGAAACATCTTAGGTCATTTATTATCACTTATGACAGGTCAATTTTCTAAAAATAATTGAAGATGAGTAAAAAATTCATTCAACGAAGATGGATTTAGTTAAGTTAGCTGCAATTAAATATTGAAATAAACTTTAAGTAAAATTATTTACACAGAAATTTGAAATTTTACATTTTTGTAACAATGAAACTAAATATAGCTAGGTCCTTCTTACAATCAGAATTATTAAATTTAATGTCTTAAAATGATTATGTATTTTCATTCAAAATTCCTTTAATGTACTGCATACTGCATATTGTTATGATCTAACAAAAATATCAGTTTTATACATTAATTTCCTGTAGAGATTAGTAAAATCTCAGGTAAAATTTTATTTAATTGGTGGGTTGATAGAGGCAAGCGCCAACTGTTGCGGAGCGAATCTACGTTGCGCACCATATGTCCGCCCGGCCGTTGTGTTGTGGTCCTTTTTAGACAATCAAAACGTATCATTATCAAGAATTTCCGACAAAAAAAGATGATCGGAGCGTTTAAACATGTCCGCCTCGAGACCATTAATCAATTAGCCGAAGTTCTCCGCCACAATACCATATGGCGGAGGAATCGGGCGTCCACCAACTGACGCCGATATAATCGACCTCTAGTTTTTAAAAAGAATAAGTAAAAAAGACTCGAAATAATTGGACCGAGTTTAGCGAGAACGAAGCGTGACTCTTAAAGGGTTTGTTTCGAGGATCCTCTCGACAGTAATTTTCCTTTGAATGTAGCCCGAGGATCGTTCGGTGGAAGAGCGAATTCATTAAATCGTGTACAGAAATCACAATAGCGGTGCACAGAGCTCGACCCTTGAATGCTTTAAAAAGTCAATTGTGTTCGTACAATATTTACATAGTGAGTACCGATTTTGCAAATATTACAATGAATTTGTAACGTTTTACAATTTTAATGTCTCTTTCGAATTAAAATTCGATTTTGATCCCTCGACACGTAGGTAACGTGGTGAGGGTGAGAAAATAATTCAAAAACAGTTTTATTTTATTGGAAATGTAACCTGTACTTAAATGATTTGTTGATATTAAGTAGAATTATTTGTAAATAAACGTTATTATTTTATAACAGACTTTAAAAATAAAATAAATAAGTGGTGAAATCCGCTACAACATTGGATGGGATTCCGTATTAAATAACCAGAAAAAATATCCCTTTCCTGTACAAACCCCAGTGACAGACTGACAGACACGCCAATTAATGGTCCTAATAGACTTTTTTCCACTGACGTACGAGACCCTAATTGAATATAGCATCTCATTAATGTCTTTCGACGAATAGAACTTTTGTTGCTAGTTGTCGGCAGAAGAAGAGCTGCGAGAGTCTGTTGAACGGCACTTGCCGCTTGCCGTGGCGAGAGTCAGAAGGGTGCTCACATGTAGTAGCTTGGCTTGTTACTGTTGTCTTATTAATGATCACGAGAACACAATTCAGTTGCTCATATAAGAGGTAACTGCTTAAAATACAACCTAAAATCTATAAACGAATAATTTAAAAATTTGTCTCTATTATGACTATCAAATTTTGATTCACTCAACGCTTTTGTTAGACTATGTACATTATTATCAACCCAAATTGTTCGGTCATAATGCCGAATGTACTTGCAACTGTACATGGAATTGATTTTGTTACAGCCATAGTCATTACCTTTTTATTGTTTATAATACCGTGCGCGTATCATTATCGGCTAAAGTGCATCATTTCCGCGCGTTACCGAAATGAGCAGGGCGATCATTTTGTTTTTGTTCAAGGAAATTGTGTGGTGAGGCAATGTTACGTTGCACAATATGATTGTGTACGGATTTCAGTTCAAAAACGGAAATGAGCATTCTATTTCACGAGCAAGAGGTGGGTTAGAATAAAGGAGATCTCGGAAGGAGAGAAGCGGATGAAACTGTTAACGAGGACGGCAACAGTCATTGTAGGACAATACCGGGATATTTTGAGCGCGGTCGGTGTTTGGTGGGATTTTGACAGCCGCTCATCGTGAGTGAGCTCTTAATGAACCGGTAAATAATGAGGAGAGGTGTTGCACCGCGCGAGAACCGTGCCTAATTACCGCGAGAGCTCACGCACGACCGGGCCACATATAACTGACAATATGCCTGAAATCCTTTCACGCTGCGCTTTGTTAGCGACCGCCTCGCCTTATACAACGGTAATCTAATATCACCCGTGAACAGTTAAGGAATGAGTTATAAAAACAATTAGTGGCGAGGTTGGTGTGCGACCAAGCGCGGATTCGCTGCAGGTAGCCGAGGAACTTGTTAGTCGTCTGAGGTACGCAGTTGTCGCATAGTTTTTATCGCGTTAATCGCGCGTGCAGCGGTCACTTCTAGTTTCGAACGGGCTTCGTCGACCTCTAACTCGGAAACCAGATGAAACAAAAAAGAATAAAATGCAGGCACGGGCCGTGAGAACGCGTCTCCCTGGGCTTGGTTGCTGCGTGCCGTCCATTTATCTCGCACAGTCGTGCGGGAATGGACCGGACAGCGATGTGCTTTTATTGCATCGCCTTAAATATAGGTCTGAGGAGGTAAGCCGCTATGTTTTTAGTTCTAAAATGATCGCTTCGATGATCGTCCGTTCCAGAATGCTGAATGAGGTCCGGTTTTTGCGGAACGATACTTATCTGTCGATTTTTATTTATGCTGTGTAGCTAAATAGTAATTTGTTGTCATGAGAAGGCTCTTTGTAATTTTGTAAATAACAATCTGGAAAGACATGTCGTGGGCTTATGGCCTTGGAAAGCTGAGTTTTAATCTCTTTAATGTATATTTTATGTAATTATAACGGTACTCTTAACAGTAGCACATACACTGAACAGTTAACCACATAGTTTGCTTTTACACATTTTTTAAATCTAGAAATACACGTTATTGTAGAGCGGCTTACGTTGTCGAAGGGATAGAAGAAGACAAGATAGAGGCCTATGCAGTATATTGTATAGCATTGTAACGGGCAACAGTAGTTCGCCCGCGGAGACACCAGCCCTGATCGATACGGCCCGTATTACCTACTGGGGTTCTAAGGGAGGAAACGTTGACTTACAAATATTTCATAACTTTATTGAATCCAAACTAAAGTAATTAATTTAGATTTATTGCGGTTTTGTTACGGTACTTCAAAACTGATAGTTACTTAACTGCAGTAGATATCTATAAATAATGGAAGATTGAATTTTTACTTATATTTAAACGAAATAATAAATGTAACTTTAACTATCAGATATTATCTATTCTTTTCAAGGCTCAACAACTTTAAGAAATTTTTGAAGCTTCATTTAGATTAACGAGACTCCAAGAACTTTAAGAACATTTTAAAAGAAAATAGAGTTATTACTTTCATAGGTAATAGAAAATAACGTTATTACCTTACTAGGTAAAATGTTCTTAAAGTCAAAGAGTCTGGTTAATCTAAATAAGTTAAGAAACTTCAAAAATTTCTTTAAGTTGTTGAGCCTTGAAAAGTTACCAATCAATTCAGTTTGTTTTATCCCAAAATAATTACTATATTCATATTTTTGACTTTTCTCTTTAGCCAGCTGTAACATAAAGTATTAAAATTTTAATTTCTGTCTAATTTTGGAGGTTATTGGCAGACAAAAATGTATCCATGAATTTTATGCAATTCGATGATATGATAAGGTGGGATGAAATATTTGAGTGGCAGTTTCCAAAAATATTTCCTATTTAAACATAAAAAAGATACCTGCAAAAAGGCTTGACATCTGGGTGATGTAAAAATAAAAACGGGTAAACTTTAAAATAGCATCTGAGCGCCAACACTTTAAAAGGAGGACAATTGTGTACTAACGAGAGACTTGTGGTCCGTTTCCGTGCACACAAGTGAGTAACGTTTTGTACTAAATGTGGCAATTGTCATTAAAATTGGTAGCTATTGTTAAAGTTATTTATTTTAAACTAAATCCCAATGTTTATCGTGATATCATATGTATCATATTAAATCGTGATATAACATTATATATCTTTAAAAATACAACTTAAACTGTACAGTTTATATCTTTTTAGATCTAACGCCCACTTTGAAAATCAGTTATTTTGTAGCGCCCCCCATTTTTTTCACCTTAAAAACATCAATAACATATTAGTCTCGCATGGAGTTTAATTAAATCTATATTCTAAACGAGACTTTTCTTACCAGAGAGAGCAATAATAATGCAACTTTACAATATTAAGAGTATCTTTTATTCAAAATTCTTAAATCACATCACCGCCTCCCAATTTTTTGGGGCCCTTACCGCCCCCTCTAGGCCTCTAGCGCACACAAGGGGGCGTTATCGCCCACTTTGGGAAAGACTGGATTAAACCGTTTGTATTTTTTTTTCATTTTCTAATGTAAGACGGCATTAGTGCCTATTAAACAATCTCTCGTGGGAAGCAAGTAGTCGGCAATGAAACAAAATGTTAGTTAATTCTTCAAAACGAAACAGACACTTTGAAGTGGTGTTCAAAAATATAGTAAGCGGAGTTTTAGTAGCGGGAACCCTCCGAGTCTCCCCCGCGAACTTGTAATGCAAGTCATGGGTGTAAATTTAAGAAAGCCCCTCGATTTAAAACGAAATGTGTAACAATGCCGTTGTACGGTTCTGCCAATTTCCGCCCTCGGAATTTACTGCAAGACAAGGAATAAAATTACCACTGATGTCTTTCATAAAGGACGAATGTTTTAATGAACGAAGCAAGATGAGTTGCCATCTTCGGTGTGCGTCGTTATATCGTAGAAAATATTACTCCAAGCCACCACGTCACTTTTTATTGCTTCTCCGCCTAATTAGAACGTAAATGTGAAGACGGAGGGAGTAAGCCGAGCTATTTTCTTAGCAACGCTATATCCTATCCTATAAGGCTGTTTTGAGTTAATGATTGCCTAGTGTACAATAGAAAGTCTTATCGAGACGCACAGAAATACAAATGCATAAAACAAAAACATTTTAACTAATAATTAAAAAACAGTCAATTAATGTTTAAAAAATATCCACCTACAATCTACTTTATGAGTAGGTACTTTAAAGTATAATTAGCAGGCCATCAAATATTGCCAATAAAGAAAAAATCTGACAGTTAATTGAGTTCAATTTGTTTCGGGCGTAGGAGTGTGTTGACTTGTAAATTGTTATTCATTTCCGTCGTAATCAGCAAGTGGTCGGATGAGTTGTGTGTACCGGGGTTCGATTTGTCGAATTCTTTATAGACAGTCGTAGAAGTAATAGATTTGCATCGAACTTAATGAGGGACTCATAAATCCGCGCGCGAAGTTCCCGCGATTCGAATCCAACTTCAAATCATTGAACTCGCAACGTGCTCACAACTCTTATTAATAACTCTGGTCGTTGTTTGTTTTAGTCGCCGGTGGACGCGGTTAGGTAACGTTGAAGTTGATTCATGAATGAAAGCGTGCCCCGTGCGTCGAGACGTGCCTAGTGCGCCCACTCTCGTATATTTAGCGAGTATAATTTTCCTGGAAATATATTACGCGACGGAAGCCCTAATAAATAATTGCGAAATCAGTTTTCGTGCGATTTTCTCTCTGAAACGTGATTTACTGTGCGCAAATGTCATTGCTAGAGCAGATTCTGATTGTTAATTATAGACGGGTCGATGTTCGTTGGTGACTATTTTGATTTAAATGAACGAATATTAATTAGAATCTGAAAATCATGCTCATGTGCTTGCCAAATCCAAAATGAATATATTCCTAGTAATGGGTTCTTCCCATAACTTAAAATAATTTCAGTTCAGTTTCATTTCACACAATACAATTAAGTACCTACCTACCCTATTATTTAAACCTGTAATTCTCTAATACTTACGATCAGTGATTTCGAAGTAATTCATGTCGGGATTTAATTTATAAAGCCCATTGTACAATGCGATAGTATCGGAGATACCTAATGTAAACGGTTATTATCGTAGGATTATAATCTGTTGCAGTAGCGCGGAATGAGCCCTGTGCGCGCCAATGCGCCCCGGGTAGTATTATCGCGAGAAATGAATGGAAGCGATACAGAATATGCGGCCAATTACTGGCCGGTCATAGACTGCGGGGAACCGTACGTAAATAATCGTGCTCACGCGCAGAAACCTGATAGTGATAAACAATTTTCCATTAGCCGAGCGCTAGGGTGCGGGGTGCGGGGTGTACTCCGCACTACCAATTTCCATACCTAACGGAGCCCGTATGCGATAGCGATAACCTTTTATTACGAACTTGTCGTTTGAAGATATTATTATGGTAATGCCATAGGAATGCAAATTTAGCGCGGCAATAGATTTTACAAGAATAGCACGGCTGAGCGAAAGCGATTGGATTTAACGCGTAGGATTTGATTTAAAACGGTGAACCATAATTCTTGCCTGCAACTACCATAAAAGTTATTCAAACTGGGATTTAAGTACAATGGTAAAGCAATTACAAGTAAGTTTATAGCAATTGCGATCTCACACAGTATCCTACTAGTGGTTTATATTTTCTTACTGCAAATGGTTCCATCACAACTGTTGCTTTGAAATACAAAACATATTCTGTTATTTATGTTACAGATAAAATACATATTTTATCATATTACTTACTTCTATGCTGCCCATTAGGTATGAACTACGAGCTTACATAATTTAGTAGTTTACTTTTTCCATAGCCATTTTAAGAAGGCCTATTGTTCATACGAAACATCATACCAAAGTGTGTAAAATTGTATAGGTTCGTAGCGAAATGAAAAAAATAAGGATAAAAGATTTTTTAAGCATCGTTCACGTAATGTGTATCGCAAATCTTAGTAAACGTAGATACGTGTACGTAATGTTTGGCGGGTGGAAGCGGCTCACAGCCCTCATAGGAGAATCTGGGGGCGGGTGGCCGTATTTCACCTCGGGTTCAATATTATTTCGACAGTGGCAGCGGCACAAAGCGGAAGGCCGGTGTCGTGGCAGCCGCGGGCGTGAGGCCGTGAGCCTGTGACTATCGTTCTACAATATTGTCCTGCCTCGGGTTACACTGTAAATATTTTTCGGCGGTCGACTGATTGAAAAATTTTATCGCATTCCTCACATCCCTCGTCCTTTCCGATAATGGATTGCCGTCGGTCGATATGCTATCTAAAAGACATCTATTTGATTTGTCGTTACAGGCTAAAGTTGTTGGTTGAAATAAAGCTTATGTTGAGCCTACCTAGCCTGCAAAGTATAAGTTTATATATCATTTTGCTAGACGTTATACGATCATGACGTCATAAGGAAAATCTCAGTTCCCTTTCATTATTACTGTAGAAGTTTTTACCTAAAAGCCAGAACAAGTTGCACTTTTCCATATGTATATGTATTTTAAGTCTTATGTTGACAGTTTATCAAGATTAAAAAAAACATATAGAAAACTTGTATCAAAAACTGTTTCTTTTTCACGTATTTATGATAGGTACATGACTTTAGGGCACTATTGTACCTGATATTTGGAGCGTCGTATGTGATTAATGTCTTATTCATCCCCTGAACAAATAAGGTAATATCTCCAAGATTATGTTTGCTTTGTCGGGCCAACCCTGAACCCCACTATTTGCCTAATAAAAGAGACTAATGAGATTCCAGCTGTACGTACGAAATCCTCAAATCTGTGAAGCGTAGTTCAAGTTAATTAATGTCTTTACTGATACACGCCAGCTTTCTGGGAGAACGTATTATACTATATATGACTAAGCCCTTCAATTTGCAAATATTAAGTGCTTTATTGATAACATAATGTCAAGACGACAAATTGCTTGGGAATTAATTTAGTTCCATCTTTTAACGGTTCACAAAAAATATGTGCCTTTTGTAACCGAGATCTGATACATGTTATTTATTAATATCTCGTCGACTTTGCTTTACGTCCTTTTTACAAGCTTTCGTTTATCTTGCTTTGTTTGTTATTTTGTTAGCATGAAATAAGTATAGCTAGTAGTAGCTAGTATTTAAAGCTGCCTAACTCACACTTACACAAGCTCAGACTACAACCGTATTGAAATATGTGAAATATAATATTTTATAGGGATCTTTTCTTGGACTACAAAAGAAGGAGAGAACTGACACTAATGAAACTCGTGCTCTATAAATAGCACAACGCACCAAATTTATTTTGCCCCTTTACGAATTTAGCCCCCCTGGACATATTTGCTCATTTACATTTTTTGGCCATACTGAAGTCATGAGCCGTGAAATATATTGAAGCGAAGTTCCATGGGTTATATTTTATCAATTAAGCACGGTCGGTTTCGGTGTTATGGTGCGCGGGGTGTGCCATTTGAACAACCCACTATTTATTACATGTTACAATTTTATAAATCACAACGTCAAGGCGCGTTTAATGGGTGATGTGGTTTGTGTGCGTTTGAGCGTATAATGGCTCTTTTCCGATTCCTTAGCAATAACAGCAATAGATTTAGATATAATAAATACTCAATACAATACATAACCTATTAAGTGATATACTCATTTTCTTTTAAAAATTTTGAACTAAATGTACTTAATAGAACACATGAGCCATAACAAAAACCTATGACTCTATAATATTTTACAGTCTGTACAATGGTAAGAAATAAAAAGAAAATTAGAATTAGTAAGAAACGCATAAACGCAATCAACAGAACTACGACTTTATCAAACAGCAATAGACGTTCTCCGGAAGAGAAAACTGTTGGAGAACAATGGTCACAATTTGAAAATGGAAACAAAATCGTTTGCAGAAAGAAAAGCAAATACTGTAGTCGTTTGTTTAAAGTTGGGCATTGCGGAACTAGAGTTGCACTGGAGTGGCGCATTCCGCTTGACCGACCCCAGTAAATGATAAGGGTATTGGGTCATTGGTTTTCATCACAAACCGATTGAATTGCAAAGCTGCTTGTATCAGGTACAAGTCGCGTTGAATATTTACATCTAACGACTGTAACGTCCACTAATGACCAACGCTTCAAGTGGCATTTAAAGCTATCGTGAGAAGCAACCTTAGTTGTCACGGTAATGGCGACGCTAACAATGAAAAAAAATAAACTACTACGTAATTCCTTTTCTTTTAATTGGAACATGTACTTACGTCCTGATGTATACGACATTTTTTTGTATTCGAAGAATTTTGTAATGATTAAGCATAAAGTAAACTTTGAAACTATGTATGGTGAAGAATTTCTGAGTAATCTTGGCATGCAAATAAAAATAAGTGCCTATTTATATTATGCTAAAGTAAAAAATTCTAAACATGCATTTTAGTTACTATTTTATTTATGAGCACTAAGCAATAATCACGTAGGTGTGTAAATAATCTTTATTTTGTACCCGATGGGTCAAATTTTCATAACGTTATTTGTCAATAATTCCACCAGCCCACGCGAGATATATATAGCTGTACATATTTCGGGCGCAACTACTATCTTAAATACGAGTATTCGTGACCCATTTTTATGTATCAGGATGCCGTGCTCGTAACATTTTTAAAGCAGGTTTAGTGCATTAACCCTTTCAAATCAAAAAGGATTAATGCATGTCGTGTTGGGTGTGTTACTGCTGTCTCTAATTACGTTTATGGTTCGGTTGGAGTTATGGTAATGTTCGGCAACCTCGTAGAGACCAGTCTCCGGCGTTTTCTTGTCACTGATACTTACGACTCTGAATTTAGGGTCTGTAGGGCGAGCCATTCGTTAGTCACGCCCGATGACGTGTACCTTGGACAAGACCAAAACTATTATTAGAAAGAGACGTTGGCAATATTTTTTGTGAGGTTCTTGTCAGAAAGGCCGTTGTTTTCTCAAGTAGTCACGTAATGTATTAGTTTTATACACAGTTATGTTTGAGTGTCGGTTGTGTTAAAAAGAGCACCGTTTAGTCCTCGTTTAAGCATGGATGAAGTCGTCTATCATAAATTAAACGTAAAGACATTCCTTTTGTAACATACGTGTCTTCTTTTAACTGCCCATTGCGGCAAAATGCATGAATTTCCGGACACAAGCAAAGGCACTCGACACGCGAAGCATGCAGTACCGCGAACTCCTAAAGGGTAAAAAGAAAAGCCGTTTCGTGGTAAAAAGTAAGTTAGGGCGCAGCTTTGTTTGTGTATGGTGCGGGCTAAGTGTTTAGATAAGTGGTGCGGAGAGCGCTGCCCCACGTTTGTTATCTCTCGGGGAGGACGGGGCTTGGACAAATGGAGCCTTCCTGTGTGGTCCGCTTTTTTGTCCTCTTTTTCCACATGTACTCCACTCTATTATTAGCTTCTTTATAATATTATTACGTTACTTTCGTTTAGCAATAGTTCTAACTGTATTTTTAACGTCTTAATGCATTCCACTGCCTCGAATAATGTTTATTTAAACGTCGGAGTCAAGAACGTATGACTGGAATAATAAATATTGAAAAAATAAGTTCAGGCAAGGATACGGGTACGTTACATATCACTTCTGTACGCTCCTATTCATTACATTTATTTATAGGACGTACTGTCAAAGCGAGGTTTGTATTTATTCGTACAGCGACGGTTTGTTTATTTTTAAAACGGGTTGGGTTAAAATACGGTGCGGCGATAAGCGTCCGGTGATCCGGCATGCCACCGAAATATCCTTGCGCCGGCGTTGATTCCGCCGATACTGTCTATGTCACTGTCAGCGATCCACTACGTGTCTTGACGCGACGAAATATTACCAACTATAATTAGAACTTCATCATTACGTCCTCAGGAATGCGTTCAACGAACTCTTTATATTGTTTACGGAAGATAATTTGAAACTTATGTGATGCAGACGTATTGTCTAGAATACTGCTTTCAGTATTATTCAAACAAATAGTAGGTACGACTGCATAATCTGTACCGATATTAAACAACTATGCAGCGAAACAAATCCAAAGCTCGCTTCCGTAGCTCACGGAGACGACGAACGCAATCAATATCAAGTGAAACAATAGGCATCTCTTATTCAAAACGGAAACTATTACAGTCTCGTCATTGTATGCCGGCCTCACCTCAACGAGTAAATTATTCAAACGAAAAGTGGTTTGTTTACAAACTCGAAGAAGATAAGTATCGGGAATAGTTGAACGAGATTGACTATATTTTTGTAGGTGTGTGTGTGACAATTATTGCATCGACACGACGATGCTTGCCCGAAAGATTTACGTCTAACTTCGTGACAGTAAAATGTTGTTGGATAATCCTGGATCATCCTTTGTTCCAAATATTACGTCACACGCAGTCCGATTGATGGGTTGTTCCAGTCAGAGACGAAACAATAGGCGAAAGAAGTATAAATTAACTGGGCGTATTGTGTTGTCTATGACTAGCACTATTTGTTAATAATAAGGGACGGTTGTGTATAAAATTAAAAGTCATCTATAAGTAGTTCAAGAATTCATTGTTAAAGTAAAATGTGTGCAAAAATGCAGGAAATAGAAGTTCTTGCATAAATAAGACATTAATCTTTATTGTAGAGAATTAGCCGGGCAACTGGATAGGATTACATACATTGCACGCTGCATAATTTGTAGTTAAATTGATCGCAACGTCAACTGTCAGGAAGCTAAAAACGTTCCAGTTAAAATTTCAAACATGTAATATTAATTAATGAGAAAAAAGTAGATTCTTTATTGAAGCCATCGAATTAAGTAATAAAAATAAACAAAATCATTTTGTTAGCAACCAAAGTAATACATTTCATAGCAGCAAAGCACACAGCTCTAATCGTGACGTCACAAGGTAATTGATTCGTTTGAAGAGTCCAATTAAGGGCGAAGGAGCAAGATTCAGTTTAATGGAATGATTGTGTCGATATTATATATTAAAGTCGAAAGCAGATAATTGAATTTCCTGCAGCGGGCAGCGATGGGTTTGAAGTGAGCGCAGCTTGCGCGGTCTGCCCCTTTCATGGCGTGAGTACACCGTGCTAGTTTGATCGAGCGTTTCCTTTAATTATTCGTCCTATTAATAAGACTGCACGCGACTTCAAAACACTCCTCAACGGGTACTCTATGATAATGGGTTCATTCGAGAATATCACGTACGTGATCTAGTTTATACAGATATCTCGGTGTTAAAATAAATTTATTTAAATGCTAAAAAGCAAGAAATCTTTTACGTTAGCGGTTGGAGATAACCGGTTTTGCATTTAAATTATGTTATTAGTACAAAAACAGATTTGAATTCGGATAATTCGGTCAATAATAAAAGTTTAAGATGAGATAAATTTATAAATTAATCGCAGTAAGAGATACTTAGAATCTGTAATTGCTCTGCCAGTAAAAGCTAGAATTACAAATATGTGGATAGATTAGATTCGAATAGTTTTTGAACTAATTTCATGAAAGATGGGATGTTAAAATTAGTTTGTTCGACGTGTGTTTGTGTTTCAAGCGATTTCTAAAACGCTATTAACTAAGTTTGAAGTTTGTATGTGACTTTGATGTGAGAACTGTGTTTGCCGTCCGGGCGGTATGGAAATCATTTTCCTGCTTGAACGAGCTTTCACTCCGCTTGTCCAAATATTTACTGTTGCTCCTTACTACCTAAATCGGGAGCCGTAAGTAATCGTAAATTAAGACGGAAACTATTGGTTTTTGATGCAATTGGAGTAACCATTTTTAAAAGTGAGAATAGAGAGAGACTATAGAGAGAGAATATAGAGAGTTACAGTGAGACTATAATATTATACATACAGTTTATAAAAAAACCTAATACGTCTAATTTTAAATCCCCTTTACGTCTTTTTACCTTTGTTCCTATTATTTTTTTAAACCTATGTTTTATTCGATAAATGATAGAACCTTGGAGCTTTGGATTTGTGAACCAATACAACAATGACAGGTAAGTACCTTCTTATTCAATACTTTGGATGAAGAACGATATCAAAATGAAAAAAATGTGTTTTATGATTTAATCTACTGATTAGCATTTTAACAAAACTACAAAACTGAACAAAAGGAGATCCGTTTAAGTAAACCCCTTCGCTATTTTCCAGTTAACACTTTGCTAAGTCAACACAATTTAAATACATTTTATACCTGTCTAAACATTTCTGTATACTACTGATATTATGTCTCCAGGCTGCAAACACTTATCCTACATGATGCATTGCCCCATAACACGCGACCAAGCTCACAGTGCTTTAACCTTACCGATTACCATTTGCACTATACTAGCGCTTTGTACACGGCTTTGCCTGCGTTTTTTTCGGGATAAGATGTACCCTATATCTTATTCCAGACTAGGAAATCGCCCTCGCTTCGCTTCAGGAAAAATAGTAAAAAAAATATAATATAGCCTATGTCACCCCGGGATAGTGTAGCTTCCCAACAGTGAAAGAATTTTTCAAATCGGTTCGGTAGTTTCGGAGCCTATTCAATGCAAACAATCAAATCTTTCCTTTTTATAATATTAGTATAGATTATCATGAAAATCTGTTCATAAATTTTGCATGAAAGAAGAGTAACTATCATCCATAGAAACTTTCGCGTTTAAGAAGGATTAATGGGATAGATTAACCTGTATATGATGTCATGTCATTTATCTGATGTTAAGTATATCTTTTGTTACTTATGTCCATAAGCGGCAGTGTCCACTTACCATTAGGTGGCCCAATAAAATAATATAAAATAATAATTATTAGTCTGTTTCCTGTTACGTGGAACATTGTAAGTTGGATATAGAAACAAGTTATGGAAACAGTTCATTAGACTTTAGCCCACAGTTGGACAGAAAAATCTACTAATTGGCGCGCTTCGACCGGGCGAATTATTCATTGAATTTATTTAGTTCAATCTGACTTCATCCTCAGTGTCAATTGATGATTGTCGTACGTTGTAATCTCTTACGGTTGTAGATTTTGCTTTATAATAAGTATCAACATTTTTTTATTATTAGTCTCTTGTTTCGGATATTTCATATAACACATGCGTTTTTATAATATTTACAAAACTAATAATGTCACCTCTATATCTATGATATCAAAGGTGTCACGGAATATTGGTAGCGAAAAAGGAAGCATAAATCAACTGGTTTCGTAACTGACTTTCTAAGCGACTTGAAAAAGGACAAAGTTCTCAATTCCCGTTTTTAAAATGTTTGTTACCGTAGAACTCGGTCGTTTATCGAATGATTTAAAAAAGTCTTTTTTATTTGTAATATACCTACTTCCAAATTAGTTCCATATTTATCAAATCAGACCTGATGATTGGATTGCGGAATGAGGGCACTCCTAAATTACAATAAGGTTAACGAGTCAGTTATTTTCTTTTGTATAATTTTAATTATGTATCAGGAATGCAACAGAAATATATTAAAATATTTAATGGTTTAGTTTTAAAAGGTGGGTTGCTAGCCAAACAGGTAAAAACCTTATCTCCATGCATGACATAGGGATTAACTGTGTGATACGAAAGCTAGTGGCCTCAAAAAAGAGATCTAACGGCGCTGTTTTATTTGTTCACCAACAGGGTACCATGGGCACGGAATTTTGACTTGAACTCAAGAATGCGAGGGGTCTATTCTCTTATATTCTGAACCTACATGTTGTAGAATCTTGGTTTACAGAAGTGTATTATAATATGTAGTAGGTACTAAAATTATAAATGTGAAACTTTGTGTGTGAGGATTTATGGACGTTTGGTAGTCGTTCACGCAAAAACTACTAAAAGGATTTTCATGAAAATAAGCACACAAACAAACAGTGACCTGAAATAACATACAGCGTACCTATTATTCTAAAAAACTCATTACTATCAATATAGGAATCATCGTTATAATGTAGTTCCTTTTTGCTTAAGAAAGCAGAAAGCTATCATTGGTTTTTTGTTTGAATGTTAAAGTGCATGAACTCCAAGGAGGGGAGCTCCGATGTTATCTGCTTATTGTTGTGGTGTGCTTTAACCGTCACACTTGCACACACACGCAGACTTCCTAGGGTTGCCAACAGTAAGAAAAGAAGTATCTTATTGTAGAATGTTTACTCGAACTCAAAACTTCATTGATGTCGTTATATTTCTGTTTTATTGAATGTTTATTTTGTAAACAAACAATGTTGTTAAATGATAATAAAATGAATATTCAAGCAAAATATAATCATAACTTTTTTCTTTAAACCCGGACTAATATAGATCAAAGATGTTTTGTTCGATATTCCTTTTGAATTATCATGGTTTAGATTTTATAGAACGATAAAGATCTCTATCAAGATGCTCGAGGGTCACGAAGGTCAGGAATGTCAGTACCAATCGTAGACGATGAATAGATACACGATTTATCATATTTCCTTTCACTTGTAATACGAAAAAGAACTATGGTCATGATTGTTCAGAATGAAACAAATTATTTTCAGTCAATGTCCACGTGGACATTGTTGAAGGTATTTTAATTTCGTCAACTGGGCTTTTTATATGCAAATCTGTAAAAAAAATCTAAAATCATCTAGAAAAGTTTTAGTACCTACTTAATAACATATGTATGTACTTATTAAGTTATACTTTTAAATAGTACAACACGCTTTTATAAATATTTAATATCTACCTACTCAAATTTCTAACAAAAGTATGTTTTTTGTGGACACATTATGACGTGGCCATACCAATCACTTATCTTAGTATTCAATATATCAAAAGGCTAATATAGCAGCCCTAGCCTCTCACACAAGTCTTGTTAACACATTGTATAGGAAATTACATTCTTTAACACGGGGAATATGGCGCCCATCGCTGTTTCCGTTATCGATCATCACTCTAACCTGTCAAATTGCTGTCATTACACAAGCCATGAATAAATAATAATGTTTTCACTTGACCCAGTCTAATTTTTTTGAATGCCATAGATAAATTTGTTTTAGAGGTACCTATGGCTAAGTTACATGTAAACTTTGGACTTTCTGATTATTTCCGATCATTACGAAAAGTATAATTGAGGTCTACATTTTAAATGTAAAAGTTTTGTAGGAAGTATTTTTTGCTTTGTATCTTATGTATGACTTCTTATCAGGAGATGAGTAGATTTCTAACAGGGACATATTATATTTACGTGACAGATAGACGCTGTTCTCTCGGCTTATGTCTGTCAACGGCATTTGTGATACAAGAAATTCTATAGTATTGTTTTGGTAGTGTGTTTTAGGAACTTTTATTTATCTACTGACCAAATTTAAATACAAGGTGCCTAACTTTAATCAAAGATCAACAATCAGTTACAGAATTTATTCTTTGTAGCTTTAGCGCAAAAGACTTTATAAACTTGCGGTTTCCTGAAACTTTGTTCAGCGAGATTTTGAAACATTTAAATGTTCGTTCCAGTTATTCACGAATATCTATGAAATTTTATGAATACGAAAAGTATTTCGTTTGAATGTCTAGCATTATATTAATATAAAATCTGTTAATATCAACGAAAGTTTCTTTGATATTTCCCCTCGAATTATTAGAGCTTGAGTTTCTGTTTTGGGGCGTAACATTTGGATATAACTGTATTTTTCTTGCCGCAGTTAAAATGTGTGAAGCATAAAATATGATTTATGTCGGAATATATGGGACTGCATATCCGTGTGTCTTATCTCAATAAACGTAACTTTAGCACATACATTTGCATAGTGTCCTCGTTATCTTCCCTTGTTTCCGAGGTTGACTTACATTTGTATATATCACGGCATTTTAATGTTGTTTTCGCAACAACTACGTAATAAGGGGTTATCTCACAGACATAGGTAGTAAATGTCTGTTGGTTATCTACATAGTAAGGTACATAAAACCGGTTATTGTGATATTATTCTAAACAAAAAGTCAAAGGATGCCCGGAGTACAGGAAGTAAAATTAAAATTGCGCTCAATAAAGTCAGGTAGGGTTGGGAGTTTGTCAGGCTTCCCATTTCGTATTTATGTAGTCGTGCGATTTATTAACTATATGTTTTCTGGCTTCAGGCACTTTATTATTACTTTCGAGAGAGGCTTCCAGCAAAGGGGCGGTAGAAAGTTGGGGTTGCGAAGGTAAACAAGTGCGTCGGTTTATTCAACTAGCTAGTCAATCGAATGAATGTTTTCCTCATTTTAGTGGGATTCTTTATAATATGCTTCCGGAACAATGTCGTTGGCCCGTAGTTATTTCAAATTAAATAGATTGCCTACTTGTGTCTTGTGCCCAGTTCATGTACGTAGCTTGTACAGAGGTCAGCGCATTGCGGCTGAATATCTGTAGCCGTCCAAAGGCATCTGTTGCCAATTTATCATCGATGTAGACTCAGTTGAAATGCACATTCTGTATACGTAAGTGTCTAATGATCAAGACTGGTACGATCAGACTTTAGTTGAAGAAGTCTATGAGCCTGACTAATTTAATGCTTGTAGCCGAGATCAATACAAGTTTAGAACGTTGTTGCAATGTTTGATTATAATAGTTCTTGTGCTCGGTTGAATGCAGTCGGTTCTATCAAAGCTACATAATTTATTAGTGCGGACGGCTTTAATATTATCCGTTTTATCTTGCCGCTATTCATCCTTCTTTCTAATCACATTTGTAGTCGATTCATTGCAGATTTATTGAATGGAACATCTTTTCATTGATATCGAGTTTATTTTATTTTTTAATTTATTTTTAAAAGAAATCTTAAGTCAAAAGGTGCAGATATTTTGGTTTGTGATAAATGTGGTAGTCATGAAAAGTGTATCAATCATAAAATTGGTGCTTTTAAGAAACAAAAAAAAATCTTAAACATAAATAAACTAGCGGCTCAGCTTTAGAACAGGGAATGTTGAAAAATTGGTTCAAATATTTTTTTTTCGGTAGATTATATTACTAAACGTCGATTACCAAAGTTTCACTTTACGGAAATTATTAGTTTAAGAGATATGAATTTTTAAAATATCAAATTATTCCGAATTATTTGCTTACATTTATGACTTAATACGTCAAAATGCAACAATTCAAGGGGTTATCTGTCAATTTAGCTTCAATTTTTGACAGTTGCTGTCATAAATCGGCCATGACAGTCGTCAAATATGTCAAATAATTTCATCATTCATTCATTGTCTATACTCGCGTTTGAGAACATCATTGTGATCGCGCTTGAGAATTTTCGTTGAATACAACAACTATCATCAAAGTCAAATTATTTTGATTCCCAGACATCAGGTCACTAAAGCGAGGTCACTAAAGCTTGCCTCAGGAAAAACAACTGAATTCAAATCGAAAGAAGGATAGGTTAGGTTATGGTTGTCTGATTTTATTTAGAAGAAAAATAGGAACCCCGCAAAGCGGGGTTCCGTCGACATCTGTGGCGAAGCCCCTCGCCATGAAAAAACAACTGAGTTCAAATCGAAAGAAGGATAGGTTAGGTTATGGTTGTCTGATTTTATTTAGGAGAAATAGGAACCCCGCGAAGCGGGGTTCCGTCGACATATATGGCGAAGCCACTCGCCATGAAAAAACAACTGAGTTCAAATCGAAAGAAGGATAGGTTAGGTTATGGTTGTCTGATTTTATTTAGGAGAAAAATAGGAACCCCGCAAAGCGGGGTTCCGTCGACATCTGTGGCGAAGCCCCTCGCCATGAAAAACAACTGAACTCAAATCGAAAGAAGGATAGGTTTGGTTATGGTTGTCTGATTTTATTTAGGAGAAAAAGGAACCCCGCGAAGCGGGGTTCCGTCGACATCTAAGGCGAAGCCCTTCGCCATGAAAAACAACTGAAATCGAAAGAAGGATAAGTGACATATTTGTGACCGATACAAACAGTTTAATGTACCTTTTTGTCATTTCTGGCGTTTAATTATCAATATTTTAGTACTGTGGTTAGAAAAGTTATTTTCCATTTTCTCGGAAATGGTGCATCGCTGAGAGTTGCGAGTGGTATCGTTGTAATCAGGAGCGAATCCTTTATAAACGTATGATTAATAAACAATGAAATAGCCACGAAATAGCTTGATAAATTAGCTTGATATTTTTTTTTCAAAATTTTTTTTCTCGAAAACTAAAAGTTTCCGTAGATTGCGGTATTCAAAAACGTGTTGTACACCCCCCCTCCTCCCCCCAAAAAAAATTTCATCGAAATTGGCGTCATTCCCTGTTCTAAAGTGCTTCCAAACTAGCATTATAAAATAAGCAAAAAAGTAGCTTTTTTCTTACTTACCTAGGATCTACGAAGGGTTCAGCGTAGATGTTCCTGACGGGTTGTCGCCGCGGGAGGGGCGGCGGCACGGGGCTGAACCCCTCCATCATCTCATCCCGCTCGCTGTACTTCAGCGATTTCATCGTCATCTCGACCACAAAACTCAGTCCACTGCACAGTTATATTTCAACGGAACCCAACATTTCACTTGAATTTTTTTCAACACTCACATCGCTACATGAATCATCGTTAAAGTTCACTCAGTTTAAATCTACTTCGTTAGCCATAGTGCGTAAGATTAGATTTCCGTGCGCGAGCTGAACTGAAAATTGGTTAATCACTACGATCGAACACGTTCCGTGCGCGTATCGTTGCTCGAGTACGCAGCCTGCCCCCTTGGCTAAGCGAGACCGACTGTCGGTCCCGGTGCTCTCGGGCTCCGCACCGGACCCGGCGTCCCGCGACCCTCGCTTGGTTTTTGTAGTTTTTGCTCCAGCCGAGGTGCCATAAAAGCTCGCCGAGTTATTAGATGATCGAACAAAAAATGCAGCCCATACGAAAGACGGCATATTGTAAGTAATAGAGTTTACGCAACCGAATGAAAAGCGCGATCCGCTCTACCCGTGTTCGACATGACGTGATGCGGTTAAATTTATTTCAAAGGATGGTCTTTGTTAGATGTGTGAACAAAACATGTCTTCATAAATAAGTTCAAAAATAAGTGTTTAAAGATGTTGGTGTTGGATGATTTATTTGAAATTTTACAAGGGGATATGGTGTTCGCAACCGTTTTTAATATAAATGGATTATCATGTGGGATGTTTTTTTTAAATATTTTAACGTTAGTAAATATAATTATTAAAATGTGATAGGAGTTCAAAATGTTATTAATAAGAGAATATTTATTGAAATACTCGTGAGATTTTTCTGATACCTATCGTGCATATAATTAAATGATATTAAATCACTTAAATCACGCGCAGCATTCGCCCTCGTTGTGAGAGAGGCGGCTAGGCGGCTGGTTGATCTCAGCGCTTTGCATGTCAAACAACTGCCCACTCAACTCACACACATTGTTCACGACAAATACGACAGGCGTGCACCCGGTACCCTTTAACAATCGCAATTGTTTGTTTTTGAAACTCGTTACCCTTACTCAAATTTTATTTACACTCGCAGAATTGTATAACTCAACTGTGATTTAGAACGTTTGTTAATTTAGAGAGCACCTCGTCGAACGATAAAAGTTCTTACACAAGAATACAGTGATTTTGCGTGCGCATACTCTAATAAAAAGGGTTGCGGTAAAATTATGTAAAAACCTGTCCTATGGGCCCGAATTATCCCGCAAGGATAAGGAATAAGAATATAAAAGAGGCTTAGAGTTTTCCATACGGATTTAGAGGAAGCAACGTACGTAGATTTACATACATATACCTACATGTGGGTAAACATGTTCGGTGCCGAAGTGTCTCGGAGTACCTGTATAATAAATTGATTTAAGCGTCTCCTGACAGGTTTAAGTATGTTTTGACAAACATTAGGGAATTTAAAGCTCTGGCGAAGAAACTTGTTTTCTGAACCGAGGCTGTAAAAGTCGAAAGTGAGTTTTCGCAAATTGCTACAACGTTTATTTTACGAGAATGTGCCTACTTCTTGTATATTTGTTGTCACTTGTCACTTATAAAGACAGCAACTTTGCTTGTCATACAAATAATTCGATTCTAAATTCAATCGAATTAATAGGAATTTGCATCTATCTAACTAATAGGAATTACTGATAGAAATCAAAATATACTGCTAATTTGCGTTTCTACTGATAGTTTAAAATGTACAGTATAAATCAAAGCATTAATCTCTAACTATGGTATAAACCTCTCGTTAGAAAATGTTTATTACTAAAGGTTGGAGAAATTGAAGGATTTAGTATGACAAAATTAAATTACTGACACTTGGTTGAGATGCTAGCTTGTAAACGGTTGGCATTTTGACGCTTTTATTGGAAAATAGCTTATGTCAACTGTGGACGATTGATATACATAATTAAGAAACACTGAGAGCGGCCAGTAATTTCTGGAATGGCAGTTATACTGAAAATATTGATAAGTACTTTCGTATTTTCGTGTGAGGGGCTCGTGAGGTCAAGAACACAGATAAAGTGTCAGGCCTTTATCCATCACATCAATTACAATTAAAGATTGGTAAAATACAGCAGACATCTAATACGAAAAAAGATTGTTCTAACAATAATGAATATATAAAATCATAACAAATTCCTCGACTCATATTTCAAACGCTACGATATTAATAGATACCCTTTTTAGAGATGACTCATTGACAGATATCGCGGAGGAGAAAGCCGTCATTCTTATTCTAAGTTACAGAACGATTATTGTAATGAATTGGCATAAATCGTAATTCCAAAACTGTTTAGTCTGCAATCAATTGCTAACTAGACAAGTACATCGTACAGTTAGAGCCGGGTAATAAATAGTTGCCTGTGCATATAAGGTAACGAGGAAACGGCGGGATGGTTGTTCAACGTTTTCCCATGACAGACTGGACGGACTGATGCATTTCTGACCGGCTTCGTGTGTGAGTCCTTGTTCTTGCACTTGAGTGCTACTTGTTTTATCGGTAACACGCACCAAAGGCATATGGGAGCATACCAGTTCATATTCAGGTGCTTGAGAAAGTTATTAATCTCAAATAGCTTAGACTGGCTTACAGAGTAATGATCTAATGATCCAACTCCCGGATATCGGCTTAGGTCTTGTATTAATTAACATTTTGAATGAATGAAACTTACAAAATTCAGATTTGCAACAATACTCATTACTCATAAATTAGACAGAAACGCTATTTGATAATGTTAGGTTACGCGAATCCATCTAATCGCCTTAATCTTCAAGGTACAAATTAATCAACTTACGCATTGCGAAAATAAATATTGTATGTGGCTTTTTGCTTTATAAACATTAATTACTTTTTGTGTCTATTAAAAGTAATTTTTATTTATTTATTTGGCATATTAAACTGAATTTGTGACGACTGTTTAATACGAAAATATAAAGAGCGCGCGTAAAATACGTCCCACATTTAATTACACAACCAAATAACTTAGTGGACGTGAGAATTAATGTTTCGGCATTGAGACAAATGTATTAATCGTAAAAATAACTCTGTACCATTCAGTACATATAATGCGGGCGTAATTAACGATCCATTGTTTATATTACGATCTGTACAGTCTGAGATTGAAAAGTAAAGTATTTGTCTGTTAGAGAAAGAGAAACTATGATTAGTGCTGCATAAGATAATTTTGATTGGAGAATGGTTGCTGACATGGTGAATTAGAAGATAAAGTTTACAAAACGATTTGCAAAAGTTCATTTAAGTTCAGCATTATTTTTAAGCAAATAACCTTCTAAGACTGAATACCACCTGTTTCTACCAGCAATAATTTACCATATTTTTTTATTTATAATAGCATTTTTATTAATTTTATTTAAGTAGTCTTAACACTAGTTAACAACTGAACACCATCAGCATTATTGTTTTTTTTCCAGCAAATTATCTCTCATTAGTTCTTGTTTGGTGAAAGGTACATAAATTCGTAACATGATTCGTCTACACTATAAGCGCATCTTTGTTTGATCCTAATTAATCTTCCTTTCTGACCTAAATAAAATTTCGACATCCGTCGGCTTGCTACAATAGAAAAAATGCTCAGCTATTTTAATTAGCGTAAAAGTTTTGAGTTCCATCACAAAAAAATCAATGAATTGGTTCACACTTGACATGTGCATGCTCTATTCTATATTTAGTTATTCAGTTTTCAGGGATGGTACAATATCTGTAAGTTTATGTGAGATTAAGTTCTCATTTTTGTACCCCTGTATTAAAATATGATAAAAGACATAAAGGAATTTCAAAGCGAGGAATCGAACACGGAACCCTTGGCTTAGTAAATACCGTCTGGCTCTTGGGAGTGAAGAGTGTGGCTGCAAAGGCTGCAATTTATTAAAACTTAATTGTTCTTTATTTCACCAGGAAGGTTTGTTCAGGACACTTCACCCAAATTTTTCTGCTAAAGCGAATTAAGAGATATATTTCAGCGCAAAAATATTAGCGAAGTCACAAAATTCGTTAAGTTAATGAAAAACTAATATTGTAAACGAAAACAGATTTTAATTAATGTTCCAAATTTTCCCGAACAATGGCGTCCAAAAGTCTATAAATTTGATTTAATTTTATTCGACGGTATGTTTTTCTAGTTCGTTGTTTTAACAGTTCTTTTATATGGTTGCATAAAATATCATCATAATTATGTAACTTGTAAAGACATCACCGACGCGTCACCGACAGAAAGAAACGGGGATCCCTATTATTCTTGGCTCATCGGCACTGCAATTGATGATGGTAGCCACTCCAGCTCCATGCAACTAAATTGACGATAACTAATTAAACTTGGTTTTACTCATTAAAGTATTATTACTAGTATAGAACCGACACCGCGAACACGATGTATGTCCCAATGAATTGGCGCCGATTGACTTCAATTTTCAATGGATTCGTCCGATTTTGAAAGGAGAACGGGGGCTCAATTTTGAAAATAGAACCTCCCGGCGGGACAGATATTTTGTTCAAGATGTCTGTTCTATAACATTATACTTCAATGGTTTTACTAAAGACCAGCGGCTTTCAAAAGTCGGGATCTGGTATCATAGCCTTCAGCAGGATAACCTCGAGCAGGAGAGTTTGACTCAACGATGGGTGAAGCCAAACAAAAACCAATAACTACACCTCAAACAAAAAACTGTAATGTAGATGCAGCCCTAGATAGTTTTGTTGGTGTGGGAGCTTACCCGTGGAGCTTACAGTGCAGCGTAGTGAAGTACGTATGTGTGCGTGAAGCACGTTTCATAAAATAAAAGACGATATTGATTCGTGACGAGCTGTGAGCGGGTTGTGAGAAACGATAGTTGCCTGCTTAATAGACGCCCCGAGGACGCACCGGATAGGGCTCCTCCAACTAGAGTGTTTTGAGCCAGGCATTGAAAAATTAAGTAGATGAAAAAACAATTTAATTGGGAATGCTTTGTCGAGTCTCCAAGGTCTTTTACATAATTGAACCGTGGTGCCGATTCTGCGAGTTCGGTGTAAATACCAATCATTATTTATAAAGGCCGGGAGTTCTTTAATTAAAAGGAAAATGGATGCCGTCGATGCAGTGCCGAAACAAACTGGGACACTTGTTCATACAATTAAATTGGACTGTATTATAGTGTTGGGTGGGGAATTAACGAGTAAAGGAGAGGACATAGAGCACTTTATTCCTAGTTTAGCGGCGGTCGGAGGCTGCCGGCCGCAGGACTCAGCCACATTCTCGACGGGTAATTACGCTCGTTTAGCTCCCAAGCTTCCACTCTAACATTTCATGCCTCATTTTGTAGTGTGATTTGATGCATGTTATTAACATAATTGTCATGGGAGATTCGCATGCGAATGGACTTGGCTGAATTATCTGTACGTATATGTAAATGTAATGAATTGACTTTTTTATTTTTTATTTTTAATCCAGTATTGTCTTACTCCTAAATTCAAACTAAACGACTCTGTATCTCAAGCTAGGAAAGCTATTAAGGATAAGATTAATTATTGATAACTAGTAGTTTGAATGATGCAGTTGTTCCTACGCAGGAGGCTCGGCGTTCAAATCCTGCATCACTTATAATTTTCGAAGTTAAGTGATTAGACAAAATGAATCATGCATCTCTTGCTTGTGAACAATAACATCATAAGGGAACCTGCACCCCTGCACGTCAGAGTATATGAAATTTGCCGACCCGCACATGGCCAGCGTGGATAAGCCTGTACCTCTTACATAGTGGGAGGGGACCCGAGCCCAGCAGTGGGATAATATTAAAGTAACAGTATTTACGATACAATTACTGGAATTTTAGGAATTACTTTAGCATTTGTCCATCCGAATCAACTGCTTCAAAGCATCTGATTTTCAAACTTAAAATCCTTTGTCCCTGCTTTGTAATTCTAGGGTGCAGAAACTTGCTCACGTAACAAAGCAAAAGGAAGTTAAGTTTCGTGAAGCCTGCTACCGCATATTTAGTCTGGTGAACAATGGTCGTAACCCTTCTTATTCGCAGAAAAGATCCAAACTTAGTACTTTGAAAGTTACAATTTGTAAGGATCACTATAAGGATAATAATAAGGAGATTACGTATGTGAATTGTAATCCTAAGTTTTTTGATAATGATTTCTTTTATAATCGTAAATACAATAAGGTACAATATATCTACTATTGTTTTCATAAGAAAAATGTGAGGATTTTTTGCCGCGCTTAAAAATCTGTTCGCTAAAATACTGTATTTAGCTCAATAAGCCCCTTAAATCACGCGTTGCCTAATGTGACCCAAATACGAGCTCGCTTGTGCCCATATTGATTGGTGTGCCAATTTTGAACTCAATCGGGAATCTGTAGATGAGCATTCCGTGTTTCAAAGTTTCCAAATAAAAGAGAGAGAGAGAGAGAAAGAGAGAGAGAGAGCGACAGACAGAGAACCACGCGCACGCCGTTTACAACTATAGAAAAAAGTGTCGTTACAACTTTTTCTCTTAATTATTTCCGTCTAGCCCCCTTTCGCAACGCGCCATAAGGAACTACGTTCAAAAAATCTACAATAATATAATATAATCTAAAAGTCACTTCAGTAACGTAATGGCTTAATTAAAATCTTTTCCCAGTATTGAGTTTTATTTTCCATAAAACATTTCGCTCATTTCAATACCTTTTGCGGCGACTTTGAAACGATATTGAAAGGACTTAGTTATTCATTTTCAATTGAAATCTATGAAGAAGGTTTTGTTGAATCATATTACGAGTAATTGTAGTAATAGAATACTAGGAAAACCAACTTTCAAGCTATTGGGGGTATCCTATGTATAATCCGTCCGGGAACAACTGGTTTATCATACATTTATTGTTCGATATACACTAGATATAAAGCGAACTATTACTAACGTTTTTAGGGTTCGTCCATCCGCCACATAGCGCAGAGTTCTGAGTGCGGCCGTTAGTGCTAGGAAGAGTAGGAAGCCGACGATGAACTACGGAACTCTACATTGTGCGTTGCCTGACACGCACTTGATCGGTTTTAATTTAGCACGCATCTCTTTCAGATCTTACTTAAGGTCCATTTAAAAGTATACGTTACATAGCAATTCATATCTCGTTTGAATATTTAATACTATTTTGTTGGTAATAACCTACTTATTTGTAAAATGGAGCTTCTGTCGAAATAAATAAAATAGTAAATCTTTTCACAATTGCCTTTTAATTTGCGAATAAATAAGGTGTCAGTAGAAGTAAACATAGTTCTGAATTCTGACGATACGTTTGAACATTTTTATAAGATGAGATCAAAGTGCTTTGGAACTATATTAGAGTCGACAGAAGCGGACGTTCCTGTTTTGAGAGGGACTGGCGCGATGGCGGCGGCGAGACTCGCTCTTCATTTGAAACAAATGTTTTCGCAAAATGCACCCGAAAGTTTTAAAATACTCTCTTTTGGCATTTATTTCTGTTTTCCCTTCGTTTTGTTCGGAATACAGTACCACAATTCTGCACGTGTTTCATTACCATTGTATCAAAAGGAAAAATTAAACAATGTAAAGCAAAAATAATTTTTTTTTTAGTTCAAGACCCGTTTTAAACTCCATTAATTTCGGATCGAATTGAAACAAATGAAATGACAGCGATAACAAATGATTAGTGTAAAACAATAAATAATAGTGCCACGTCAGATTCTTGTAAGCGGGCTTCGTGTCATTAATGATTATAATGGTTCGGGAATTGTTTCTAGTGCGTAATGGCGGGAAGGTAGGGGCGGGCCCGGAAATTGTCCTCTTGTCGGGCCAACGCCACATTAGCCGAGGACGGTAAGCGACGTTCGCAAACAATGTGTGCGTGTCGATTCATTTGTGACACGTGACAATACCTTGGCTTCGGAACTACCAAGTACCTGACTTTTAGTGTCTTCATTAACTGACTGCCTGACTGCTTGGCTGCACCTAGCTGACGCTTTCCCTTTTCTCCTTTATTAATAAGTATAGGAATTTGCGTTTCCAATCATTTGTGACATGTTAAAATACCCTCTTGCTGATCAAATTGCTTATTATCGATAAAACCGCCGATTGTTTTATTATTTTTATATCTTTTTTTTTGTGTTGAAATTGGTGAACATTAGAATATTTGTATTTGTATTTGTAAAATACCCTCGCTTTTGAGTTACCCAAGTACTTGTCTGATTTTAGTGTCTGCTTTCATTAAGTATTGCCGCGATCGTCTCTAACTGTTAGAAATATTTAAATTTTGAACTAGCTAGGCCCCTCAGACTATTTTTACTATAACAGATGTTTGTCTTTAAAAAGCTACAAATTAATTTATCTTTATTTATATTGGTCATTATTATGAGTTTAATATGAAATATTAGTAGGTAAGTATCAATACAACGTTCTTAAATTACTCTACAGCCATATTTGTAAGAAGCAACTATTCCAATCAAATGAAACACATTAAATTTTGCCAACAACCATTTTTTATAACACCTATCGAATATTACATATTCAAACAGATGTATAATCAAAGTCTACACCCAATCTACCTGTGGGTATACACAAGTGTATACAAGTATACACTTATAATGTTTTTAGCGTGTGAACACAACCGGATGGGCGAGTAATCTTCATCATGTGTCACGGCAACAGACTTAGTCGGGCCATTAACGATCGACGAATTTTCCAGCAATTTAGTCTGAGTACATAATTGCGAGAACAAGTCGAACCTAATCGATGGCGGGGTCCGAGTTCAAGTTCCCGTTAATATATAGCACGGACGAGGTTCTGGTTTATGGTCGTATAGTTTCGAACATTATCAATTTATCAAAGTTCATTTGTGTCAGGAAATAGCTAAACATTCACGTGGGGCCCACTGTGTAATTAGAGGCAATTTTGACTATGATACGGGTATTCCCGATATACTTATTACATGCCTTGTGCAGTATGATAGAGCTAACGGATATACAATTTAGCAGTGGATACAATGAAAATTATTAGCTGAGTTAGGTTTAATAACAATTACAGACATAATGTTACAAACCTTCAAGATACGGTAAAGTATTCATACGTCACTTGTGGTTCAGTCATCGATAATCATGTTGACAGCTATGGCTAAGTAGAAATAACGGGCAATAATACCTTACATAATTCAACAGTACCTTCAGGATTGGTATCGCGCTATAATACGTCTATATTTTCTGTAAATAATTGCTATTATTTTTTACGCCCACATCATCATCTCACATCCAAATATGGTATTCTGTCATGAGTTTAATACTCTGATCATTAGTTAATTTAAAAGTTACGGGACTTAAGTAATCTTAAGCTTCCTATGCCTTCTTGTTTTTCACTTCTTTCAAATTAAAGACCGACAGTTATTTAAATGACCTTCCGAAGAATGAAAATCTTAAACAGATACATTTTTTATCCGACTGCCATGGAATAGTTATGTTTTTCGCGCGTAACTTGTATGTATGTATGTATGTATGTTTGTAAATGTAATATTCTTTATTACCTCATATCTTCCAAACCACTGGACCAATTTATATGATTAAGATATCGTTAGATTCGTCTTAATAACCCAAATGTTATTAAATAGGTGACGTTATTATTGCTATAAAAATAGCAAACTTGCATGCCGATATAATCTGGAGATCATAATTATAATTTGTTTGGACGCCAAATTTTTTTAATAGAACTGATTTTGAAATTATTGACAAGAAATTGCATTAAGTGTAGGAACGTACCTATCTATACAATATATGTATAACGCTTGGTAGTTATGTAAAATTAGATAAGAAGGCTAAATCAATATTAAATTAGTTATTAAGTCACCTCTAACACACCTCTAACAAAGACCATTTAAAGTTACCTAATGTTACATAAAATATGGTAATAACTATGTACGTTTACTACGCAAATTGAGGAAGAAAGGCTAAAGGTAAGAAAACATGTTTCGATGTTTGCTTAGTATACAAACATAATAGCGTAACGTGGAATAACAAATTAAACAAAAACACGAGAATATGGATAAGAAAAAATAATAAAATTGGTAGCTAGCGTATACAGGGAAATACTGGCAAGAAAACTAATAATTAAGCATTATGAAACGTTAAATGTTATGAAAATTTTTGGCAGGTTATAGGAAAGAAGCATGAACGATATAATGAGGATTGATGATAACTAAATTCGAATATTTAATTGATTGATTTAGATTAAGACTCATCTGTCTTATTATTTGAATATTAGCTAAAGATTGCCAGTCGATTGCAAAGAAGCGATGATTTATATTTCTTACCAACATTGGCAAACATATGAGCAGGATCACTTTTGAAATGCAAATAAAATATTTATTTGCGTTTATATCTTAAGGCACTATTCGTTTTTACCGAAATTCACAATTCAATTCATTCAGGGTAGCAGAAAACAAAATTTTATAGTGATTGACTTTAGTTATGACTTTCGTCCAATCCACAAACTTTGCATGTTAGTAACAGTAAAAAATATTGTAGATTCTATTTATATGTTAAAAGATTTTCTTAATGTTGAAGCTTATAGAAGAAACTCACGTTTCATGCCACGGTAGTCCGTAAGTCACGGTGTTCCCAAATAACCCATGTAAAGGCATGTTATTACTAAAACACATTTTAGGAAAACAATAAACACCGAAAGCAATAAAAAACAAATTAAAGTTGGACACACGATTAGGGAGTCTAGCGCCGTTTTGGAGGATATTGGTGGATGTCACGCTATCGGGGTCGTGGCTACCTGCCAGTGAGAGTATGGGAGGCCGCGGGCGTCAGAGACGGTCGCAACGGTCGGGACGGTCGCGGCGCCCACCGGTCGTAGGGCGGAGGTCGTTGCGATTACTGTCGTATCGGTCAGTGACCGGTAGCGACTCGTGCAGCGAGCGAGCACCGAGCACCGAACACCGATAGTACCTCTCGCCGTCGGAGGTGTCGTTGTCGAGTGACCACGCGGCGGACGGTAACGCGCGCGGACCGAGCGCCCTCCGCAGGCGATTTGACGCCCTCCGCACGACGCCACTGCGCGCGCACTCCTCGCGACGGGATAATGCCGCCCTATCCTCTGTCGAGCTATCGAGTTATCCGCCGTGGGTGGCTATCGCGATTAACCCTGTCAGTTTCTATACTAGACACGAGGCAACTTAAGTTCTCTATGAATGTTATGTTGTCTGGTCTTCGGGGAATGATTGGATTGAAATATGATCTCCATTTTGTAATAAAAATTTTTGGTTGCGACATTGAAGGATGCGTTATGTGCATAACGTTACAAGTCGATGGATTGGTTCATTTGCACGAGTTGTTTTGTTGTGTTTACATTTTATAATAAAAGTTTTATTCGACATAGGACATCCCTAAGCAGATTATAATTGGAGCATGCGTGGTGCGATGGTTGAGGTGGTGGGTGGCAGTAGGGGCGCCGGGCGGGAGGGGGAGGGGGCGCGTGTCACCCACGATGGTAGCGATTCTACGACGGACGTGATCTTGACACCGCGAATGCAAAGCCTATGATGCTCCAATTTTGTGCAAAAATTACGTCCGTATTACTCACTACGTGGAACGTGATAATGATTCAAGTTTAAGACAGGAAAGAAAGACTGATTTTCACATGAATTTTAAATTCTTCAAAATCCAAAAAACATCTGTATCAACGTAAACACTATCTTCATAAATCGAAAGCAACTAATTTGACCCACAGCAGAAGCTTAAATACTCCTAGTTGCATTATTTTGAACCACTTATAACTTTTGTGACAATAAAGTAGCATTGAAAATATTAATTCATGTACCATACTGAACTCTTATTTTCATAAATAATAGTAGCAAAATAATTGTAGCTAATAAGATTATAATACTTAAAGAAGTCTAATTAATGCTGTCTCTACTGACTCAAAGGAATTAAAATTAATTTTCTGATAGAAACCACAATAATCTTATAATTTACGAGGACAAAGTAGCAAATACAATCTTAGAACAGTCTCTACATCCATACAAGGCAAACGATGACTAACAGATTTTGCGAGATTTAAACAGCAAACCAAATACTTTACGCCTAAAGCTTTAAAGTGAAGCGCTGCGAAACGAAATCGCTTTATCTGGCCATAAACAGAATATATGTGATTATTAAAACGTGAAGATTCGAGAACGGCAAAGTGCGAGCCTGCCGTGGGCTTTATGCGATCAACAGCAAAGCGAGCGGGCTGACTGGATACGAAATCCTTGGCGCGTGACTTTCTTTAACGCTCCATTGACTTTCAAATATGCTGTACAAGACAATCATGAACGATATACGAACATCGTAAACCTCTGTAAGCATGACCCTTAATGTTATGTCCAAATTAAGATACATGTGTGGTAAAATTTCCACTGAAATAACGGGATTTCATGAACAAAGGTGGGATATCTTAGATATTATTGTTTATGTTTGTAAGTCTTATAAGTTGTTGTTTTGTTTGATAACAACTGGTATTATTACCCACTTATAGCTTATGTATCTAAGCAAGATATTTTGTTTTTTAAACTAATAAGTTATCAATATTGTAAACAAGTTTGCACCCATGATTTCTCCCTCGGTAGTGGTTTTACACAACAAAAATTACAAACATGAACGTCCCAATGAAATCTAAAAAACATACAACTGAAATGAAATCCAAAAAAACAATTAATAACGATCTATAAGACAAGGTAAAGAAAGGTGTTGCACTTTATGGCCTTCTAGCCATCCGTGATCCACATTAAATAGTACAAAGTGGCACAACCAGTTTATGAGGTTTATTTGCTTAGTTACTGCGGTGCAAATACAATTCTGATATTAAATTCATTTTGATATTTATGGTGGAGTTAGCGAACTCGGGTTTCGCTAGGGTTTCGCGGCTGGCCGCCCCGGCGCCTACCGCCCTGCGATACGGGGCAAAGGGTTTTGTTTTCTTTATAAACAAGCGTGAAGGTGCTGTTAACGACTGTACGAACAAATAAGAAATTCGATCTTTTATTACGCATACAAATGGCTCCCCTATCCGGCACCTTATAACCGTGAAAGTATTGTCTCCTTTCCAATCTAATGGTTCCCCCTGCACTCCACATGTACCTATTATTCAGTTTACTCATAAATTTTACTAAAAGCATTTTATAAGTAGGTCCCTAGTAGTCTAGCATAATAATAGGATTTCATGATATTGAAGATTAAGTAATATAAATTCTATTTCAATTAAATTAAATAATTTAAAAGCTTAGTCTTAAACAGACTTATTATTCAAGACATCGTTCAGGTGCTTTATTTACTCCTGCTCTTAATTCATTTAATTTGTTTATGTCGCTAAATATAGTGCTTGAAGAAAACTCGGGATCTAAGTAGTAATTAGACTCGCCTTTGTTGTTTTACTCTTTTCGTATCAAATTATACTGAGAGTGAACGCGGCTTGTGCCATCACAATTGGATCACCAGAAAAAATGTTGATAAAAATAAAATAAAGGAATAAACGTAAGTCGAAGCATTTCTATTGAGGGGCATGACGTCGCATAAATGTCGGCCATGAATGTTGTTTGTCACTGCGGTCGACGGCCCTGCACCTCCAGATCCCACAATACCAAATAAATGGACTGAGCTTAATATTGAAAAATCATTTTGTCCGTATATTATTTATCATCCGCTTGTAATTCACTTGTCACACAGAAAAATGTTCTTGTTGTGTAACAAAAGTGAGATTGTTTCAAGGCAATTAATTTTTTGTTTCAATATTTATGCTCAACAATCAATGAACCACTGAAATGATTTATTAATTTGAATTAAATTACTTTGTAAATCACGTAGTTTTTGACACAGTTTTGTATGAAGTGGCGATTTAAAAGCAATTCAATATATTTTTTAACAAGCTGTTAATTTATATTGTTTATATTACAATCAGTAATTGGAAAGAAGAATACTAAATAGAGCTGACTATTTACTTAATGGAATAATAATGAATGAGATATTATGTATGTATGTACATATTTTGTAGCCACGATTGTTACTTTACACTGAGTATTAGTGGTAATGTGATAAGTCTTACAAATGTGAACAATAGCTCTTAATACTCTTATGTATGGATTCTTAACTTGACCGCGTTTCTGTAAGTGAGAATTTTAATTCTGTTAAGTAGGAAAATATTAATTTCTATTGTTTGTTTTGTTTCAACTTGTGGTACGAGTAAGTAGTTTGTAAATGAATATGCCTTTGATAGCCATGTTGATAGCTTTCGAAATGGAAGCGTGCATCTATAATGTTATTTTACAAATTTATTTGCATATTAGATTAATATTAACTGGTACTTATTTCTCATTCTTACGCATTATGCTAGTCAACTTTAAAGGTGGTATTATCATGAAAAATTTAATCTTATTCTGCACGTTTTATATAAAATTTTATTCATCACTCAAACTTTCAGACTAGCAGCGAAATAGCTTTATGTTTTAAAATTTGCGATAATCGCGTCGTGGTATACATATCTTGTTTGCCTTAAGAGCCATTTCGCGGTTAGTCGCGCGGAATGAAGAATTTGACGTCAAAAATTAGTATCATAAGAAAGATATTAATGCTGGCAAATGAACACATAAAATAGATCAATCTATTATAATTGATATTGATAATCTAATATTCGAAAATATTAATTAGTTTTTGCGTAACTGTCAATCTAGCATAACTATTTTTCAGCAAAAGGACGACAGAGTCAATTTCATACACTGATTTTCTTTATTAAATCTTGTTAAATTGAGTAAAAAAAAATGTCTAGAGAACACTCATATATTATATTTTGCATTTATTACAAGAGATATACGATTACTATCATATTCGTTTCCAAATTAATTCAATAACATTACCAATTTTCATGGTTTATGCCATGACTTTACCATCGATTTTTGTATTCAATAAAGCGTATTTCCCATCAAAAATTTATGTAGTAATAAAATATGGTCTTTGTCGAATATGACACGTAATTTTTTTTTTATCTTACTGCAAAAAATAATTAATTACAACGAATTTACTTTACCATATAAATAAACAAACTGGTGCGAATCAAATCAGTTAGGCTCGAGCCCTCTTGGAGGTCGGACCTATGTCAATTTTTGCTTTAGCCATCTAAGGAATAGATTTCGTAAAAGTAACGTAATTATATTGCCATTGAACAGTCTTGATCATGTGAGAATTTTTAGTTACAGTCAATTGTATTATTTTTAGTTTTCTATAATTTTCAGGGTTTTGTAGTCAAATCGGAATCATGTCTAGTCCGTTCGTTATTTCAACCGGCCGGCTAGCCCGTCCGGCCGTCCGTCCGTCTGTCCGTTCCGTATGATTTTTTCTTCGTCTACCCCTTAATGTGGGGTATCGTTGAAAAGGTCTTTCAAAAATATTATAGGTTTCAAAAGACCATTTTTCAATTCAGGGGTCCGTTTGCGTAATATTCTGCTTTAAACATCTTTGGTTTGAAGAAAACAATAGAAATTAAGTAACTATTTCTTTCCAATTTATGTAGTGTAAGTAGTAACGGAGAAAATCACGAACATACATATGTACAAAATATAACTATATCTATGCTAATCTATACTATTACTATTGTAATATTATAAAGCTGAAAAGTTTGTTTGTTTGTTTGATTGAACGCGCTAATCTTAGGAACTACTGGTTTGAATTGAAAAATTATTTTTGTATTGGATAGTTCATTTATCGAAGAAGGCTTTAGGCTATCGGATTTTTGGAAATTCAACCCCTATTGGGTTGGAAGTCACTGCTGTAATTTGAAATAAAACATTGTCCGTTTTTAGACATTAGTTACTGTTTACAGTATTTAGGTTTTTTGTTATATGTGTAAATTACATATTTACATAGAAAAAAAAAATTATAACTTGTCTAAACATACCCTTTATTTATACAACTTTTAGATCAATCTGTACTTTATAGGGTTCCGTACCCAAACGGTGTCAACGGGACCCTATTGCTAAGCCAAAATGTTGGAATGATAGAAACTCAGACATTAGTCAGCTATAGTCACTTATTATTAGTCAAAGATAATACATTCGTTGTTTGGAAACTCTCGTGCACCCAAGTTCCGTCAACTCCCCAAAACTCACGTATCTCAAATACACAACACCCTTTACCTTCTCTCTTCACCCTCTCATTTTTTCCCTTCACAACCCCTCGCCTCCCCCTATACCCCCCCCCCCTCAGTTCTTCACCCAAAAGTGGAATTTTGCGTCGGGATAATCTGGGAGGCATCCGTGCAAATACCGCACTCATCAGGTATATAGATTTCATCGGGATATAGATTTTTGGAAAACCGGAAATCCCGGATATCTCGGAGACGGTGCGTCCTAGACAAGTTTAGACGGAAATTTCGACCCCCTTTAGTAAACCCCCAAACCTTATTGCTAAATCTTACTGAACCCACTTTAACCCCCCCCCCCCCAAATTTTCCTAAAATACCATATATCTCCTAAACGGTACGTCCTAGACGATTTCCGACTGAATTTCCATCCACCCTGTGGAACTCATACTTGCAACATTACCCAATCTTATTGGGCCCAACCTTAACCCCTCCCCTCCCAAATTTTCCGAAAACTCCTTATATCTCCTAAACGGTGCGTCCTAGACGATTTGTAGATGTTGTAAAAGTTGTAGCCCATAAAAAGATTGACATTTTATGTGCCATACATTTTTCTTGTAGAGCAAGTGGTTTGGGAGAAAAGTGCGAATTTCGTTTCTCATAATTTATTATACTAGACTATTGTCAATATTTTGTTTTGTAAACCAACAGAAAACAATAAAGAATTCGTTTTTAACATTCAAAGACCACTGTGAATAGTGTTCTGAATATCTTCTTTTTAAAGCTGTAATCATTTTTGTGTATGGATTGTATTTACCTTTATTTTTACGTTATCTTTTGTATCACGGTAATGATTAGGGTATCGAAAACCGGTCCTGTTTTAAATTACCGGGATTTTCGGTACTCGCCTATGCTGGAACCGGGATTCCCGGGATTTTCAGTTCTTTCGGGATTATTTTACCACGGCTTTCCCCGCGTGAAAATAGTATCGCGTCTCCTATTTTATCTCTCAGGAGCATTAAATAGGGAAAAACTGTTTTCTACCCAAATCCGCATAGTCGTTTGCCGTGATTGAGTAACCATCATACTATTATACCTTACATGCAAACATAAGTTTCGTATTAATTGTATGAAAGCAACACAATTGTATTGCACAATTCAGCACTGCTTGGACGAGAAAAAAGAGTTAAATCATCTTCATTTATATTAGAAAAATATCAATCTGGGTTGTGTAAATAATATTATATTAGTATAGCTGCTTCATGTAGCCGACGTTCTGAATATCTTCTTTTTAAAGCTGTAATCATTTTTGTGTATGGATTGTATAAATTACCTTTATTTTTACGTTATCTTTTGTATCACGACGCGACATATTTTTATTTCCCAAAAGTTCAGAAAATCCCGGTTCTTTTATTTTGTTTCCCGGTTCTTTTATTTTATTTCCTGGTCTTTTATTTTGTTTCCCGGTTCTTTTACTTTATTTCCCGGTTCTTTTGAAAAGTACCGTATTCCTTTGTAAATCCCGGGATTTTCGGTTCCGGGATTTCCCGGTTCTATACCCTCCGATTGATTTGAATTTAGGTATACCTATGTATTTCGACGCGCTGCGAATATCGCAGGCAAAATGGACGCATATTGCATTTTATAGATCACCTTGAAAAAACGTGATTTTTAATTTTTCACGTTGATTTGCCAAAATATTGATTTTTGCAATATGCATCTATTGACTTTTTATTGCAATATGCATCTATTGGACATCTTTATTGTGATGTACCTAAGTAGGTACCTAAAATGTATTATGTAAATAAGTTACCGATAATGGTACTACTACATTGTACTTTTAATTGTTATATAAACTTATATTGTCACAAACCAGATACATGTATGTGGTCACAAAGTGTATAATTAAAATTATATGTTCATAATTTTAAAATTTTTACGTTTGAAAGTATCAAGGAGATTACTCGCACAGAACTGAGGTCAAGCGCGACGCGAGCCGCGCGAGGCAATATCACGCCGCGGAGCCGCTTCAAATACCTATAGTTTATCAACCGAGTTTTGCGAAATGGCTCTTAAACGTAATTGTAGCAGTTAAACGATCCACACGCTAATCCAATACCTCGCAGATGTCACCGCACCACAGCTCAAGGAAGATATAGTGAAATTGGGGATTTAATAAATTGGACATAAGGATCGAATCAGGCTTATGTTACGTTCATATGGGAGGCGAATGAAATAAGCGTACGTTGGTGTACGATTTATGAGCCAACGGACTATTGTGCCGACACTGATTACCTTTTATGGAGATTTGGCGTCCTAACACGACGCGCCCTGTATGCTCCGTTTACGTACCAACGGGTTGTATGGACGTAAAACTTTTATGCTCCAACCGCGTTTTACAGCAGGCCTTTTATTATTTAGTGAAAGGAGCGACGGTGATGTCATAAATCTCCGCTCCTGCGTGAACTTTCGCCTCTTATCTCAGCAAAGAAATTATGGAACTTTCTGGCTTCTTCTAGACAAAGTCTTTGGCTTTTGGATTTACAGGTCAGTGAAGACTATTTAAAAATATTGCGGGTTGTCGTGATATCAGATACAACAGAAAAAAAAATATTCATTAAACATTAAGTATCGCAGTAACGACACTTTGGGATGATGATCTATACTAATATTATAAAGAGGAATGATTTGATTGTTTGTTTGCATTGAATAGGCTCTGAAACTACCGAACCGATTTGAAAAATTATTTCATTGTTGGGGAAGCTACGCTATCCCCGGATGACATAGGCTATATTATATATATTTTTTTACTATTTTTCCCGAAGCGAAGCGAGGGCGATTTCTTAGTATTTAATATTACGATTATCTGCAGAAAAAGAAAAAGCCAGATTTATTGTTTATAAACGTTCTATTGATATAGACAGAAGTCAAGGTGTAAATGTATTACAAAATAGGTGGAATTTTGAATGCTAGAAAGATCCGTTCGATCACGTTAAGTCACTCGGCACTATTTCCATTGGACATGAAATTAACGAGGAAAAGATAAGTGCTGCAATTAGTCAGCATATTCTGTCCCGTCACTATAATGTGCATTGTCCTTAAGTCGTGTATCGATCCTCGGTTCATTCTAAACACGATTTATGGCAGATTTAAGCGAAAAACTGCTAATATTATTTTTGGTTTTTCCGTAAGCCCTAACGTCGTGCAATGCCAGAAATATTGCAGTTGTAGATATGAATTCTCTCGTTACAATTTATGTCTGCATACTGCGTATGAACACGCCTTTACTTGCCAAAGAGTTATTGACATTATTGGTTTGTGGATACCATAGATTTTGTCAAAATTAAGCAAATATCGTAACATTGTAATCTTTACGAAGCTATTGACTTTTATTATTCTGACGAGATAATATTTTTGTGGGAATTTTATAGCACAGCTTAAAGAGAACATCGCATGGAAAGTGCCAGTAAGCATTTGTTGCACAAACCATTGATAGCATGTTTGAAGTCGTATGCGATAACTTAGTCTGGTTCAGTAACCTATATTTCTTTATTTTTAATACAATACGTGAACTTATGAACTTATTTAAATATTGACAAAATAGTCACATGATAAAATTAATTTGAATTTGAAATTATAGACACCTGTAATGCTATAAAATTAAATTTTCTTTGTATGAATCATGGTAAAGTCTTCGAGTTATTAATTTACCAGTGGGATTTTTTTTTGACTGACACTTCTGAACTGTAAAGAAAGGCTGGTTTCATGGCCTTTCTTTTATTATGAATTAATGATATTATAGTGTGAGTACCCGCGTATTTACTGCAATGAAGCTCGTATGCTAGTTTAATATTAACATAATAAAAACCTATCTAAGAACTTGACAAGGTACTTTTAAGTATTCTGTGACTTTGAATATGTACATTGTATATGATTATAATATTGATAACAGAATTTAGAAATCCTTTGATAATTTTTCAGCAGTAACTTTTTTGTTACCTAAGAACCGTTAAATTATTATTGTTATTGTTGTCTGTGCAATTATTTCCGCATTTATCCATAATCTTCTTTGTATTACGACAATAGCTCATTCCATTAGTAACTAAACGACAGGTACTTTAGAACATAAAGTACTTCAATCTCATTTGAGGAGGCATGCCTAATGGTTTTCTAAAGTAATTTCGATAAATATTACGAAGCGAATCGTGTAGCTGTATCCTTATAATTCATTAATCTTGTATTAAATAGGTTCTGTGTGGGCTCAGTGACAGGCTCTACATGTAATTAAATTATGGTTACTGTCGCTCCGGACGCGCCTCTTTAAATCAAATATGAGATTAGTGCTTTATAAACTGTCCAGGCCTTGAGTCGGATCATAATTTGTTTAGTTAACTGTATGTAAAGTTAAACATTTCTGACCGGTAGTATTTTCTATTGCTTAGATGTTAAACCTCATTACATAATTAATGTTTTAACTTGTTTTGTACATAACAGTAATTACTTTACGTTACGCTTTGTAACTTGTGATCTTGTAACGATGAGGTTACCTTTAATTACTCAAACACAAAACGGCGACGAAATTATTAATGAATGGATATTCTTTAAAGCTTTTATGCAAATACGTTGTTTTAAAATTCAAAACGTGTTTTAGTCATGTGTGTAATTAAACAGGGATAGCCTAGTGGATTGTATGTCGGGCTCCCGCTGGGGAAGTTTGAGTTCCAATGGCGCATGCTAGATGTGCATTTATGAAAGTTATGTGTTATGTTAATTTTTATACTTGCTTCGGTGAAATATCGCGAGGAAACCTGTTTACCTGAGAGTTCTCTGTGTTCTCAAAGATGTGTGCAGACTGCCTACCCATACTTGATAGGTGTGGTGGATTACTGTTAACTTTTTGACAAGTCATGGCTTACGATGGTAATTAAAAGCAACGTATACTTATAAACTTTTTTATATGAACACTTGCTACTTAGTCTAATCGACACTCAAAGTGTACTCCGCAGGCGCACAATTATACAGATGGCATTAAATTAACAAAGCCGCCTCGTAAATCGTCTAACTTTATTATTATCTATAAAAGTCAGGAATTAATTAATTGAATAATGATTAACTGGTCGTATTAGGCTGACCCACGTCCCACTATCAAACATGGGATAAGCAGCGCCGCGTAATTTGGTTGCTGTCTCTTAGCCGATAAAAATGTAACTTATAGTCCGGTAATAAACTCGTTAAACTATGACAAATTAATCGGTTTTACTATACGGGTGAATGGATATAGTCTGTTTGATGTTATCACAAGTATTCATTGCATATTAACAAGAACATGATCTTATTTATACTTCATAAAAAGTAAAATATACAGTTATTGAAATTAATTTAAACGAATGTTCATTGACGAATGGTCACTCATCCAAGCTAGTAAGTAACTAAGGTAGCAACCCTTACGAGGTTAATGTATCAACCTTGGACCAAACATAGCAATTACTACAGTCATTTTAATAATGGTTAGGCTAATTGACAAAAAGGTTCTATAATTACAATGCTAAGAGTAATTATAGAACTTTTATTAATTAAAGATAATTTAATTCCTTTGTAGGGTTTAAAAACATAACGGTGTTCCTGCGTTTCTCTAAATAACACCGATCGCTATATCAAGCAAAGTTGCAATATTTTTTATGATATTGTAAATACTGAGTTATAAACCAAATGCGTGAAACGGGAAGAAATTATTCATCTGAGTTGAGGCGGGAATTTAAAGAAGTGTTGAAACCAAGTCTGCGAAATGCAAATTCCTAAAAATAATCAGATTCCATAAATTAATTAGCGAGGCAAGTTCTTCCAAATATTTTTATTTGTATGCCAAAATTTATGATCATTCATGTTTATCACTGAAGCAGAGGAGGTGATTTAATTTTGTATTTCAATCTGTAATGATTTTTTCTTATTAAGCAATCCCAACATATTTGTAAAATATTTTTTTGGGTTGGTAACTTGGTAATAGGTATCGGGTAAGAATCCTAAGAAAAGTAATTTGAACTTAGTCCAATAAATTTAATATCCAAATCCTTATTACCCTGTCTTAGCTGGTTAAGCAAGAATGGTGCTATTAAAGGACGTAGTATCTCTGCGGCGCACTAAATCTTGACTTCTGGCTGTGACGGCGGTTAATGCACTCCACCTAGGCTCGAGGAGATAAGCTAACAAGCCTCTTTAGCCAAACAAGAGGCAGCCAAACAATAAAAGCGACTTAAGCATCGTGAAATATGGCAAGGACGAGTTGCGATAACTCAGCTTGGTCGGCAGGGCCGCTTCTTTTCCCCTAATTAGCCATTCAATTCCCGTAATCTTGTTTACTCGTCGGGCGGCTCGCGCTGCCCAGGTGCGATAATGGCCGAGCTATTTGCATGCCGCCATATTGTTTCCCCATGTTCGGCTCGCAGCCTCCGATCCCGTCCGATGGGCCCCCCGTTGTTTTGGTCGGGCTTATTGGATCCGCTCGCGATTACTTTGTATTGATCCCGCCGTCCATTACCTACATTCGTTTATTTTGGTATCAGAGTAATGATACTGTTTGACGCTCGCAAATCAAATGATATCTGTCTCCGCTGTGCCAGGTGATTTGTTATTGGTGTTATTAACAATAATTAGTTAATGTTTAACTTGATACTTAGCAGTTGCTTATTAAAATCAATTAATGAATAGGTACTTTACTTGGAGGGCCACCAAACCATGTAGATGTATGTCACGGACCAGATGAAAATCTAGAATGAATCAACGAACTTATTTCTTAACTTGTCTAAATGAAGCGTATATAAAATTATACACCATAAAAAGATAAAATATGAGTATGGGTGGCTGGTATTATTTGTAGTGGAGAATAGTCGAAGCTTTCATCTTGGTTTTTGACCAATACACATGATCTCTTGGGAGTGAAATTGATCGGTCATCATTCAAGAATATACAACCTCGCACCTAAATATTTGAAGGATTAGTTATTGCTAAAAATATGGACATAGGTTATATAAAATTAAAATTGATTGAATCAAAGCAGAAAACAGTCTAAATGACAAAAATCTTAAACCTTAAAATTCACTGCCGTACGTTTATTTAACTTGATTTTTCGTTTATTCTAAAATCCTTAAAGAAAATGACTTTGTTCGGCGAGTTACCTAATCGTAATCTTGATCACTAAATTGAAGGTGATCCTTGCAGCGGGGCGGTGCCGGCATATCTTCTATAAATACATTATGGAACACGCTTTATTACTCCGCCATCTTCATCCAATCCTATTAAGTGTCTGTTCGCGCCAAGCTTTCCGTTGCGATCGTGTTCAGTTTTAGGATGGCCATTTTTGAAATAGAAGGTATTAGGGTTCGATAATGGCTTTAACGTAGGGCAGTTGGGGCAAACGGCTGTATTATGTGGATATTGAGAGCTGGAGCGATATGCTAAACTCCCGGCGAGGTCTGCTGACGTAGCGTCTGGCCCGCCATTGGCACGCGATAATTTAACGACAGTCGACAACGCTACGAAGATTTCTCGCCGATGATATTGCGACGATGCCTCGACTTTGCTCGCCATTTATAAGTTAAAGGTCCTCCCCGAATTGCATGTTATTTTAATATTAGAGAACCTTATTTACATTTCGATCCCGCCAGATCTTATTTGTTTTCCAATATTAAGCGCTAGCTACGCTATGTTTACTTCAGAGGACTTGCAAAATATTCCAAGCATGTTTAACTAAAAAGTCTGCTTATTCTATGTTTTGTAATGTATGAGTTTAATTGGTAACTGTGCTGATATTTTTACCATTTTTCCAAATAATTATGAATATGAATTTAATTTCTTACTATGATAGGAACCATATAAATACGAGTAAGTATCTATTATACAATTTCTCCCATCCAGCTTGAACTCGTGACAAATCATTATTGTCATCACGTTTTATTTCATAATGTTAATGTATGCTTGTGGTTATATCAGTCCCCATATAATTACTTTCGTCTAATGACATGCTATCATCGGGCGCGTACAATTAGAGGCGATAACACAATGGTGTATGGCAAACACAATACCTCTGCACAAACGGCATGTCAATTTAATTTGACCCTCCAATTCAAGATGGTGGATAAACCCTCATAGACAGTGTCAACCCGGCAGTGGATAATATTGCCAGGTGCGGTTTTATATCACGCCAAAAATTAGGGGCGGAAAAATAGAAACGCTATGGTCGCTAAATAAAAACGCAATATAAAAGATGTATAATTCAATGTTTTACTTAATTATAGGAATGATTGTCGATATAATATTATATATTGACGACGACAAGCAAACTTTAACAGGTGAACTAATCATGCGGCCATAATGAATAACTTGGAATGATAAAATATTGTATTCAGGTATTTTGTATATATTTTTACATATAGTTATGATAAGGTTATGACATATTATACTTTTTCTTAATGACACTTTATAGATATACAAAAAAATTGAGTCAAAGTCAAAATATTTTATTCATATAGGTATTACTGATACACTTATGCACGTAATTTTTTCCAAAAGTCAAAAAAGATAAATTGCTTAATTTTGTTAATTGTCTACGCGGCTAGTTCACTTGGATAGTTTTTCGTAAATATTAAAAATGACTGCAAAGTACGGGTTCGAATCCCGTCAGGGCCATCAAATGTAGCTAATAAATATTTGTTGTTGGATCGTCGGTGTTTGTGATGTGTTAGTTCTGTCTATGCCACCTACGACACGGGCAAATCTAATGTGAAGGTTTCTGTGTGAATATTTCTCTTTGTTAGAAAATACTTCAATATTGTTGTACTATAAAGAGTAAATCAATATATCTACAACTACGTACATAGTTACGTGAATTTGAAAACCTGAATAAAGCTCTATTTTGTAAACGCTTATACTTTTTTTAGTATAAAAATGTATGATGTCAAATAACTTTCGCTTTGAAGAGAAATTAAATAAAAATTTTACGTTGCATGCTTGGTTTTCGTAGTAATAATAATAACACACATAGTCGTATAGTTTTATGCTTCAAATGCTAGTCATTTTAATGGAAAGAATAACGAACCTTTTTTCGTACAAACGGTTTAAATAAAAACCAACAGAATGTTACGTAAAACTTTTGACAGGGAAGATAGACAAAATTTATTTACGTTCAACAATTTGTAAGCGAATATGTAGAGTCGTAAATATGTTTTGATAAGGTACGGCGCATTTATGACATGGTATTTTACGAACAATATTGGACGTTGCGGCTTGATGAGGTATCTTTTTAGGGTTCCGAAGTAAAATCGGAATCCTTATAGTTCGTCCGTCCGTCATGTCCGTCTGTCCGAAGCAAAGTGCCGAGACCCTTAGTGAAAAACACTTGCTGTCGAAAAACCTATCATGATATACCTTTTTGAATTCCTTATGGTGAGCTCTTATTAAATACTAGGAAATCGCCCTCGCTTCGCTTCGGGAAAAATAGTTAAACAATATAATATAGCCTATGTCACCCGGGGACAGTGTAGCTTCCAAACACTGAAAGAATTTTTCAAATTGCTTCGGTAGTTTCGGAGCCTATTCAATGCAAACAAACAATGAAATCTTTCCTCTTTATAATATTAGTATAGATTACATGCATGCATACATACATACATATAACCCCTCCAAGCAGTGGGGTAATTATAGTAATTATAGTGGGGTAGTTATTCGTCGTATATCCTATAGTGTGGGGTATCGTTGAAAAGGTCTTCCAAAAATATTATGGGTCTTCTGAGACTATTTTTGGAATTAGGGGTACATTGGCTTAAAATTGCTAATCTTGGTTAGAGTCAAGTGTCCCCCCTTCTGGCTAAACAGTAGGAGTAGGACAAGTGAAAAAATTCTCAAAAATAGGATGTACCTACCTATGATGAATTTACAAGAAAAACTATCACGACTATGTTAGCTTAAGTAGTTAATGAATAATAGTCGATAAACTGGTTGTGTTATTAAGCTATCAAGTCAAAAAATTCCATAAATTTTAAGAACGAAATCCAACGGATGACGTCTTTATAAGTTAGAGTGGTAATTTCATGCAACATATTAGGAACAGGATCTAAATTTTGGAGCATAAATAGTTACGACAATAAATGTCTTTTTTAAACCAAAGTGACAGTTTATTGGGATATAATTATGTCGTCAAAGCGTTGGTTATGAGCGTTTAATAGTTATTTGAATCATATTCTAAGAAGAGTCCACAGTATCTCTCATCAACTCGACGTTATTCTTAGCCAACGCATTAAAAGCTGTCTAATAGGAGACGCTGCGAAGATTTTTTGTTTAATTAATCGATATTTTGTTGTTCGTTAGTTTCTGCATAAAAATGGGACAAGTGACGTTGATTAGAGTATTATTCGATTGCGTCTAATGTTGTAGATTTAAAAGGCCAAAAATTAAAGGTCCTTCAAATCGTAGCTATAGGACTTTCCCGAGCACGATATTAGCTAAAGACGTGGCTCACAATCCCAGTATGTTTTCGCAACGCAACACAATAGCGTCTATTTTCGAATTAAGAGCGCGGGACCCCATCAATAGGACGGAGGACAGTAAATTGGCTAAATTGCTTCACCGAGGTTCTGCTACTCCTTCGGGAAGAGAGCTCGCTTGTTGCTATAATGCGATACTATATTTTTTGCGTTGCTATATTTTTGTTAGATTTTACGCGAATTTATAACTTTATAGAAGTATCTAGTATATAAAAAAAGAACTACTCGTTCTACAGGTAAAAGAAGGTACAATAGTCCTTTCTAGAAAATCGATGAGTGCAGGATTCTGAACTAGATCTTTCGAGTGGGTCCTTAAATTTTTTATAATTACTATGCCATCACGATATAATTATGCGTCTTTCTAGAAAACCGACGACTCGTGCAGGATTCTGAACTAGATCTTTCGAGTGGGCCCTTAATTTTTTTATATTATTATGCCATCACGATGACTTACTGGAATGTATAAAAATGGAACAATTTTTTTTTACTAATAATTTAAAATAATACTTCGACATTCTAGCCTATTATTCTCAGTCTGTGGTCTATGGTATCTCCTTTAGTTATTTCAGTTGTAAAGGCACGACAACAAGGACACTGATATACTGCGAGTGTTGCATACACGTTTCTACACTTTGTTCTCTCTATATTTATTGATATCCAGGTCACGGTACTACGAGGCCTATCGAGATAACAATGCCTCATTGTATTCGTACGAAACAAAGAGTGTACGTAAATAGCTAAGTACAGGGTGTATAGATCCTAAAGTGTCATTAAAAAGCAATAGTCGATTTTTAGCGACAATAGTTTTGAGATAATGTTTGACAGTTACGTGTATTATTTGTCAAATATAGTAACGTACTTTTTAATTATTAATCAGTAAGTTAAGTTATTAAATTAATTAGTTAAAACCTCAACTATTCAACTATGAGTTACTTCTGAGGCATTTCCAGAATTTGATGACATGCAGTTCTTAAAAAAAACGCGTGAATGAGTTGTACTTCAGGGCGGGCATTGCCCAATGCCCATGTCCATATTAGCTTCGATGAACATTACCATCAAGTGGTGCGTCTGCTTTTTAGGCAGTAATTTATAAAAATAATAATATAAAGTGTATATATATATGACTATACATAAAATAATTAAAAAAGCCTTTATTCTACATTGAAGTAGACTAGCGTATTATTCAACCAAATTTTTAAAATAAAAATTTCATTAGTATACATTTTTTACTTAATTATTAAATAGAAAATAATACGTTTTAAATAAAAAATAATTATAAAATTCATTGACATTTAATTATAATTTTAGTTTCTCATATAATTAATCAAAATTATCAATATATAATTTAAATTTATTAATTCATCATGTCATTTTATTTATTAATAATGTATTTATGACATTATTATTATTATTTATTATTAATTTTCCTATTTGGCTGTCGCCTCTTCGGCGTAGGCCTTCACCAATTTCCACCAACCTCCATTCTTTCCGGCCTCTAGCTAATCTTCTCGAATACTGTCTGCATCTTAGTTTAAATATAACCAGCGTAACCTTGGCCTTCCCTTGCCTTCCTTCTTCCTTCCCTTCCTTTGCCCATCTCGGGGTATCCACTCTATTACTTTCTTTATCTACTTGTCGTTACCCATTCTGCACACATTGTCCCACCCATTTCCACTTTAAATTTCTAACCCTTTTTAAGACATTCTAACCCTTTTTACAGTTAGGCAGTCCTTTAGACAATCAAAAAAAAACGTCGTGCACAAAAATGCAAGTAGCATTACATTAAAACGGACCATGGGTTAAGAAACATAATGAACCGACCGTCTATATGCGATGCAGATATCGATAGAGCCATTACAAGTTACGAGCTATCTTCGACATAGCTTCTGTAATTAGAGCCTTCAAACACATACCCTGGACTTCAACGCCTTCAAACAGGCGTGAGATTGTTAGGTGCGTTAAGCTGATACCATTGCACTAATTCACTGCATAATGTAGTAGCGGCGTGTGTCTATCAAGCTGATAGATACAAACAGGGCCGAAACCAATCAATCAGTTCGACGGAGCGTCGCGCGATAATTGAACTCTTCCCTCGGAACGCACCGATTCAATAGATAATTACAATAGCAAACCAAAAATTACACGCGGCATTTAACCGTAAGACCCTATTACGTTTCACTAAATTGGGACGGTCGCATTCGATTGGCGATTTTTGCCGGATGGCGGATTAACTCGCTAGCTCGCACAATGTGGCTCTGGAGTCGGGAGTGGATGTATTAATAATGGTCGCGTACTTCGTGTACTGAATGCAGTACTTACACGCTCCGTCGGGAGCTGAATGTGTGACTATCGTGTCCGGCAAATCGAATCGCCGCGGCCGGACGTTCAGGACGCGCCGAATTTATCGTTCACGGCCGACTTCCACTACGATCGTTTCATTGATAATGTTTCGAGAATAAAGCGAGTTCTGTTTGATTTTGATTTCACATGTCGATACCGTGATTGAATTGACGGAGTCTCTGCGGAAGAAATTGAAATAAATAGGCATTAATATCGATGTCTCAACATATTTATAGCAATATAATACTCCAACAAAAACATTTTAAATGAAAATGTTGCCAAGACCATATTATATGGCTCTACATCATATTAGATCTCATGTAGAGCCAAGCTTCCAACTCTACACGCCCTAACTTCACAAAACTCTACACTTTTGTCAAAATCTGTGGCTTAGCCATTTCGTTACTAAAATAACTATTGTATAACAGAAAAGAATGAACTGTGAATAATTTTTTTACGTGTCCATGTGAAGGTAGAAATGACCAATCTAATCTAAATGAATAATGAAATGAAATAAGTTTTAGTCGAAGTAGGTTTGTTACAAACGCTTTTCGAAAGTCACTCGACGCCATCGCTTCAACAAATCCCTACCGTAAGTGGTCCAGGGAGAAGAAGCGGCAAGAAACTACTGGGGTTGTTTTTTTCTACTCACAGTTACAGACATGGAAAAACTCATGTCCAAGCAGTCTTGTTATTTAAATACTCATCAGCTTTGTTATATGCTTTCTTCATGAGAATACCTTTGATATGAGTTTTAAATTTGCAGTAGGTATGGCATTTCTGTTAATTCTAACGGGATTTTATTATACATTTTGACACATCGACCCATGAACGAGCCACAAGTTTTGCTGAGTCTAAAACTAAGCACAATCAGTCTAGCCTTATTTGTTGTGTTAATGTTGTGGGAGTATTTTTTAACTTACATAATATTTTCCAAAATGTATTGTGAATTAACAGTTAGTAAATTGATTTCTTTAAAGAGTTCTTTAAGAGATTCCCTTGGCCTGAGGTTGTAAAAATCAAAAGTTTTTTATGTAACTTATCAAATGAGCTGACTATCCACCTGATAGAAGTTGCCATCGTCACCCATAGACATCAGAAACACCAAAAGCATCACTGATGAGTTGCCAGCCCAGAACGGCTCTTTTTTCTAGAAGAGAACATTCTTATTTTTAGAAGAGAGAGAAAGAGAGAGAGAGTAAGACAGAGAGAGATAGAAATAACTGACCGACAAGCCCCCAGACTAAACACAAAAATTTTAGTACGTAATTCACTATGAACAGTGAAAGTAGCGTATCAAACTTTCCTGATGCAAGTAAACCTACGTGCAATAAAGGGAATACGAAATATTACTGCCACGATCGCACGTCGTATATTATGATAAGCTTGTGGTAACGGTAACAATGCCGTACCCATTTAATACGAGTCATGCGATTGTAGAGGTTGATTTTACGTTGGAGTCCACTGAAACGCCATTACATATTGAATAATCCAATACAAATGGGCATATTGAAACAAACAAAGACAACGAGTGACAGAGATTACCGGTAATGATAGGCAGGGAAATACTAGACAGACGGACGGCGCTGTCGTATGCAAATTACTACACTTTGTGGGGCGAGCTTGATAATGACTCGCCGATTACCTTCGGGTTGCCTCGTCTTGGCGCAACTATCTGTTTCTGTAATACTGCACAACTATCTACCCATTACGTGGTGTACCAAACATTCCGTTGAGTTATAGGATTTCAAATTTGAATTCCATCTTTGTAAATACTGTTGTGTTCAGACTTCAGACATTGTAAAGTAATTAAGACTGTCAAATCAGATGACAATTGATTTATTGAAGATGCTGGCATTACTTCAAGCAGTAGCAAAGTGTAGTACAAGCTGCTGTGTAAAAAACAGTATACAAAACGTAGAATGTGTTACTAATAACTTAACTGTATGCGTAGATAATCCTTACATACTTCTAAATCATCATTTCGACAAAACAGATATTTTATATGAATTCATCTAATATATAAAATTCTCGTGTCACAGTTTTCGTTGCCATACTCCTCCGAAACGGCTTGACCGATTTTGATGAAATTTTTTGTGCTTATCCGGTATCTATGAGAATCGACCAACATCAATTTTTCATCCCCCTAAATGTTAGGGGTAGTCCACCCCTAAATTTTTATTTATTTATTTGTATGGCAAAACAACGTTTGCCGGGTCAGCTAGTATTTTTATATAATGCACCACAATCGTTCAGGCCTTTTAAAGAAAGTACACTATAACAAACAAATTAGTAGCCCCCAGTATTATTATAATTTAACCGATTATATCAACATAATTTATGCTTGTCTACAGCTGTTTACTGATAAATATTTTTGCTTTAATAGTACAGACTATTTCCAGTAAAGGTGGAAAGTTGTCGTAAAAAAGCGAAGTTGTGTTGAAAGTCAATTTTCAAAGTTGTCGGAGGGAGGACGCGGGAAGCATCCCGAGAGTCCGAACGCGCCTTTTGCATACTAGACGAGTATTCAGCCGCTGAACAAATTTTTACTAACATAAATAAACCATACAATCTTCGAGACAGCTTCTTATGCTTTCTTCGGCAACTACTTATTACATGTTCTACAGGTAGAAATTTGTAACTGGCCCTATTTTATATAATTAATATTTTAGTTTTAAGTACGTATTAAATTAATAAATAAATACTTATTCCTTCAAAACTTTGACTTGCGTAGAGCACGATTCGACTCGTAATATGCTCCGGCATGAATACAATTGTGTGCATGACAGCTTAAATGACCTAGTTTTGCAAGTTTTTATGGCACTCGAAGGATTTTCATATGTCTTAACGACTGCTAAGTAAGCAACTAACTCACCATTAAGTAATATTGCTAAAAGGGGACTTATTAACTGCACCCGACGTTGCTCGGTGTTTTATGTTTATGAATATCGGTTGTTTGGTTCTGAGCTTCCACTTTCCTCATTTTGTTATCGACGGAAATGTGTGTCTTATCTGACGTAAAGTCATGGTTCTTTCACTAGAAACATAATATTTGAATTGGAAACGCGTAAAGTGAAGTTTGATTATGTTACTTTTAACAGACAAAATGATGTTGAATTTTTTTATTATTTAAAATTGGGTATATGAGGTATTAAACATTATTTTAACTGTGACCAGGTAATTATAGGCTGGAACGTTTTTAGAAGATCTAATATGATAATAGTATATTTGGCCCTGACACACGTCTTTCTATTTTAAATTAATACGTATGTAATAAGTTAATACGTCTTTCTATATTAATAATAGCAATAAGAAAGACTTGGAAATTCGCTTCCAAAGAAAACTTTAGGTAAACACGAAATCTAGAATCTGACGATGTTGGTAAGCTTTTCTGGTGAAGAAGAATCTCTTAGGATCATAATTGAACTGATAAATCCTTTATATAAGTTAACGAAATGCCATGTGGCACCAGTTAATGCTGAAGTAGGGAATTGGGGCAAGTTTAAGGAAAGAGTTAAGGCCAAAGAAGGCGGACCTTGGATTGAAGAAAAAAGTGCTGTCGGCGCTTTGTAGAAGTAAAAGCATTTGCCACTTAAGTCGAAGCGCGGGAGAGTAACACAAGCACATGGAGAGATTAGGTCGGAAACCTATTCGAAACTAATAACCTATACTAATAATAAATAATGAGAAATCTTTTGAATCTTCCAAATGGTAATATATATGATACAAGGTAAGAAACACTGCTTCCAATCTTAGCCTCTTCGAGTAATCATTTCATAAATATAAACTTAAGTGAAAAGTGCTTTGTTTATCTAACGGTTCAAAATTAATGTTATCAATCACTTTTTTGACTTAGGTATACTCTGCTTATTGATTGTAATCTTTCCGCACATACATAGATAGTTCTTTCCGTATATTAAATACTAGGAAATCGCCCTCGCTTTGCTTCGGGATAAATAGTAGAAAAAAAAAATATATAATATAGCCTATGTCACCTGGGGATAGTGTAGCTTCCCAACAGTGAAAGAATTTTTCAAATCGGTTCGGTAGTTTCGGAGCCTATTCAATGCAAACAATCAAATCTTTCCTCTTTATATATTAGTATAGATTATTTTTTTAGTATAGAAAAATAGTGAAAAAACCACGAACTAAAAACCGAAGAAATTTTTGAAACTACCAATTTGTCCCATTCGCTTCAATATTTCGCTTCCTAAAGAAATTTATGATCAATAAAGTACCAATTAAGGAAAGATTTAAGGTGTCTGTTGCTACAATTTATTTAAGCACTTACCCCGGGTTATTTATTATGTTCTCAAAAGTTTAAGCTACCAGCACTTGGCCGAGAATATGGACTTTGGTTATGGTTTTAATGCGGAAGACAAGATAACAGCAGTCGAAATTAATAGAGGATATTCAATTATATTTACAAATATGAGCACATGCATGTACATGACACAACATTTTAATAACTTGTTTTTAAAAATATTGTACAAAATATTATGTAGGTACTTACATTAATATTGTATGTACACGTACGTGTCAAAACGTATGTCAATTGCTTCTGATGACATCGATTTCTTAAAAAATATTTTATATTCTCAATCTAAGGTATAACTGATTGAATGATTTAATATTTATTTATTTTTATTTTATTTATTTATTTTGTATACACAAAAACATTTACAAGATAAATAAGAGACAGTTTGTACAAGGGCACTACTTATTCCTATTAAGAAATCTCTTCCAGTAGGCCCATAAGTGCAATAGAGATTTAATGAGGTTTAATGAGATTTAAGGAATATTGAGTAGGAGTTAAAGTCCTTTACTTTAACTCTTACTCAACTGTAAATTTTTTTTAACCGTTAACATATCTAAAAGCTGAATTTACAATTACGTGGAACTTATCTACTACGTGGAATTTACTACTGTATCTCTATGCTATTACCTACGCAGAAATTAATATCAATTCATGTTTATACCCTAATTAGAATCCTGAATAATATTTAGGCGTATCAAAGACGAACAGTAACTGCACAGCATTGAATGTTGATAGCAATAGATTAGGTTTGATCAATACCATGCATTTCAATGCGTTAATGTGGGTTCTGATAGCAAGCCTATGTGTATGCATTACACTATTAACTAGATACAGGGTGTAATCATTTTTAGATAACCGTTTAATAAACATCAGTGAAATTATATTTGAATAAATTTTACGTACTTGATTACTACTTGGTACTTAATTTATTTATTGCTTGAAGGTTCAATTTAATCAATATTTTAAACCTTTAATTCAATTTTTTTAAATAAATGCTCACACGTAAAAGTATACGCTTGCGTGAAAACTGATACAGGCATAACGGATGTGACGTCACAAACAGCTAAGATCTGTCAACAAAAAATTATCTTTTGCGAAATCAACCTGGTACCCTTCCTGCATGGTCACTAGGTCGCCTTTTTACGACAGAAGCGTTAGGTCGTTTAAATCAAATAGTTTCAATAAAATTTTTATATCTGTATTATATTCCATTGTTTACAAAAAATGCTTAATGATTATTCCCCTCATATTTTTATCGTGTGATGGTATGCGAGCACGCGATCGCTATTTCTGTATTATTGGCTGGTCTGCTTTGAATTTGTGACACAGTTGGTATTAAATTAAAAAAGTAATATAGAAACTATTGATAATAATTGGAAATGTAACTATAATAAAATTGTGAGGAACCCTTGATAAAATATGTGATCTTTATAAAATAAAACAATTTCACAAAGAGCAATGCATAATGAGACCGAAAATGCAACTTTAGATTTTTATAGCATTTTAGGTGAAAATATCGACAATGCATTGAAAATGTTTCTACTGTTTTATCTTTCAAAACAGAAAGAAAACAACGATAACATTTTGTTCACCAATAACATTTTATTCATATACAGAACACAAATTTCAACGGTATGGCGAGATAAAACGGCATTACAGTGAGAAAAGACGATTCACCGTGCCGTGCCGTACCATACCATACCGTGCCGTGCCGTCTTAGTTCTCCCGTCTTGTTAAGTCTGTGCAAAGTGCAGTTTTCATACAACTGTTATGGTCTCGCAAAGAGGACAGTAAGATTGCCAATTACACATTTGTTTTTATGACTTTCTTGTATTATATTATATCAGTTTTTGTGTTGGACGTAACTTTAAATATTTTTGGCACGAATACAGTAGTTAGTAAATCGTTTTGAAGTTCATCAACTTCGTGTTGAAAGTAACAGTAGTAGAGGACAAGTACGGGTACTAAGTTTCAAAAATCCTTAAAAAGTGGTAAAGTTATACAAATATACTTAATTCTTTCAGATTTTTTTTTAATCTGTTCATGAAAACCTTGGAATAGAAAAGAGCATACTCAATGTGCACTTTGTTAATATACATACTACCTATGTCTTTATACATTAATAACACACAAATAAATACTTACTGATATCTTACAATAAAGTTTTATATTGTAAGAAACCAGTACATCAAAAGTATATTTACTGTATCACCGCTTTGAAAATGATAACTGAACTGCAATAAAAAATATTTGCTGCAAAACAACTTTATCGTAGATTCCATTTTTACCTTTAAGCGTCGCATGGTGTATGAATTCGATGCTTGTGCATAGAGCGAATACCAAATAAAAAAACATGTCTGCCTTCGCTTGGTTGCACATTCGACAGACTTGTATGTAGAATCGCAGACATATTACGAGAAAAGAAAATATCAAACCTGCAGACTTCGTTATTTTGCAAGACGAGCTCATAGATCATATGCATAAAGTCTAGTAAAGTTTCTTGATACTTGCAAGTAAAGAAATCTTGGAAATAAAATATTATGAAGTGCATAGGAAATATTTAGCTCCATGATAGGTACTTTTGTAATTCGAATGGAACCGATATAAATGATTTGACAGATTATCTGCGGAACGAGACTGAATGTTACTTTTCGCGGGAGACTATAAATCCCTGCTTCGCGGGTGGTATGGAAATAATAATAATAATAACATCACAAACAAACTGACCTGATTACAAACATTTAGTTATCTGTCAAATAAATGTCTGCCCGGACCGGGAATCGAAAGAGAAATGACACAAGGTCGGTTACTCAAACGCAAAGGTTACATGACCATTTCATGTGTGTGTATAATAATTACATAGGCATGTAGTTAAAAACATTCATATCCTGGAAGCCGTCCACCGTGTATTTATAAAGAGGTAACACTTTTAAGGTTTACAACGGAAGCAAGGTTCTGGAGGCAGGTGGAGTGGCGCGTGCGCTTCCGTCGCTTCCTCGGACAGGTGGCCGACGGCTCGATTATCGTTATTCGATTACACACTCGCCAAACGTATGTTAATTGAACTTTTAAAGGGAAATGTAGTGAGCGCAACGGTTATCGGCAAATTAATGATAGGTACTACGCATTTGCTTTTCGTTAAGTAGCTAATTGTTATTGGGTTATAAAATAATCGCTCTTTGTCCACAAGTAATATGAATATTGAATATAGATTTTCCTAACTTTATAAATTTTACAAATGTGTTAATTAATTATTATTTTATATACATTATAATAATGTAATAATTGATTTTTTTTTTTTTGATATCAGTGTAATATTTTAACTTTCAACAGGTAATATATATATTAATAATACTATTAATAATTAATATATATATTAGAAATTTGGAGCAACTTATTATTTATTAATAAAAAAAAGAAAATGTGTGCAATTCACACGTGGTAGATGTGAAAATTTCCAAAATTTTGGTTTCAAGATAATGAGATGAAAAAGCAATAAATCGAATCTTAAAGCAATAAATCGAAGCACCATCTATGAATAAAACTTAGCACTTTTTAAAAATCTATCTAGCAATAAAACGAATGTTCTATCTTATTCCTCGCACCATCTATGAATACAACTTAGCATTTTTACTGTCATTAAGAAATAATGAAATTCTTATTTTTTTGTTGATAAATTCTTTGAAAATATTTAAAAGAGCATTTGAAAGTATTTAAAAACAGTATAAAAATAAAACTAAAAAAAAACTAAAAAAAAAGAAATACGAACGAACGCGAACGCGAATCAGGTATTGTGTATCTACGTCCTGACCATTGAGCTACGGAGAAGTTAAATTGAAATACGAAATTAGCGGTTATATTATCTTACCTGTCGTTGCATCCGGTTTCAAATCACTAACGATTCTAAAAAAGTTTCACTTCAAAAAGTCGTGAACAAAGGGTTTATTATGATTGAGAAGACGATATATTGAGTGTAAATAGATACTGATATGTCCTAATGTAATGGAGTTGTACGCTGGTGTCGCTAGATTCACTAGAGTCGCGCCTTGCTTGATCTAGTTCATTCTATCTTCTATTCAATCTTAGTTTGTTATTCGATTAGTCTAATTCAATTTTAGCTTAGTTCCTAGTTGCTCAGTTACAGGTCAGTCCACGTAGTGATTAAGTACTCTGTGGGTCAATCTTTCTTTACTTTGAGCTCGGAGCGGACGGTTGTACCCCTATAATATTGTGCCTACTATTATAAATCCGAATACTTGTGGTTCTTTGAACATAACAGATACAATATTTTTCTAAGAATATCGTCCAATATTCCATTCATAATTATGTATTTGTGGCGAATACTATGATTCATTATGCCATTTATGCGACCCATTTTATTAGATCAAACATCAACGCACAACAACACAACTCATGCAAATACGGATATTGAAATAAGAAAGAAGCGAAAGCACGATTTAAGTCCTTCAAGTGCACAATAAATAAAATTACTTCAACCTAACAAGCGGAGATACTCGTATACTGCTCTATCAATACCAAAAGAAATAAAAATGAAGAGCGGAGGCGTAAGTACATCTCGGAGAATACTGTCATTACTCACAGAAGAGCGAATAAGAACAAAATTTCCGCCGGCCGCCGCCGCTGCACGTCCGTATGTGTATTGTTGCAATTTCAAAAATTCCCATTATAGTGGAGCGTGAAAAGCGGAGAAATAAGTAGCGAGTGGCGGACAATACTAGTTACGGACACAGTACAGGGAGAACAGTAGGTAAATGATCCTAACTACCGCGCGACGGATTTTCTAATTAGTGAAGAAGCTAACGGCTAGTTTTAATAAACTAGTCATTTTTTCGATTAATACAGGACACCTACATTTTTCACTGTATTTTGCGCTTCAAAAGACAAGGTACATATTTCTTTTCATAAAATTGATTTATCCAAGATAAATAAGGATAAGCAAGTTAACGCACAAAAAAACCGGTAGTTAATCTTCAGGGAAAGTTAACACTGATGATTAAGTATGGAGACTTCTCTCAGCAGTTTCCTCAGATAAGACTAAGGAGTGCTCCTCTGGGGAGGTATCGAAATATTTGTAATATACTCTGGAGAGTTGCCGAGGGGAGGAGGAGGTTCCAGTAAACCTAACCTGTTCGCTCTTCCGCAACCCGTATGTAATTAGTATTGAGGGCGATTTTTATCATCGGTACCGAGAAAAAGGGTTAAGGATTATCTTCTCACGACTCATACATAAGCGGAGGAACGTTTGTTGTAGAAACTAAGATCCATTAAAGGCCATAGTTTGGGCGAATGTAAGTAATTTATATAGTAGTAATGAAATCAACGGTATGCTACAGTAATCAAGCAATTACCGGTTGAAGCTAGTAAAATTCCTAAAGTGAGCGTACTGTTCTATTGTTTACACACCCGCAACGATAGACCGTGGCAGTCCATATCAACTTCGCTAAGCTTCGACACAAAACGGTATTAATACGAGTGTATACGTCCTCTTCGATGTAGCCTGTGGTATTAAAAATGTCATCTTTTGATAGCTATAATTCTCTTTGGCTCCTGTTCTGTTACGAGCACGAGCATGATTATTTCAAATTCTTTGTTTGTTGTGAACGTACAGTGTACACTCAAGTGTGCATTTCGATGTTCATGAAGCTAATTAGTATAGTTATTTAAGAAATAAATTTGTATAAAATACTAATTAACGATGTCTCCTTATTAATCGAATTATTATGTTCTTTTTTGCTAAAATAACAGTTTGTATAGTGTTAATAATAAGATTTTAAATATAATACAATGCTCGTATATTACTAAATGTATTGTACATTACATTATGAAGCTTTGATACCATACCTAATTATTATATTGTTATAATATTCTTATGGGTAACTGTCACATAAGTTATGTTTTAGTACTGATAAAACCTTGCGTTCAGTATCTTCATTCAGAAGTAGGAAACTGAACTATGTTTTCAAAAGATCACAACAAAAGTGATTATATTGTCGATTTAATTTCATTCAATATTTTACAGTCGATGTTCATGTATCAAAATTTCAAAATCCTGTCAATATCATCGTACTTATTCCTCATCCCAATATTTTGCTTTCAAGAGATTTCAATAGACCTCGGATCCCAAAACAATATCGTAATGCATGTTTTATTCCCCATACATCTGATACCCAACTCAGATATATTCGCTTACCATAGTCTATTCATCCCCTCTTCCACTCCCATAACTATTAAACAGTTGAATCAATTTTCTTCAAACATAGCCTAAAACATTCTCGACTAAGAAATCTTTCAAAAAAAAGTAACTAAATCAAAATTAGTTCATCCATTCGAGAGCTACGATGACATGTAGACAGACAAACAAAGATACAGATATACAGATGTAGGCAGACAAACTGTAGACAGACAATCAGAGTTACAGACACACTCGTCAAACTTATAACACCCCTCGCTTTAATATCTATATGATATAATAATGCCGTAGCAACTAATTAAGTAAAAACATTTATGAGGGTAGCTAATTATACCTACAATAGGTAGCTATCAGCAGCAGTCTGTGGCGGGCGTCTCCAAGCAACGTTACGCGTCGCTGGGCCACTATAGCCCGCAATATCGTCGGATAAAGCATAGTAGTATTTGTATCTTTCCGAGATATTACAAAAGGATTGTCGATTTCAATTTATAAGAGAGCCGGGTAGTATTTATTGGCAGTTATACCGATATACTCTCGACTGTCGGCGCAAAATTAGAACTTGAGTTCTTGGAGCTTTAAGGATTTGTAACGAGTTATGTATTTTGTTACCGGGAAGCGGTTATAAAGATAAGGCTTATGTTGTCAAAGTTCAATACTTTCTCATTTGCTTGTAAGCGAACGCTCGTATTTTTGTGTAGCTTTAGTTCTAGTGTATTCTTCTACTATAGTTAAATGACTTTTTAATTTAAAATATCCTAATTTTTTAAAGTCAGTAGTATATATATATAGGTATAATATAAAATGGTGATAATTTCAATAGCATGTTAATATTTCTTATAACTTTATTAGGAACAGCCAAGTGTCCAAATAAATTGCAATTAACCATCGGAGATAAAACACGTTTTCGGCAAGCTTGGAATAAGAGGCTCGCCAATTTGTGTCTGCCTCAGATTATGGCTTCAGATTTGTGTGCTCATTTTACAACTCGTTTATCATAAAATCACTAGGACACTTTAAGGCTACCATAACGTCTATTCTGAAAAGTCTTATTTTACGCGATTTACTTTACTAAGGAGCGATTTAGTAACCGTTAGTGACTCTGAGTTGGGACGTTAGTCTTAGAGCGATCGATAGGGCACACTGAACTCGTTCTAATAACTTGAAGGGTCGATATTTCACACGCCTCGATACTATGTACATCACTTAGGCTGACACGATACTACACCGACGATTTATTGCGTACAGCCAACGAGATAAAGCGTAGACAACGTAGACAATGGCCTATCAGATGGCGTTCCGAACTGCGCCAACACGTGTATGCTTTTAGCTTTAGACTTCGACACCCAATTACTTGGCTCCCGTCAGCGTCGTCATTCATCACTACAAACGAGCGTTTTTTTTATACCACGCATCCAAGTGGAGGAAAAACGATACGTTTCGTCGAGAAATGGGCAACTGTCCGCAGTTAGACATACAATGAGGTAATTAAGAACTCTTAAATATACGACTTTATTTACTGAGAGTTCTGAACTGCAAATGTGACAAGTCGAAAATTCAATTATAATCTCACTGCTCGTGTTTCCGGTTAGAAATAGATAAAATGAAAAACAATGTTAAAAAAGTTGCTTTGCCTTATGGACAAAAAATTAAATTATGTTCATTTATAAAAGAGTAAAGTGAAATGCTAAACGAAAATGAAAAAACCGGCCAAGTGCGAGTCGGACTCGCGCACGAAGGGTTCTGTACCATTATCTAAACAACATTAGACACTATATTATAACCTTTTTTCAAATTCATCGGTGCCGCCTGTTGCCGTTATTAATATCGAGCAAAAAACGGCAAAAAACCACGTTTACTGTATGGGAGCCCTCCTTAAATATTTATTTTATTTTAATTTAATTATTTATTTTTAATGTGAATATACAACTAAATATTCTATGAATATTTCAAGCGTTTACCTCTTGCCATTATCAATATCGAGCAAAAAAACAGCAAAAAAATTAGGTTTGTTGTATGGCGACCAAACTTAAATATTTATTTTATTCTGTTTTTAGTATTTTTTGTCGCTTCGCTTTGGAAAAAAATAGTATTTTAGTTTACTTACAGCACATAGTAGAACATAACATACTCTTAATGCAGCATGATTGATCATTAGAACCGCATTAAAGTATACTGACGTTTAGTACACGATATAATATTTCGATATTTTTATGGTTCCTTACCTCAAAAGAAAAAAAAACGATTTCCTTAAGATCACTCACTCCATTGCCCATCTATCTGTCTGTCTGTCAAGACCTCTTTTCTCAGGAATGCGTGAAGGTACCTAATAAATTGAAATTAATTTTCAATGCTCAGGTCTGCAAACCCTAGGAGGTGTGGAAAAATTTTGTGTGAAGAAAAGGTTTTTGTAAGATTAAAATAAATTGACTCAATTTTTTTTCCCCATACAAACTTTTATAGCAAATCCCCAAAGAACCCTTTGATACGGAACCTTAAAATATAGCCTATACTTTAAGTTGAAAACTTCTTAATATTCTAATAAAAGTCCTGTTAAAATCCTTTCAGCTGTTAGCGGGAACAAACAAAGAAACAGACAGACAAAAAATTTAAAAACCAAATTTTCTGTTTTGGTATCGTGCAAGTATCGATTTACAATTTGAAAAAATCATTTATTTCGAAATCACAGACAGACAGTTCAGTTTTATTTATTTGTATAAATGACCCTCTGCTGGTCTGTCAACAAAAAATGTTCAATCTCATAAAAGCGTCTTCGAAAAAAATTTTGATTACGTTATACGCTTCTCATATTTCTAAATTAAATGTAAGCTTTTCATGACTGTATCTAAAAACATGTAGGTATGTATGTCGGTTATATGTATCACTCTGTCGCCTATGCCTCCTTCATTTTTCACACATCGCTAGTTACGATTTATAGAATGTGCATTGATAGCGACAGTACATTGAACATGTATTCCTTCCACCTGCAAATATTACGGGCATGCGATGTTTGTATCGAAACTGTTTGATGCGCTGAAGTTGCGAGTTCTACAGTACTGGGAATATTTTGTTATGTAACAACATTATTATAGAGATTTAGGTTGTTCTTGTGGCAGCTTGTCGTTAGGGACTACGGATATTTTTCTTTGTCTTCTTCGTCGCTGTTTATACATCAATTTAATCATCCACATAACAAAAATAACAATAGAATAAGCATTCAAATTGTTAATTTTCTCTCCAATATTAGAACAAAATTTTTCATAGTTTGCCAACTGGTTAATTGAAGCTGTGATCGGAAATTGGCTGGACTCGAATGGAGACCATGTCTCTGAATGTGGTAAATAACCTGCCAGATTGGGGATCCAGAGTTTGATTCAGAAGGCGGGACCGGTCAAAGTGGTGCAAGTTAGCTGTTTTTTATGCCCATAGACGACGGTGACCCCTTACTATAAGGTGGACCATCTGCTTTTTTCCAGAATTTCAGTTTATAAAAGAAATTGTGTCTGACATCGAATATAATGTATTTGAACTACTTACTATTAGCACAGAAGACAATACTACATAAATGTAGATTCATACCGTCTATTTCGCAGTGACAACTTCAGATCATCGTTATATCGTTATTTATGTTTGTTACAGTAGTGAGATATCGCGTCAACAGACGATTGCCATATTAAACTATATTACATCAAGACTATCATGGAATTGAATGGTTTGTATGCAATGCAACCGATGTTCACTCTGACAAATCTCTTACATAAATTAAATAATTAAGTTTTATAATAAAGTTGGCATGATAAACGAGTTCTAATTTTGATGCGCTAAGTCCAATTCAAAATTGTGGAGCTTATTGACTATATTGTGGAGGTTATTAACACTATATCTCAATGAAAAATAATTCACAATGTATCCTCGTAAACACCTAACAAGAATTGTGATAAAATTACAACGTTAGACATAGTGGAGTCGAGATCGACCAATTTTGTTTTCTCGCACAAAATAATAGTCGGTTCGATGCCACAGGCTTTTCCCCCGTGACATATATCTGAGCCACGTCGTGTGTCACAATGCCGATAGACATCAGTACCCGTCGCTGCGTAATGCTAAAGTGATTTTTATTACGTTCGATTCGGTTGCTTTGTTCATATTCAGACCTCTAAGGAGTGTGACAATACGTTTTGCAACCTGCCGGATGAAATAGTGATTTTCGCGCGAAACTTGGAGAAGATACTCTTTTGATGGATTTAAATTGAATCCACGTTCGATGTAGGTAAGTTATTATGTATGATGTATTATTGTAATATTTCCATGTAATTTTTCAGTCTTCTGCAATAGTATGTGAGAGTTATGTTTAGGCAATATGCATAAGAGCACAGAAGACATTATATACATATATACCTATAGAATTATATACATATATACCTACTATAGTCGAAGCACTAATCCATTGGACCAAATTGACAGAAACTAATGTTACTTTGTGAAATAACATTGCCGAAATAATCGTAATATGTAGACTTCTTGGTCCCAAAAAATACATGTTTCCATCCATCCATCTACATAATCGGTTATATTATATCATTACTGTAAATGTCAATTTGGTGCAGTGGATTTGTGAAGCGACTATATTTCGTTATTTAATTGATTAAAATAAAATTTCAGACCTAATTCCAAAATGTCGGAACAGTCGATTAAGACTTTAATGATCAATATGGTACTTAAAAAGTGACATCAGTTTCATTTATCTTTCCGCAGACAATATGTCGATGGTTACATGTCGCCATGTGCCGAATATATTGAGTTATGGCAGTTGTATGTGATGCAGATGTACTGTAACACAAGACGGGGTGGTTTAATTTGGTAAGGTTTCAAGGCAGTGTATGCAGCCTTATGCCGTCTCGGCACGCGACCGCAATGGCCGCTCCAATGCGCATGGCTTCTACTCCTGACGTGCGGTTATGATTTTACACCGCTATGCCATGTACTATAATTGCTAACCGCTATGTTTGCGTAGAAGACAAACAAGAATATTACTGTTATTCTAGAAATAAAATATAGTTTTGTAAATAACGTTTAGACATTCACGCTTTTGAATTGTGATTTCAATTTGACCATGACAAATACGTGTCTAAAGTTTACTTAATGTAATTATAATTATTGTGTCGATGCACCTAGAAGTGATCTTGAATCTTTTGATAATGTACACGACTTAGCCTGATGGATTATTGGATTTACACAATAATAAATGCACCTAATAGTCTTGTCTAGACAACAAGATTCTTAATGGCCCAACATGACATATTTAGTGTTTACCTCATTAATATGTTATGTTCATTAAAGGAGAACCCCAGTTTCCATAGAAACTCAGGCCTAAGTAGGCAAGACTGGAAATTGGCTTTTAATTAGATTATTGCAAAAAGTTCAATTTCTCCAATTTTCACGGCTGCCAGCAATGGCCAACTAAGGAAATCCTAGAATGAATCACCTTAATTATAGGTTATGAATAAGTCATACTCGTGTCACAGTGGTATTTAATATGTATGTTGCACTTACGTTGGCGGGTGTCTATTATAATATCTACTACTTCAATGGTTTTCACCCAAAACGAATGTCATAAAAAGGTTGTATAATAAAAGCTATTGCATATTTCAAGAGATTTTATTAGTTATCATTATAATATATTAATATTTCGTGTAGTTGTGCAGGAGGCGTTATATTTCGTTAGTACCTTGCCCAATCAAGATACTACGATATATAATACAAGATAATATACTCATTGTAAGTATGGCCACAGCAACCTCCTGATCTTCTAAAGATGTATAGGGTACGTTATCCAGTGTTCAGGACTTATTCTGAACCTTTGTCAGTCACAAAACAGGCGATTAAGGAGTCCATATTCATATAGTATTGGTTTGCAAGAAATTGTAGCGAAACTGCGAAACACATTCACCAAAATACAAGTACGAAAGCGAATACAATAGAAAATTAAAATCACTGTGTACGTGTCGATGAGTTTCAATAGTAAATAGGACTCCAAATACGCTGAAAATATTTGATAGTAAAAATATACAAGAACACGCGTAGAAAGATGAAAGGTCGATGACAAATATGACAATACAGTGGTGTTATTTATAAATACTATGGTTACCAAAATGACATTATTCATTGTTGTCAATCGATTAATCGATGTCAAAATATTCGAAATGTAATTTAATAAAATTAGCGTAACGATTGAATGGTAATTATAATATATTACATAGTTTTGATTTATATGGAATACGAAAATATGTAAAAAATAAATTAATATTATAATTATAATCACTAAATAATACATAAAATATATTATTATGTTCCATCAATCGATCATTATCAATCGATTCAATCGATTATAAAATCTTATGTAATGGGTAAATACTGTGAAAACTTTTTTGCATTATTTTGTTCATTTGGCAAGAGCAGCTGAAGCTAAGATTTAAATATGTTTATCTTATTAATAAGACGAATTTTTTGGTATATAGTTTACTCTTGTCTAGTCCGATGTTCTAGCACAGATTACATATGGTTCGAGGCCGAAAATTGGGGATCTCCTTTGATCCATGGTAGCTAGACTGCACATAAATGTTATTATAAAAAGTTCAACGGGAATTGCAAATGAAGTTAAAATAAATCATGTAATTTAAAAGTAGTGAATTAACGTTACAAAATGCATAAAAGTGCACTTCGTGCAGTAAGTTATGATATTGGATACTGAACGTCTGCCCCACCGCGCCAGCCCTGTTTCATCTCGACTTTCCGTCGGATTACATTGAAAACAACGCTCCATTCCTTTGACCGTAAGTCTGACCTGAAGGACCCACTTCTCTCTTTTTGTCTGTACCACGGTAAATTTTCATATATTATAATTTCAGTGTACTTGGTGAAAGGTGTGTAATTTAGTATCTACATTTAATTATTATAAGCACGCTTAGTAAGTGGAGGAGTTTGTGTATACCCTCGCGTCAAATTTTTGAAGCAGCAATGCAGTAGGTACCTATTCGTTTAGTATAAGATCGTTAAGAATAAGACAAGTATAAGATACTGCCGTTTTATTTGCTATTATATTCGCCTTTAAAACTTAGCTATGAATAAAAATATGCAGGGTATTTCTTAAAGCTAAAAATAGTACAAAATCACTGCGTATTTTTCAAGATTACAAACTGATTTTATCCGCGGAGGATGTCACTTTGTTAAAATCTTTGCAGATGAAATTTTTTTCTTTTTTATTATATCAAAAATAATTTATGATTCTTCTTTAGTTTACGGCTTCTTTCAGCAATAAAAATGATCGCACGTAAGACGTGTATTACAGAACGTCACTCGGTAATAGGTCTTGTTTAAGATAAGAAATTGCTTGGTACGTAAGCTACATAAAGTCAAAACCTATTAAAAACATTTTTAAATTTTAATAAAACATGAACAATATATGTACATGATTTTTCTAGTGGCATTTAAATTCAGTTCTACATTATCACCATAAACAGATGTTAAAACGTCATTCAAAATAATTTGTTCTAGTTTTCATCAAAGTTTTCTTCCAACGTCTTCTATCTGAATGATAGTATACATTCCACTAACGGCCATTGTTTTCTTTACACTCGGTGCCGATATTTACATAGTCATATTATTCTAGGTCCTCAGAAAACCATACTCCATTCGTACCTTTCTCCTTTCCGTTTTTTGTTAAAAGCTATTATAAGTAGGTATACCTATACGAGGAAAACAGGCAGATACGTCTTCGTTCCTTTTATAATCGCATCTCCACGATTTAATACCAGCGAAGTGCGGAGATCAAAGGGCTCTATGCATTATATTAAAGTTTTATTCGACGCCGCGCGGCCGCGAAGCTCAGCAATTTCCTTTTCAATTACGCCTACTTGAAATAAAAATACAATTTTTATTTGTGCCGTGGTAATTAAAAAGGGATTCTGTAATGAAAAGGTATACCGTCAGTTCCGGGCGCTCCTCTCAATTTTGCTTCCGTTTGTTTGTTCCACGAAGGCCACGCCTTCTGGACTAAGTAAAGGGTTGATGTCGGTAGCAGAGAATTTACACACGAAATACGATAAATAAACCTATACGAATCGCTTGTTGTTCGTAGGAAATTGTAGTAAATTCAAACCAATCAAGACTGGATAACATAAATAGCTATATTTGTTTCGTTTCTTCCTAATTGATAGTAAATAATAAAAGGTATTTTTTAATATTTTAATATTTTATTTTTCATACTTAGTTACATGTTAATTCTTGAGGTCGGTTCAACTTTACTTACTTAACGACTTTGAGTTTTTATGTTGATACTTGTATTATGTTCAAAGCAAATAGAGCAAATAAAAATAAATGTTATTTAAACCTCATGTACAAGCTGACGGCGTCAAGGTGCTGGTGGAACTGCTCTCCTCGCCGGAGTACACGGAACTCAGGGAGAACGTTCGGAGACGTGGAGATCGAAAATTTAGACGTGGATGACCTGATCTTGTTACTTAGTGTGTCAAAAATCACTAGTTAATGTGTACTTGTGTAAAAAAAGTAAAATCAAGTTTATAATGTGTAAAGAAACTTTGATTTTATCAACTAACGGGTAACCGCCCTCGCTTTGCTTCGGTTTTCTTTATTTTTTACACCTTGGGTTACATTATTGGAGTTTTAATAAGGATCCCTAATTTTTTTGATAATATAATATAGCCTATGTCACCCGGCGTTAGTGTAGCTTCCCAACAGTGAAAGAAATTTTCAAATCGGTTCAGTAGTTTCGGAGCCTATTCAATGCAAACAATCAAATCTTTCCTCTTTATAATATTAGTATAGATAACTTGTAAGGTTCTGATAGATCTATAAATAAATAAATCAATAATAATGCGGCCAAATGGAGTATATTTCACATCACATGAAGACGAAGTTATCAGTAATGCTTACACATCAAAGGATTTCATCTCGATTAACTTCGCTTTGTGTGCCTCCTTCAGTCGAGGTACAAAATTCGAATGCAATAGGTAGGTAGGTACGTACATAAAATAAGTGTTACAATTTTAATTAACGAGTGTAACCTAAATAATCTTATATATGAAACTAAAAGTAGTTCTTTAATTATGAATATAATTAACTATAATTAGGTATCTTTTAAATTATAACATCTGATAGACTAAATAATATTTAGCATTTCATTTAGCAACCACACATACCGTTATACTCTTTTCTGAGTAAAGACTCATAAGCAATATGTCACTAGAACTTGCACACATAGATCTTTAATCATACTTTAATCTACTTGAGTCTGAACTGATTTGTAACGAAGTTAAAATGCAGCTCGAGCTAGATTTGTAGACATAAGCCCGTGCTGATTGTCGACAAAGCTCCTATGACGTCATGAGGATGCACGACCGATTGCTCGGCTCTATTCTATCCCACTTCCGTCGCCTCGGGAAACGCTATCGACTTCCTAAGTAGGTGCACAATAACGTATCTACCTCATTGAAGTATAATGACATAGAACAGACATCTCGAACAAAATGTGTGTCCCGAAACCGCGATGACGCGTTCTTTTTTCAAACTCTACATGGCGATTTACACACTTGCAATAGAGTAACTTTGTATAAGACACTTGCCGAACCACGACAAAGTACAGTCAACGACTCTAAATCTTTAGCTCTTCCAAATGTTTGATTTAATGTTTAATTGAATTCACTGAGTAATGTAATACACATAATTTATTATTTGCCAAAGAGTAGGTACTATAGTCATTCTTATCGGGCTTATTTATTTGTCCATTAACACGCTTACGACTTGCCAAGTGTGTAAGCCCGCCTCATGATTTTTTCAATTCAATTCAATTCCATTCAAGTCAATTTATTTGCATTTCATTCAAAAATGGCGGGAACATTGCACAATAATTGAAATAAATTCGTTTTAGTTAATTTAAGTTAATATTTTGTTTTCTTACTGATGAAAAGTAATACCATTTTCTTTTTTGTTTTTTTTTACGTGCAATTGTGATAGGTTCATATCACGCAAGACGGCATTTTTTCAGTTTGTTATTAAACAGTTTTGACATGCGGCCGCAATGAGCGCAGGCGAGTGACAAGTGAGTGAGTGAATGAAGTAAGCCACCCTGGCTGCAATGCATTTCCCCGACTCGATGTTCGGAGTGTCTGTTCTATACGAAGTAATAGTACTTCAATGATCTACCTATATTCTATTTTTAATTTTATACATCGCACACATGGTGTTGTGAGTTTAAAGACTATTTTAGTAACGCATAATAAATAATAACTACAGAAATATACTCGTATTGTTAAGTCAAGCCCAAGCCTACAATCTACAAGTTTTCACTCTACAATCCCGCATACATCTTGGTCAAAAAGCTTGGACATGATGGTACAAAATTGTGTCATATGCACAACATACATAGATTGGTCTTAGCTATATATCTTGCACAGTGCTATAGTTCTACCAAACAGTTAAGCCTTTTTGACTAATAAACTCATGGTCTGATTATAAAAAGTATAATACATTATTTATAACATATAATTCAAAACAGTACATTTGGAGTTACATATAAACTGAATTAGTGTATTTTGTTCAACTCCAATTTAAAATTTTTGTTTGTTGTAAGAAAAAAATAAAGGAATTGGAGCGTCAAAGCCGATGGATGCTAACATATTTGGTATGGGCTCCTGCTGTAGATCCAATGTCCAAAACCAATTCAAACTTGTCGGGTTGTGCGTTGCCGCGCGTAACGTTTTCGTCATCGGAAAACTGTCAAAAGTAATCTTGATGAGCAAAAAATAAAGTTGGTGTGTCATCGACACAGGGGCTAGTATTAATCGTGATATCATATGGGATAAATAAAATAAAAGCATAAACAATAAAGGTACATAAAAAATTAATTAAATAAATAAATAAAAGCGTTCATTTAATAGTCTTAAATAATAGATTTCAAATTTAAAAATAAGTTTTAATGGCATTTATTGTTCAATTACCAGTTTATTATTTTATATGATTGTTTTAGATATCCTTTCGTAACATTGTAAACTAAATAATGAATGAAAGAATGAAATGAATTAAAAACATATATTAAGAAACTTTTTTTTCGGCAGTGTTATACCTAAATATCCATCCATGCAATGATGTGATGGTGATCACGTAACACAAAAGTGGTCCATACCGTTGATTTTAATATTTTGATATAAATATAAGATTATTATCGATTTATCAAAATTAACTTTTGTTGGATGAAACGTTTCCATTGTATTTTTTAGGATATCCTAGTTTAGAGTAGGTAAGTGCCCATTGAAGTGAGGAAGGAAGTCAAAATATCGTGGAGTAATTTCCTTTCATTGTTGTCGTTAATGGCTACAAATTAAGTTTCTTGAACTTAGTGTGGCGCGATAATATCGTATGAAAAATACATGATTTAAATTTCTTTTTATTACCTACCATTTATGACGTGATACACACTTTCGATAAGTGTGGATAAGTTTTTAGATTTCCCAAACGAAAAATTTAATCACAGATAAATATATCAGGTCAGACTAGAGAAGTAAATCCTCTTTTTTTTAATCCTGTGATTTCGATATTTGTCAATAATTAAGCAATAATCAAAACAGCTTGCAAAGTTAATTTTTTAGTAAAGGCCATCTTAATTTGCCATAGCACAGGGAACAATAACATCAAATAGTTAATAGAACAATCGACAACAAGGTACTGACAATTACAGTTACTATAGATAGTACTACAAGAGCTATTGACAAACTAGTCATATGTTAAGTGTATAAAAAAATTTAACAACTTGCCAGATGAAATAAGACTACTAAAAACGACCTAAAATTTTCAAACTAATTAAAACAATACTTTATAAATAACTGTTAAGTATTATAAGCTCAAAGATTATCTACAAAAATGACAACAATAGAAATATAATATAAAACAGATCGGTTTGCTCCCACTATATTGCAATACCATAATAGGGTTCACATGTGCCTCTAAAATATTATGTAATCACTAACACCTATGTATCCACTATGATTGCTTTGTGTATTGAGTATAGTCATCGGTGAGCAACTCAAACTCTAATACCCTACACGTGAGAAGATGCAACTTGATTAATTATTCGCAGACATTTCATCTACAAACAGGCTAATATTTTATTTATGGTATATTATGGTAATGCGCGGCGCTCGGGCTCATGAATAACGTTCTAGTTGTAAAAGATTCGTATATTTCCTAGAGGCGGTACTGTCGTGCTCAGATTTAATATTAATGTAGGGTTATACGTAGACATCGTGTGGGGGATAACGAGATCTCGTGTCTACCGCTCAATAAAGACTGTTGTTCATGTTACACATTTATTTCTTTATTGAAACGCCGGTTAATTTACTAGAAAATAAATACCGGGAAAACGATGACTGTTTAAATATTCACAAGTGCAACGAACAGGTGGAATATACTCTTTGTTAAAATAATTAATGGCTACTGACAAAAGATGGACGAATTAAAAATTGTTAAGTGAGAGCGAGACTTGCTGTTAATTATAATTTATTCTGTAACATAAATTGTAATAATTATTAATTAATAAATGAAATAAAAACAATTATAATGTTCATTTTCTTGGTGCAACTTTTAAAATAAATAAATAATGATTTGACGAGTTGCATGAACGTATTTTACGGTATAGATATGGATAGTGGCTGAAAATACATAAAACTTAGAATATAAAAGAGCCTTTAAACCACTAACGTAGCTGAATTACCTCTAAATTCGTACCACGTGCACTAGGCTAGCTAGACTAGCGATAAATGAAACGTTCAAGCTACATGACAAACAGCACCGTTTTCATACAAACTAACGTCGATCCACGTATCTATTGTTGTGATGAGAGTTGGTTTGGATTTAGTACGTAAGTCTTACAACCTCTGTAACTCCAATTAATGAAATGAAATGAAATGAAATAAGTTTTATTCGAAGTAGGTTTGTTACAAACACTTTTCGAAAGTCACTCAACGCCATCGCTTCAACAAATCCCTACCGTGAATGGTCCCGGGAGAAGAAGCGGCAAGAAACTCCCGGGATAATGTGTTACCATATCAAGTCATGATGTGACATGAATCTATCTAATACCTTTAAACGAGCAATTCTTGTATATATATTTTCTGAATCTCGGAAACGGCTCCAATAAATGAGCAATTCTTGTATATATATTTTCTTAATCTTGGAAACAGCTTCAATAATTTTCATGTTTAGTATGCATGGGGTTCCGGGGGAGATAAATCGATCTAGCTAGGATTAATTTTTTGAAAATTTCGTTTTATCCTTGTTTTAAGACAATGAAAAACTGCTATAATAGACTCTTCCTGACATCTATTGGCGAGTAACAACACTAAAACTACTTCAGATGGCGTTGTTAAGCAACACTAAGCTCAGGTTGCTCATCATGAGGTTAAGGCAAGGTTATAGTTATAGGTTATAGTTACATTCGGTTAAAGTTAAATTTAACCGTCGAAACATACGAAACTGGGTTGGTTTTGACTAATAAGCTTTAGTCAAAACTAAATGAACTAATGAACTGTAGTCGAAACTTAACCTAACCGTGACTTATGCAACCCAGTTTCGTACATATTTTATACAGATTTTTAACTTTAACTGACATGTAACTACTCGTATGAGTCATCCGGGTACTTTAACTTATACGATAAACAAATACAACTGTCTCAAAGCGAAATGTTCATAATATTTCAATCTTGAATCTCAAATCTTTAAGTCGCAAAAACACATAATTACATAATTATATTCCCATCAACCTGCATGTGCAAAGTATGGTAATAGAAATCACGTTTACAAAATATGCGTAGATTGTCATTAGGAATCTTAATAGCTGGGGAAATAGACACAACTGCTGTGTTATTGCAATTGCTTAAACTGAGTAGGTTTCGAGTACATTGAATAACGTATGAAGCACTCATTGCCCTAAGGCTTGTGTTAACGTAAGTGATTGAGAAAGTTACGCAACGTCCGTTGGGGACAATAACTTGGTAAGTCTCGTGCTTCGACAGACTCGAATCGGTCCCAGCTGCATGACAGGCATTCGATAAACCTTGTCGGAGGTTTGTGTGTAACCCTTAACACTCAGCACACATTTAACACTTAACACTGATTTAATATTCTAAGTTGATTCTAAAGTCCAGTTGATAATTTACACGCTGAGCGAAGAGTTTCGGGTTTAATTCACAGTATTAGCAAAATGTATGCAACTAGAATCCTATTGTGATTTGTAAGAGTATGAACTTTCATTATAATATTGTTAAGTAATCGAGGCCTTCTAAGTTTTATGGTGTCGTGAATTCCCGTACCCTGTAAAGTGCTGCTAATGGGCAGTAGTCAATGAATAATAAATTAAACACACGATATGACCATCACGAGGAATTAATAACGCCAGGGACACGTCACCTATCAATTAATAATTGAATAATCAATGGTAAGCGTCCATATGTTCATAAAATCGTAATGTCGGGTTATAACGGTTGTTGTCTAGTGGTTTTAATCCAATAGCTAATAGCAGCATATTTGAGGGGACATCTCTCATAATGAAGGAAGCCTATACGAGAGTATATTGTACCACGCTACTATGTACTAGTAATCCAACTACTAAGACAATACATACAAGTCATACTGTCAAAAGTTCTTATGGTGCCTTCCAGTTTAATCGGTAGCAGTCGCATCTAATGTCAATGATCTGGACAATATGCCTGAAATTGTCCAGATTGACATAAACATCAACACAATTTATATAGGATTTTTTTCATGTCAAGTCACGAATTGCAAGTACAGATGGAGAATCATAAAACCAAGCATCAGTTGCTTAAGCCAAGCATCCATTTGTCGTTATTTTCCCTTGATTTTTCATGAAATAGTTATGAAACGTCGCCAGATAAAGAAAAAATTGGCAAAATTAAGGAACTAAAACTTCTAACAAAGAATCTATAATATCTTAATTTCTGTAAATATTGCACCAATCTTTTTCACTTTTTCTTTGAAATATCTGAGAAAACAAAAAAGCAAAATATCCACCTCAAATGGAGATTGAATACAAATCTGTTAATTCTGACGTGAGTTAGTTACTTCAAGCAACTTTGTGTTTTACGAGTATAATAGTTTCAAGGTGTTGTGGGCATCGACTTTTGCAAATGAGGCTTTCGATCTCAGGTGTGATCTACGATATATAATACTTTATTGGTTACATATCTCTGAGGTGTGTCGACTGCCTGGGGAAATATACTACCCATACTGCTCCCGTAACTATAAAATAGGCATTCAACAACGTATTTGTAAAGTTTGTTGGGGTTTTAAAGTTGCTATAACTATTTATCGAAAAAATCGAAAATATGAAAATAAATAGCAAGAATGTGTAATAGCTAAGAAATAGCTTAGTTAAAGTAATTAAAATAACTTTACCAATTTTTATCGAAATCCGTTCAAGGATTTTCATGTGATGCCCGGACAGACAAACATACAGACAGACAATAATTGTATAAATATATTTTTGTGCTCTAATACGATATTGAAGTGTTCAATGTACAGAAAATTTGCCCTTTGAGTTTTATTATATAGATTTATATTAATTTATAATTAGTGTCAACATCCCCATTATGCATAATGTGATTATGAGTGGATAACGAGATCGCTCGTAGTCAGTGAATTATAATAGATCGATGCTCGTAGTGCTATGGCTGCCACCCGGTGAAAATAGTTCTCCATTTTATAATAAGACCTTCATTCGGTTTTGTGTTGCTCTTTGAGAGAGAGAGAGTTATTTTAAATTTTTAAATATTCACTGTATACGTAAAAAAATAATTGTTTTTCTTTACAGTTTTTTAAAATCTAAGTATGTAAATGGTGCGATGAAGTTATTTTACTTAAAATAAAATACGTAACGCCTATTGCTTGATCTGTAAGAGTTAGAACTTTGTTCATTGCCTACTAAAATTATATTGGTGAAGTTCTATCCACTCTTCTTTAATCAAGCCATATTAGGATATAGTTTAAAATAACAACGCTATATTATTGCTAGGATCTTGAATTTTATGAAGAGATAATGTCCTCGAAACGCCAGCGACCCTCTCGAAATATTCTAAGAAATTTGCGATTCAAATGCGCAAAGCCGTTTAAAACGCCTAACAAATTAAAGGCGGACTCGTTAAAGCAATTACTGATTACATTATGAAATAATACTTTTGCATAGTATGAATATGGCCTTAAAATATATTTTTTTATAATAAGCGTAATGTAAAATAAGCTTATGCTCATTTGCATTTATACATAACATACAGGGCCGTTTTAATACGAAAATAATTAAACGGAAGATTTTAAAATTTCCATAATTTCCGTGATATTATCTGCTTTGACATGGCTTGTGACGATGTTAAGCTCGAAGGATTAACCGTGTACAAAGCTGCGTACATCGACGAGACACTACTTTTGTGCAGCAGAACGCCCACGTTTTTAATATTTTACCGAAAGCTCAGCGCAGAATTGTCGAATACGCAAACAAAGCAAGCACCTTAATAACCGTGTCGTGGGATCCGCCGTAATAGTACGCGAAACTGATGCTAAAAGCTCTTTAATCCGACCCCGCGCACTTCGCAGCGAAAGCAAACGGAATAGAGCTTTTAAAAACTCGTTTCTCGTTTAGATTAGCGCCAATAGAGCTAAGTACACTTGTCATCTTAGTCTTAGATGTATTTTAGTCTCCGAAAGTCCATCAGGAAGAAAAATAAACAGACGAAAGATTTAATCTGTGAGCGTTTCCCTGTCTGTTTAAATAGAAGTCACAAGAGACGGCGTCTTATCGTCGCGGTCCGTACTTATTTGCCGAGCCTCAGTCGGCACCGCACCGTACCGCACCGCGCCGCATCGCTCCGTAACTTCCCTTATTTGCAAACTCCGATTGGATCTCGCGATCTACTTTTCTCAGGACGTCCGTAATTTAGTTTCATGACTTTAAAATATTATCGCCGCTGACCTAAGCACTGTTTATGTCATAATTAAATAGTCACGTTTTAGAGCGCTCGGCATTGTCACGAAATCCGTCATCTTTGTGTTATCGCTTGATGAAAGATAATTTATTTCTGGGAAGTAACAGATCGGCGAGATTGGCGGGCGGAGCGTTGTCGGCGACTGCACAGTGGGACTCTGACACGACAATAGGGAACAAAGAGGATTTCGTACCCAGACTAACCTGTGAATGCTTGAAATGACTTTGACCAATTGATTATAACGCCGCTTTGTGTTCAAAAAGAGTCTCATGTCGTTTGTTGCTTCGCTTTAACCTCATTGAATGAAAGCCGACATACGTTTAGCACGAGACAATGTCAGTGAAATAGTCAGTTGTTTACCTATTTCGAAATACGTTGACGTGCATTTAAAATATAAACGTTCGAATGAAAAATCTGCCGGTTACAGATTTATCGATGGAATGTTTACAGTAAATAGTGGGAACCTAAACAAACCCACGTGTACATTTACTGGTGAACAAGTGCATTCGACGTGTGTGGAACGGGAAGGAGGAGCGGGAAGGGGGAAGGGGGTTAGTCGAAGGGCCTTTGTTTAGGACATAAAATTATATGACGTCAATAAATCCTTTGTTTACGGGGCAAATGAACGCGTTCGTCTGTCAGATTGAATTCCCTCTGCTTAGTTTCGAATAAGATAGGTAATTAGATTTTCAATTTCTTTATCTAGCAGACTCATTTTGTCATTTCTAATATTTCACCCATGTTTTATGCAGTTTTTTCAAATAAAGTTTATATGCAATTTTGTTTAATGAAAATTTATTCGTTCAAAATTTGAAATTTATAGTATTCTTAAATATAATTGTTAATATTATGTTCACTTGTAAACTATGTTTGGAAAAAATACTTCAGATGTAGGTACTAGTAAGTATGTATAACTATATACTATAATAATAACAATAAATCAGATTGTTATTTAAGCATAAAGTAAAAAACTTCGGATACCCTATATAACACAAAACAAATTATGCAACTACTTATACCTTTCGATATACTTTGAAGGGACAAATCTGTTAAGCAAACAAAGTATATGAAAACACTCGACTTTATAAAGGACTCGAGGAGAAATGTCAACTAAAGACAAATCCTATTGTACTTTGCCTGATAACAGATTAACTAACAATGGCACCACCGACAGATGTCCTTGCAAAACAATCTTCACCACCTAAATCATGGCGGGAAATAAAAAATGTTGGATTAATTATACCGCATACATCGGCCGCGGAGCAGCGTAACAATAAATCGTCATCAATGACGTGAATCGCTGTATAAAATGTTAATGCCGTGTATTATGTCTGACAACAATAACGTATTGTGCGAAGAATTCGGAAAGCACGATGGGTTCCAGACGGTACTTTACAATCTGTTATTTGTATTTTAGGGAACCCATTCAACTTTACTAAATACGTCCACAGTTTGTGACAGATTTTTTGTCACCAAGACCACTGGGGAATCGTTTAAAAAATGGTATGATATTTTTAATTGTATATGAAGCAGTAACTGCCCAATGGCTTGTGCCGATTGTGAGCTATCGGGCGATTTACGGCCATTCTCAATTTTCCATGAATCCATAATCTTTAAGTCAGTAGCCTTTCAGAAATTAGCATAGCCACAAGAACATGTAATTCAATATTACATTTGTATAATCAACTTATCTTCGTTAAGTCATAAGTTAGTGTACTTTCTATTTGCTGTGTAGGTACTTCCCGTACTGCAGTTATACTGTTAAGTTGATAATTATAAAACCTATGTTACTTTTCTAAAATTTGGTTTGTTGGTAGCTAACTAATGAAAACTAGCCAAGTCAAATGTAGAATTTGAATTACATGTTCTTATGACTACAATTTTAGGATTTTACATAGAACTTTGTACCCATTTAGATGTCAATTCTTTTTTTTGAACTTGGCTCTCATTTCACATTTATGCTTTTGATAAGATATTACTAGTTTTTGTCTAGAAATATTAGTATTTATTGATAATTAATATACCTACCTATTGTTATGGACCCGCGTACATTAGTAAAATCCGGACTATATGTACCTACATGAAGAAGGTAGTCATAGAGGCAATACTCTATAATCCGACAAATTCGATAAACGTTTGGGGTCTAATACTTAATCAATAACAATCTGACTCGGCAAACATTGTTTTGACAAACATTTTCATTTCAAATATCGTGAGTACCCGTTTATAGTACGTAATGTAAATGTGTTCTGAATTTCCCTAATTTTATCTTCGTGTATAATTTTAAGTTCTGACCTACCTGCTTGATAATAAGTCGTGGGTCTTACGGAAAAGGCGGATTACGGATTGTCCTTTAGTTGTCCTTATTCCATAAAGGGATAAATGAAGGTTTGTGAATCTACCTCTTAAGAAGGATACTAGAAAAATTGTTTAAAGCTTCTACATATTATCTAGTCTTAAGCACGATTATGTTTAAACCTACTTTAAACCCATAACAAATCTTTTACACACCTTTATAAGCGTTTCCTGCTTTCGGTCGAATAACTGAAACTTTATTGTATGTATATTGTATAACTTGCATAATGTATATTCGGTCTATATCTCATATTACGCCATAAATAAATGAATCCCTATTATCTTTGGAAGCATATTATAAATACATTACCAGATTTTACGAAAAGGCATGTCATGAACAACGACATATTTTAAAAGGTATTTAAGAAAATACCTGACAATCTTCCACCCAGTCTTTAAAAGCACAGAGCTTAAAGTTATTATAATATAATTATATTACCTACATATTATGTAGGTAAAAATACAATTATAACAATATTTATTACATAGGCAACATTGTGTATGTATGCAATCTACTGATATGGGTAACTGCAAATATAAGCATAATGTAAGTAAGTATCCAACGATTTATATAATATTATGTACCTAAATCACCTTGAACATTAGAATTTCATAAAAGCAAAAATGAAGAATTTAATATGTACCAGCGACATAGTTAATAATAAAACGGCTACGCAATGTAAAATTCATATAATACTCTGGCAAGGGTAATCTGCTTATTGTCGTAACAGAATACATTCTTACTTTGCAAAAAAGGTAAAAAAATTGTTCACAATGATTTTATAACAAGAAAGTAAGGCCGCGTCGGCCGTGTAGTGTGTACCGGCTTTATCTAAAGAACTCATCTATCTCGTTAATTCACGTGTATTATTTACGATTCGTTTCGCCTCTTTAGCGGGAGGGATAAGATCGAATGACGATATATCCAATATTGTCTCGTATTACTATTGTTAGGAGAATTATTCTGAAATTGCTGTAAGGGCAGCCGGCGTCGCGTTTGCTTGGAATATTATTAATTTGCTTTCCAACTACACAAGCTGTACAACTCGATTATTATTTTGTATTGTATGCGGCCAGAATATTATTGGAAAGAAACCCTAACTTACCAACTTCGTGTATTAAAGGGATATATGTGGTAGCTTTTATTATATAATAAACGTTGGAAATGTGGATTTACATTGTTCATAACATTCTTAAAGTGCTTCTGCTTAGTTAACAATATGAAGTCCTAGTTAAGCGTCTATAAACAAGATTAAATTTCCCTCATAAATACAGAATATTACGAAATAAGAATATTTCTGACTGTGATTGGTTTAACTCGGTAAGTGTATTTAATCAGTGAGAGGTATGGATTCAGTTCTAACGCAAACATAAATTAATTCGCCTTACCTAATTCGGTCAAAGTTTCCCGTATTTGAATAAACAATAAGGCCAAAGAGTCCCGATTCGGTACGGACTGGTATGAAAGAGAATTGTTACCCGACAACCTTTACAAATGATTGAAATCAAACCAAACTAATGGATAATTTACTCTCAAGTTTAAGGTCGCTAAATAATATATGATACGAGTGCAAAAAAAACAAATTATCTGTGTTTTGTTAATAAAAACAACTAAGAAATGTTTATTTGGGTTCAAAACGAAAAAAAGCCTTATAAATAGGCTCTTTAATTCTAATCAAGTACATCTTCGCCTGCATTTACTTGTGAATTAATTTGCAAAAGACGATGTACTGTACTTTCATCCTAGAAGCCATGGACAATTTTTTATGTTTACACATTTGATGTTTATCTAGACGACCAAAATATATTTATCAATTTAATCCCATAAATAACGACTTTCAAACAAAATAACCCTTAGTTTATTCCCTTATTAAGGGTGAAATTAAAACATTCCTTTCATCGCTAGATGTTTTCGTTATAAAGCATCTACGCTCAAAGTTTCAAGCACCAAGCTTGACTCGTTTCAGCAGAATGTTTATGAATCAGTCGAAAAGGACAAAGTGTATTACAGAAAAAATAGGTCAAATGAACTTTTTCTTTTTAATTCACAATACAGATACAAGTAAAAAGATTTTGCTGCAAAATAAATTCTTGTTTCAAATGGAATTGGGTCCATTAGTATAAAATGCAGCGTCAGGTCATCGTTAGGTCAAATATTGTGCGGGTCGAGTCATTACTAAATGTATTAGAATTTCGATCGGAAGTGTCAAATTGGACCAGCGTGTGGTGTGGCTGACGAACCGTGCAAAATGATAATTAAGAGAAACCGCTCAGTCATCGTTTATACTTTATGCGATAGCGGTGGATGGTTCCATGTAAATTATAATATTATGTAACAATACTCGTAGCGGGAATGAACTCCACTGCGAGGCAAATTGCTATTTAAAATTATATTTTGGTAATGACTACCTATTATAAAATTACTAGATATATTGATAGATCATCCTGATTTTGTTAGATGTCAGCAATTAATTTGTCACAAAACCATAATCTTAATGTCGACCGACATAATACATAAGTCTTCCAACCTTTGGTGTAAGTTGCTCTTATAAAAGTAAAAGAACTGGTTTTTGGGTAATAGGGATGTGGACTAATTTTAGGATTCAATTTTATTTTATAGCTAAAACCTTAATATTCACTAAACAAAAAAAATATTATAAAAATAATAATGTACAATTTAAAATCAAAAATTGGTAAACAAAAATCAATTTCCCAGCAAAAACGTCACGTGACGTCACTATCCAATATCCAATATTAGCGGTCCATTGAAGTTCGTTTAATTTGCTTACAAAATACGCACAATGACGTCATAACCTGAAATGGTGTTTGAGGTCACGTGACAGTGAGTACTATTTTTAACATTTTAAATTAATGATATTTAATTTATTGTGATTCATTTCAATTAAAGAATAACATTTTAGCTGTTTAAATGTTACCATTAATACTTTAAACATAAATTCATAATATATTAATTTAGAGTTACCATCAACATCCAAATTGTGTTAAAGGACAATGGTTTTGTATCTCTCATTTTATTTCGCTCTTCTGAAACTATTAGAGATGTTTAACAGACGCCTTTCTTTTCAGGCTGGAAACTCGTTGGTGAGGCTTCCGGTATAATTACATACGTGCAGGAGTGGCATTCGTACCATACGGTGGGTAACCACCAAGCTAAACTTGACCAACTATAGGTAAACCTAAAAAAGATTAATGTCACCCAAAGCTATGTAACCCATTTAAAGTTTAATTGTATTTAAACCAGCAGTAAAACTTTGCACAATTTCCACACCAAGTTAATTTATTTTATTATAGTTTTTTTATTATACTTGTCTTGTATCGTACGTGTCACGCTCAATCACCTTGGTATTACCATCAGTTATATTGGTCAAAGATATCGCACGGCTTCCTTCATTATAACATAGCTAGCGCAGGACATAGTATAAGTCAATCTTTCATACAGTATGCCAATGGAGATGTCTAATGTGTCTAAGCAACACGTATTGTGCTTATTTACGACAAACTAATTTTTTTATGAAATGGCAGATGATATCTTATACATATATAACATTCTCGTGTCACAATGTTTGTTACCATACTCCTCCAAAACGGCTTGACCGATTTTTTTGAAATTTTATATGCATATTCAGTAGGAATGAGAATCGGCTACTATCTATTTTTCATACCCCTAAGTGATAAGGGTTGTCCACCCCTAACATTTTATTTTTTATTTTTTGGACAAATTTTTATTTTTTTATAATGTGGCATTAAAAATACATACAACCCTAAATTTTCACCCTTCTATCACCAACCCCTATTTTTCAATAGTCATTTGATCCAACTTGAAATATAGGATAGCTTACATCTCAATTTATAGTCTTATTATATTTACTAACGTAATTGTAGATTATGCGCATGTTCTATTATTTCTTCTGTGATATACGTCCATTATGACGCTTGTCATGATGCGACAAGACTCATCTCGTTGTCATCAGTCATTTTGTCTAGTAATTATGAGTGCACTCTCTATATTAATATTCGTTTGTTTTTATCTAATATTTTCGGGACTTTTTTATTTTTTTATCGACAAAAGAGATGTTGAAAAAGCAGAATGGCCATACAGTGTTAAGTGGTTACCGCAGACTGAAAAATAAATCTTTTAATGGCAACCAGGCTAGGCTACAAATCAATCGTGTGGAGCGCGCTGGTTTTTAAACGCGTTCTCAAAATTTTTAGAGCATTCGGGAAAGAGTGTTGAGACTTGAGGGCATCCGCACACAAAAAAAAAACAAAAAAAAAAACAAAACAACAAAATTTCACAGTTTTTTGTAATAGTAATATTACAACTCATTACAACCATTATATCATATTAAAACTATTATATCATGTGATTCTGAAATGCTACAGAAATAAATGCCCTCTGCATTTATCTCGACTGTTCCCAAAAAGGGACTGGTTTACTGTAAGTTCCTACACTATGGCTTAGTACGCCAATCATGTGAAAGTGCGATTGCATCTGTAAGGTACGATTGTATAACGAGCGCCTTGTTATGTTATTGGTCTACTTGCCCGTGATCGTGTTGACTAGTTATGTATAGGTAATATATCATCCACTACGTATATGGGATGGGTGATAATAATTCGGGCGTAGAATGTGGTTATTAACTATCGAGTATTAAATAATGATGTAAGATGATGAAGACCTTTGTAGTTTAGATTGTAGTGACTCTGACTGTTAAGAGGTCCCAGGTTCGATTCCCGGTGGTATTCAAACATAAAGAGATAAGAAAAATACAATAAAGAGACAAGTGAATTTAATCATTTAAATTAAAAACTACGGTCTACGGTCTTTGGTAGCCACTTAAACCAAGTTAGGATGTAAATTTGTTAACTATTGCTTAATCCAAGCGATTGTTTTTGTTAATTAGTTCGCTTCTTTGCTTACTCCCAAACTGTTTTTGTTTTAAATGAGAGCTTGAGAGCCAGTTATTTTTTTCTTTTCCTTCACCCTTTCTCGGCCGGCAACGCATCAGTCATGCCTTTGGAGTTGCTGATGTTCATGGGCGACGATAGCCACTTACCATCAGGTGGATCGTCAGCTCGTTTGCCTGCTATTTCCATAAAAAAAGAAAAAAAGATTGAAGCTCGTTTTCCAATAACACTTGATAAAAACAGGTCATGTAAAAAAAAAACAAAATTTTATTCTGTTTGAATGTGAAAAGCCAAATGTTCATTAATAAATAAATTTCGTTTATCATAAATCTAATTAATTTATCGATTATAGTTTAAACTTTAGTATAATAGATACGCTTATTATTTGATCGGTCACTTCTAATTTATGACGCGGCTCGATGCGCTTGCTTTGGTCGTTATTATGCAGAACTAATGGAATGAGTATGCACTTAATTATATTCGATTTACAAGTCACAACACAAGCCTACAGCTTGGTTTTTCTTTTTCTTTCCTTACTTTTCAAAAACGAAAGAGCATTATCCTTCTGAGCTTTCAAAGGCACACAAAGGTTCTAGCGTAGGAAGCTGAGTTGATGACTGTCATTTTAGCGGCGACGCAATGCGAAGTACAGGGTGCTCTACGCAATAAGTACGAGGGCTGGAATGAACAGTTCGGTTTATCCGCAGCTAAACCGCACACTATTGGACATAAATTGAACGGAATAATTTATAGCGAGTTTATTTGCTTGCACTTTTATTTATTCCCCGTACAAAACGGGTTTTATTAAACGGTTTGCTTTAAGCTTTTTGTATTTTAATTGATCGCATGATCGTTTAATAGATTTTTTGATTGGTTCAGGTGCCTATTTGTGTGAAATGCACAAAGTAATGTTTTTGATAAAATTGTTAAAAGTGAATAGTAATATTTGTGATAAGAAATTTTAATTCACAATACATTTTGGTTTTCGTTTTAAAGAATTCACCATAATGAGCATTTTTCGTCATAATCGAGACGTGCTATAAAATTAAAAAGAGCTTCTATTTCAGAAATAGTGTTGCATTACCGCATTCAGTATGTTCTAACTATATGAGGGTACGTCTCGTATTTTTTTCGCTAAATTACTTTCATATAAAGTACTTAATGTAGCCATAAAATTGACGCAAAATTACCTACGGTTTTTAGTCTCGAGGGCAGAATGAACTTTATAAGCTCAAAGCTGGGAAAAATGGGTAATATTAAAGAACTGAGAATGATAATTATGAACTCTGTGTTTTCTATTCCAATGGGAAACGCAAATTTCATGCATAATTACTCCATCAAAATATTTTTACACCCAGTAACGTAACTGCACTAGCTCATTCATCGAAAGCCCGCTTTGAAAATGTTGAAGTTTCGGGGGTGTTAAGGACGTCGTGCCCGTTTTATCTGCGTCATGCAAATTAAAGTTTTAACCCGGCATATTAAGGTTCAAATCCTCCATCTAGTGACAGTTGACAAATAAAATATGAAAATTGCTTCCATGTATGTCATGTATGTACTATGTAATTCTCGGAAGTTGCCTCACATTTGTCATGAATTACACTTGACGCCACGTTCACCGCGTCACCTATTTACCTATTTTTAATTACGGTGAAATGTGAATAGACAGAGAGCGCAGTGTGAAATAAAGATATTAGAATAATACTAATTTTTATTGCAAGTGGGGATATTTATTAGTAAACCATGAATACTAAGTATTACTTTATAAAGTTGAATGTTTGTGAGATATTGCAGCACGGTCATATTGCAGTCTCACTAATCAAATCAATAGGTTAATTATTGGTATAATAAACGGTATAACATAATGAACAAGAAATAATATTTTCCTATTCAACATTATTTTAGCTCACTATGAAATCTGGTGTAGGTTTAATTGGATTACAGAACTACTTGGTCAGAAATTAACTAACCATCTTTGTCTCATATATTTAAGTCCTTTCTATAACTGATTAAGTGCAGGCGATTGAGCAATCTACAGTTATAATTAAGTCTCCAATAAGTTTTAAGTTGACGATTTATTTAGTTGCAATCAAAATGTTATGTCTTGTGGGTTACTCTAATAGATAAATTTAATAAATAAATAGATAAAATTTCAACCTGCCTTTTAATGTCTCCAGGCAATACTCAAACATTGCAGGCCTTATAAACTAAGTTTTAGTACTCTTAAACAATTCATTAAAAATATAGAGAAATTCAACCTGCTATTTAAAGTCTGTATTCTTTATGTATCGAAACATTGCAGGCTATATGAACTCTAAACATAGCTAAAATGTTTTTTATTTATTTATTTATTAATGAACACATACATATAAAGCAAAGCAAAGCAACAACCCATAATTGTCCCACTGCTGGGCTCGGGGTCTCCTCTCACAATGTGAGGGGTACAGGCCATAGTCTACCACGCTGGCGAAGTGCGGATTGGTAGACTTCACACACCTTTGAGAACATTATGGAGAACTCTCAGGTGTGCAGGTTTCCTCACGATGTTTTCCTTCACCGAAGCAAGTGATAATTAACTTGTAATACGCACGTAATATTTGAAAATTAGAGGTATGTGCCAGGATTTGAACCCGGGCCCCCGCGTTCGGGAGACCAACGTTCTAACCACTAGGCTATCGCTGCTACACATACATATTACAGATTTAAATTCTGCTTAACTGTAAGCTAGTTTGTTGGCAGTTTACATTAGTAATTAATGAATTCATTTTTAATTAATCAATTTTAGAGTTAAAATTTTAAAATTGAGTAATTTCCGAACACTAAGCTCCCGGTCCAAGGAGGTTTTAAGAAGCGTGCGAGCTCGGCGCAAGGTTGCGAGGGCGCCCGGGCGCTCCTGAGGCTGAGTGCCATACCGCTAACACATTGCCTAGCATCATTGTCTGCGCGCTCTTCTTACACCGACGTTCAACTTTTTATTTACGCCCAAGTGCACTCCGGCTCTGTCGCAACGAGAGCTGAATTAAGGCTCTCGGCGTTGATATGGGATCATTCAACCCGAGAATATCGAATTTCACAGTGAACTGGGCGCTTTGTTGGATACTTGCACGTGATATTCCTTTTGTGCGCAGGCCGCGAGCTGCGAGATCTGAGACCGCCCTCCCTCATAATAACGTAATAATAACTAGCGCTAAAGTTGTAATTAATTTCTCGGCGTAAAACACAATGAGGTGCTTTTTTAGTACTTAGCTTTTCATATTTTAATACAGTCGGGAGACTAAACATCGGTTTTTGTAACAACTTAGCACTCGGTTTCTTTGTTAACCGTAATTAAGTTGCAGGGAACCATCGTGTTTATAATTATAATTTTTGTTATGTGGATATTACAGTCCAGTAACTGCTCAGCATTAGGTAAAAGGAATTGGAAATTTGATTTAATATAAACTTGAGGTTACGTCCACAGTATGAAATTGGAACTTATAGCGAGATTGTTTAGTTCTTGGGTAGTTGATAGAAGAAAAATCACTGCATGCTGCTTTATTAATACGTTTGTCATGAGGTTTTCGTAGCATAATATTTTTAAAATTTTAACATATTCACAAGAAAGCGAATAAATAAAACCTAAGAAATAAGCACAATTAATTAACATCTTATTATAATATAAAGAACAATTAAGCAAAACATTGTAAAGCTTGACTTCCATTGTCTTCAACCCATTAATGATCCACTGCTAGGCTCTCCTCTTGAGCAGGCCTACGGCATACTCCACCACGCTATTTGAAGTTTTCAAACCCCCCGAGGGCCTCCAACATGGCTTAACGACAGTTATCTTATGATAACAATAGGGACCGAAGGCTTTACGGGCCTTCCGAAGCACAGAAACGATCAATAATTTTTTGCCACTAGCGGTCACCCATCTAACTATAGCTACCGACCGCGCGCTACGCGGCCGTGTGGTATTGACTACCGATGTAGACATGGGCGGTAAAAACTATAAATAGTTTCAAAAACCATGTATTTGTATAATACCACAAATTCGGTATCAGGTGCTAAAAAAACTGTTTATTGAGAGAAACCATTTATTCGTGAATACAAGGTATTGCGCGGTAACGTATGAAAACGTGGTATAAACTACCTATAAACAGTTTCAATATTTCAATAAACCTTTACTGGTATAATACCACAAATATATCAGGTGCCACAATAACTGTTTATTAAGAGAAACCATTTATTCGTGAATACAAGGTATTGCAAGGTTAGGTATTCCGATTACGCCCGAGCGACAGACTCAAGCGCTGCTGAAATAATACGAACGTGACACAATAAGACACCTATGTTAGAGCGAGTGAACCAAACAGTGAATAATATTTTTACACGCTTTAAAATATTTTAAATGCAACAGGAAATCGCCTTTATTCCTATTTCAATAACTATAGTAATTAGCTCAAGGACTTATAGAAGTTGGTTTTAATATTAAAAAATATAGAAATGGATACCAAAATATAATAACAGAAATAGATTCGTATACCGACATTACTGAGAATAAGCGTATACCAATGATACCGTAAACCTGATATACCGAGTAACATTTCAATAAATGGTTATTAATATAAACAGTTTTAAAACCCTTTATCCTTAATACCGACTTTACCGAGAATATGAGAATACCGATGATACCAGATAAACCGAGTGAACGTCTCAATAAATAGTTATTAAAATAAACAGTTTTAAAACCCTTTATCGGCGACAATACCAATACATAGTTACAGTATTACGAAAACGCGTACCGACCCATGTCTATACCGATGCGTCACTGGTCGAGAAGGAAGCGGTAGATCAGAATATTCTTTTACCATAAATCACATCACCATAGAATTAAAATCATACTAGTAACACAATACCGTAACTTTAATTCAATCAATTTTTCGGTATCTATTAAAAATACACATAAAAATTTATGATGGCATATTTTGCTTTCACGAAATTTTGCGTCAGTGACAATAAACTCTGGAATATGCTCTCTCAATAGCGAATTTATTAGGTGTTCGACGGTGGAAATTGAATTTGGTACTACGCAGTTCCGGCAAGCATACCGTTTCCGTTTGGAATAAGTAAAGTGTTTGTTTATGCTTAGGTATTGTCCTATGATGCCGTTTAGGACAATTGCAGTCATAGATTATACCTGTTGATTTTCTTAATTGACTTAAAGAGACTTTTAAATGAAAAAGTTTAGATGATTGAATCCACTTGTGCTATTTTTTGCTATGATTCTTTTATTTTATGAGAGTGGATCACTAGAGAAAGAAATGAGGCCTGGATATAGGTAAACACTATTCTTAACATAATATAGTGAAGACTCAATTGAGATTCAAAGTATTTTGTGTAATTTTACAGTGAACTGGGCGCTTTGTTCCAACAAACAACGTCACTTGCAAGTAATGTCCTTTGACGACAGTTAATTATTTGCACAAAATCCTTGTTAAAGCTTTCATCGAAGCTAAAAAGTATCAACCGATTTAATAGGAATTAATGTACAAAAAAAATCACTCAGTTATTTATATTTTAATTCAATATAATCCATTACTATTTAACTGCTGGGGTCTGGTTTCCTTTGCTGATGAGAGGGTTAAGATTCATTATTATAAGCCAAAAATTTTTTACAAAAATACTTTGTAAAAAATATGTTTGAAATGTCCCAGTTATGTTTCATAATTGCACGTTGCAATATTTAAAAATAAATTAAGCGTAACCGGTGTACGAAAGTCATTACTCGCCATAATAGCGGTTTGGTTGTTGTCGTTTACATATCTTTTATTCGTAATAAAGGGAATGCGTGAAATATACGTTTTCAGTTGCCAATTTGACCTCCATAGCCTTTGTTCTGTTATTAAATAAGCATTTCACATAATGCCATACAGGATAACCGTTACAAACAAAATAAATAACATAAGAGTTCTGCATAAAGTTCTCAAGGTATGTGGAGTGTTTCAAACCGAACTTGGTCAGCGTGGTAGACTATGGCATATATCCTTCACATTTGTGAGAGGAGTCCCGTGCCCAGCTTGGTGAGAGTAATGTACTGTAATGATGATGATAAAGACAGTAATCCACACCCTGGACAAACATTAAAATTAATCTGCTTGTCTATTGACTATCAACACGGAACCCTTCTTTCATCAGATTTATAACTAGGCTACAGGTAGTACAGGGTCGTCTATCGATACAAGTACTTTAAATAATATGTCATTTAACAACGAATGGGCTAGCGGTCGATATTGTTTCGTACGTAATGGCAGCTGGCGAGCCAAAATGATCGTGTAAATGCACGCCATTTCACAAATTGAGATCATACATCATTCAACATACGTTTAATTCGATTATTCGCACACCTACAGCGATTTTGGGCCGTCGTATTTATTCAAGGGGAGTGCGTAAACAAACAATGAGGAATTTAACTCGATCATCTTTGGTCGTATAGTCACATTGCAGTAGTGCCTTATGACAAAAATAATATAATACAGCTTGGACGTGAAATACAAAGAACTGTCTTGGTTGAATTTCTTAAAACAGCTCATACTTTATATTTATTTGTAAAGAATTCTGATTAAAGAACAAATGAAAAAATTTTTCGTCACCTTCAATGTCATTGATATTCAGTAGACGACATGTTTTTAATGCTGCCTCATATTATATTTCTTACAATCAAATATGTAAGGCTTTATTTATTCAAAAGAATTTTCCCCGAACTATCAATTGTATAGCGATTTATCACTCATAAAATGTTTCCGATGGCCGTTTTGTAAACGTTGCTGGAAATGTACTATTTCTCGGAAATCGAGGCAATGTGTTCCTCACAAAACACAGGATGAGAGTGAAAGAGAGCTTCAAATGTAAGAGAAAGTGCTCGGCGAGTTGGCTGCAGGCCAACGCGCGTCGCCCGTCAAAACGGTTCTAAATTTATTAATTCCTCCTAATTTGTGAAAGGAAATTTAGTGATAATTAACATTTTCGTCATCGAAAGAATTAGAGCACAACTAATTAACTTTATGTGCAACACGCTCCGATCAATGAAAGTTATATAGCCAGATTCGCTGTCACACATTGATAAATTTGACGCTCAATTGATTTATGGTAACAACACGAATATAACAGGATACTTTTAAGAATATTTATTACATTAATTAAGTTCCACATTAAATGTTAATTACTTAATGAGCATAAGCTGGTTAAGTGGTAATACAGGTTTTCAATCAATTTGAATGCTTACAAGTAAACATTGTAACAGAATAGCAAATATTTGCTACTTAAAATGGACGGACACGAACCTAAACGATTTTGATTTCCAGTATTGCCCTGATTTCAATTCAAAGCACACACGTGGATGTGTCGCTGTTAAAACAACATCTGTTTGTTTGTAGAGAATTCGAGATCCATCAGTCTACTGACGTCGGGATACCCATTCAACTGTGTATACTGTACACCGACACTGCATTTTTTCTTTTCGTTGTGAAGAATCTCATATCATAATGCATGTGCCTTTGGTCTTAAGGAACGAAAGACTTTCCGGATGAGGTAGGGAGAAATTAAAATCTTTTAAACTCGCTGATTCTTGTCTGTAAACATCAGCATGTTTACAGGACGAAGGCGCGAGTTGACAATGCTGTCATAGTGGATTTAAATTCGTTTTTGTCAGCATAAACCAACTTGTATAATAAAGGATTTCCAATCAGAGGCGACGGAGCGAAGGAGATTCTAATAACATTCAAAACTCGTCCCTCGGGATGGTGTCAGTTTAATTACGAGCACGGGACACGCCGCGCCGTCTCGACCGGGATCACAACGGATTTATTTTTTTCACTGGGACAAAGGACGATTAAAAAAGTTCATAATGAGAATCCGCTAAAAGTGAAGGGTGAAAGTGCGATGCTATTTTAAATATCTGCACAATTATTTAAAATATTTACTGATAAGTATTGTAAAAATCTAGCACTCAATCTTTAAACAAAATACGAACACAGTCAAGTATTTAAAGACAAATAAATTCTCATGTAAACAATCACACAGTCGCACCTCAGTAAGTCAACAAAAGATTTCCTTTCTTGCGGGCGATCATAACAAATTGCATATTACAAACAACTACAGTCCAAAATTTGCATCTGACACTTAAAATAAATGTGGTAAGCGGACTTGCTTCTCTCACTAAAGACCTAAGTCTATCCACTGAGCTACATGACCGTCATGGCTTCTGCCATAACGTATTAAATAATGACACACTATTTTTTTATGAACATATCGTAATTTCGGCATGATGCCCTTCTATTCTCCTTTGATCCTGTTACAAACTTATCTAAACTAGCTTGACCTAAAGAAAAGAAGAGGTTCTTTCAAATGAGTATGATTTAACGTCATACAAAAGAGAGCACAGTACATAGATAGTTATTCAGTGAACTAGACACTATTGACAGTATTAATTATTTTATTTCCTCGTAATAGAAATGTAGGATATTAAAGTCTCTGTTACACAGCGCATTCGATCGAATATTACTAAACTTTGAAGAGCGGTGCGGTTACAAGTTGCAAGCGGCTGGGGGCGTAACTTTGTCGTCTGTACGTACTCTAGGTTACACACTCTGATTGACTATTGACGAGAAATGCATGTTTAAATCTGCTGTTCGACACTGAATGCTTCTAATTTGAATAGAATTAAAGTTCGTAACAGCAAAGTAACTTAGTGCTAATGTGTAACCTACACACATAGAAAGCTTTTCTTGCTACTCATTCAAAGGGTCTTAATGAAAATCCTTAATACTTCAGTAGTTCAGTGTGAATCGTACTAACACTCCATATTAACGGTTATGATCAATTAGCTTTGTTAGAAGATTCGAGGATGACACCTTTTGTTTATAAATTACCTACTATCATTACTTTTAATATTCAAAAGCGTCTTGTAAGTCAAGTATACCTTCAAGCTTTCTTCTTTCTTAAACTTCCATTATTTCACATCAACATAATTATTATTATAGTTTGAAGATGCTAGCATCACTTAATAGACATAAACAGTTCACCAAATTCAACCATGTATTGTTAAAACAAAAAAGACAAAATGTTTACTTCTTCTGTTTCTTCTTCTCTGCTGCTTCTTCTTTTTCTTTCTCAATAACAGAGATATAAGAGTTAATAGTGTCGGTGTCAAGCGTTTCAACAAAAATGTTTACAAATAATAATACAAATAATTTATTACCACTGGCTTACATTTAGGTATATCGAAGGTTTGCGAACGTTCGTGACAGAAGTTAATACCACCGCGGCACTGCTATGAACGCAAAGTGTAGTTCGCTAATGAGGTAGTTGTAAAGTCAATTGACACAATTTTGAATACAAAATGGTTGTCCATACAAATGGCTTTCTAGTTTTTGTACGACGAACGCTAATATTTCGTGGTCAAATAAATAAACGTTATTAAAGTTTTCTAATTATTTAAAAAAAAATGTGCGAAGCTGGAGCCACGACTGGAGTTTACTCCCTACGAACGATTATAAAATATATACATTAGTAAATCAGTAACAACGCCATCTAGATTCTTGGTTAAGAATTACAAAATTAACGCATAACGTTACGTAACGGTTTGATTTTACTCTCCAAAAATTTTTAAACCCCGTGCTTTTATATAAAAATCGATTCTGAAGGAGATAAACTCCAATATTTATTATTGAAAAAATTATTTAGCTTGCCTAAAATCACCAAATCAGTTTTCCCATGAAGAATACTAATTAGTACGTAGTGTTTCTATATTTTTATTAATTTAATATCAATCACACAAAGTAATAATTTCAAACAAAATTTTGATATAATTGATCTGTCTAAGCAAACTAGAACCCTATAGTCGCATTACAGTTTGGTGGCAGTAATGGGTTGCTGATTAAATCGCTATTAAAACGACGGAGTAAAATTGACTCAGTAAACTGTAAAGTTTGTAGGTACAGCCTATAAGTTTGGCGATGATAACAATTAACAGCGAACATAAAACGCGACCTGTTCCGACCGTACCCTAATAATTTTCATAATACGAACGACCACACTATTCATATGCAAGTTCATTAGGATCTAGTTTCCAAGTTTCCCATGTGTAAATTTTGTTAGTTAAGGGCTTGAATATTTAAACTAAAACTTTCAAAGCTCAGTTATAAGCTTTATTGCTATATTCATTTGGGTTAAAATATTGTTTCAGTATTTTCAAAAGTTGACGGTATTTTAATGTTAATCTAATTTGTAGACGTATATGTCAACCTTGTTATTAGTGAACTCTACATATTTCTATCAGGATTTTACTGTCATATATCACATAATGTCACATTTGGTAATAATTTAAGCCTCAAATATTACTTTTCTATATATTTTTTACACAATTATTTATATATTTATTTTTAATGCTTGACCACAATCCCACCTGATAGTAAGTGGAGATATGGTCTGAGGTGGTGAGCATATTACGTGGGTCACACTGAAAATGTTTAGAACTGGCCTGTTAGAAACATTGCTAATGAAAACTTTTTTTGAATTTCAATTTTAGAACTCTTTGGTAACCTAATGTAGTATATTGCATTCATTTGTCATTTGTTTTTGTGAATTGGCGGCAAATCTAAAACTCTTGTTACACGTGAAAATGAACCTAACGCGAGGAAATTTTCGGTCAATGATTTATTTTGACTTTCGTTGTGGGCTTACTCAACAACAAAGCTATGATAGGCTGCGATTAGCATTTATTAATGAAGCCCCATCTCGTGCCACTATTTACAATTGGTTTAACGAGTTTGAGCGTGGACGTAGTAATCTCAATAATGATCCGCGTGAGGAACGTCCTTTAACAGCGACTACTGAAGATAACATCAATGCTGTGCGACGCATGATAGAGGAAGATAAGAGAGTGACCTATCAACAGATACGGGCAAGCCTAGGCATTGGTATGAGTCAAGTTCAAAAAATATTACACGAACATTTAGGTGGCAGGAAGCTTTGTACTAGATGGATTCCCCATACTTTAACCGACGACCAGAAACACCTTCGTATGGACTGGTGTCGCCAAATGTTAGATAAGTTCAACGGCGGTGACTCAAATGCTGTATTTGACATCGTCACAGGTGATGAAAGCTGGATATATTGCTACGAACCCGAAACCAAAAGACAATCAGCTCAGTGGGTGTTTCCTTTCGAGGATCGGCCAACTAAGGTAAAGAAAGGAAGAAGTCAAGGAAAAAAGATGATTGCCTCATTCTTTGGTCGGAAAGGTCATTTCGCGACAGTTGTGCTAGAAGATGGAAGGACAGTTACTGCAGACTGGTATGTCAATCGCTGTTTGCCTGTTGTCTTTAAAAACATTCGACAGCAGCGCCCTCGAAGCAGTATCCTCCTTCACCACGACAATGCTTCAGCGCTCTCCGCAAAACGGACTGTTGAATATTTGACTATGGCAGGTGTCGAGATAATGAGTCATCCGCCATACAGTCCTGACCTGGCGCCCTGCGACTTTTATTTATTCCCAAAAACTAAAGATAAAATTCGAGGTATTCGCTTTACGAGCCCTGAAGATGCGGTGAAAGCATACGAAAATGCCATAGAAGAGACCCCTAAGGAAGAATGGGCCCACTGCTTTTCTCAGTGGTTCAATCGAATGCGACGATGTGTAGAGATGAACGGAGATTACTTCGAAAAACAATAAAAGTATTGGCAACTTTCTACATTAAGCCGTTTTTCATTTTCTAAAAATTTTCAGTGTTACCTAGGTAACTTAGTAAAAGCCTATTTCAGTGTACCGTTCAAAGTAATCCATATTAAAAGAGAAGGTCATCCCGCTTTTTATCGAAATAGAACGAAAAAGTAACCTCAAAATATTGTTAGATAAGGCTCGGTATATGTGTTGTGTCACTTGTGTCTGCAGGCATAAAATAAAGCTTAAATGACATCGGAGGGACGCGGAGGCCGCCTCTAAATAACTAGGCGTTACTACACGCTACGTCACAGCCGTGACTCACAATTTACTATGAAACTCACAGCTCTCCGACGCTGCTATATCTTTTACCCTCCGAAAATGACACACAGTTTTTATTTTTGTGTCGCCTTTTTACTACGACATGTTTGGGGTCATTCATATGGTGTAGGTATGTATTAGGTACTATACTTCTAAGAAATACCATTTTTATCTATGTGACAGAATATGTAGAAATAATATATTTTTTTAATTTTCAATTTCGATCTTTTAATCTAAATATTTTTAAGATTCATCTTACAATGTTTCTTCTTTGATGACTAGAGGTGAATACTTTCTCCGTCTTGGTTAATAGTCAAATGATGGTCTCAGACAAGAAAATACATTTCACAACCACGTTGTTATAAGGAAATAGTAAACACACCTTTGTTCGCTTCACACTTCGAAAATCTTGTCAATATTGTGCTGTAAATAAATATTAATGAATATAGATTATATTGTACTGTTATCACAGAAAAGATAATATATCTTTATAGAATCCCAATAAAAGACGTTACTGACTTGCAGGTTATATGGGATTTTAAAGTAAATGTATGCGCCGACGCAATTTTGTGCCATTCTCGGATAAAGAGACAGTGCGTAGGTTGGCGTTGCAATGGATCTCTCGGTTAAAACGGATATGGCTTTAGAAATATGTCCCTCATTATACATGATGGGACAAGTGAACCTTTACTTGCCTGGTTAATTCCCACTGCTCTTCGATATTCAATAGTGAAGTGATTTTACATGCTTGAATAATTGTGCGTGTTTTAGCGCTACTAAAGTGTGGGCGCACAGATTTCTTTCGATCCTCAACGCACGCCTGGCGCCCCTAATGTTACAGATGTCCGGATTTAAAAACCGATCTAAGTGCTTGTCGGGTCACGCGTAGGAGGGAAAGAGGGGCGGATCTCATAGATTTCATGGACAAATTGCAATTTTGTAAGAATTGTACACCCATGCTAAATTAGGAGAAAAGACAACAATTTATACAAAAGGCGCTCTTATCGCTAAATAAACCACTCAACTGCGAAATATACTCGCGTTACGGCAAAAATAAATAAAATATAAAAATAACGGTAAATACAAAATCAATGTACGGAACCCTCTCCAAGCGAGTTTGACTTGCACTTGTCAACTTTGTTTGTTTTCCCATCCTGACGTGTCTTTATTACGATAAAACGTATGCTATTTGCGTATATTACTAGGGCAAAAATAGTTTAAAATTATTAAAACACACAAAATAATGTGAGTAGGTTTACCTATAATAACGTTCTTCGTGACTGAATGTATGCCGCCTACACACTCACGCGCGGCCTGCACGCAGGACAAATGATGCACCGTCCTCAGAACAAACTACTGGGCTTATCTGATACAGCCGCACCGTGACAAGCCTACCCCAACAAGTCACTTCTCTTTGCAACCGCACTTTTATTAACTTGAAGAACAATAGCGGTTAAATAAACTCGGAACGCTTATTGTTTCCTTTGTAACGGCATAAAGGATACGAGAAAAGTTTATTATGTTTTTATTGCATTGTAGAAGGAAAAAATTATGTAATTATAAGAAAAATGTTTGTACGAATACGTTAATGGATCCGTAGGTATGTTGTTATTATATGAATAAAATGGTTTTTCTACATGAAAATTTTCCGTGTGAGTTTATGCTGGAGTTTGGTACATAACGTTTTTCTATTTTCTTTTATTCTCCAACTGCAGCTGTTCACACACAGCGTGGGTTCAACTTTTCATGAATGTTACTTTTTCCTGTTACAGGACAAAGGTTAACGACATATTAAAATACAAATAGATCAAATAGCTTTTATTCTGAAACATACTTTTATTCAGAAAAATAGTTATTACGAGATTATACCAGATTATATTTTATTAATAAATAAGCTAGCTATAACGGAAAAAGTTGTTCAGCCCATTGAAGTATAATGTCATAGAACAGACATCTCGAACAAAATGTGTGTCCCGCCCGGGAGGTTCCATTTTCAAAATTGAGCCCCGGTTCTCCTTTCAAAATCGAACGAATCCATTGAAGATTGAAGTCACGTGGCGCCAATGCATTGGGACATACATGGTGTTTGCGGTGTCGGTTCTATACGCTAGTAATAATACTTCAATGGTTCAGCCATATAAATTTAATCTTATATTTTGGCCTAGCGGTATGAAATATACTTTACGATCTATTCTCATATCTACCAAATAAACACAAAAATATGCTATAATTCGGTCGAGCCGCTTAGGAGTGCGACCACAAACACCGTGTCACGAGATTTTTATATAATATTAGAAGTTTATTAAGTCTACAAATCAGCAAAAAGTCATACTGAAAACTTAATAATACATTTTATCATAATGATCATAGAAGCATGATGCCATGTACGCTATTGTGAAAAATATCATATGATTGCCAGACACAAATGTAAATTATCCAAATATTAAGCAATCATGTTTTCCACTTCTTGCTGTTGTTCATACTACTGTGGTAGTATTCACAATTCATCCCTACGGCTTCCTTTTTGCTTCACGAAGTCCAATCAACTATTCGCATTGCGAATAATGCTTTCTAGTGACTACGAAAGCTTAAATTCAGCAAAGGTGTATTCAAGTCTTTTGGTTATATTTCTACAAAGAGCTTCATTGCGTTTTTAGTATAAATTTCTCGCCGCTATTAGTCGTAAAAATAAAACTAATACCTACAATTGGAGCTGAAATCTTGTAAATATTTAGGTACTTACTTTATATATCGGATTTGTTAGCATTAACTGTAGTTAATTTTCAATTATATTAATGTCGTTGTTGTTCGGTATCACTATCATTACAAACTGAATGAGTCTTCATTAATAATTGATTAGTACACCCATAGGTAGTTTTTATTTACCCACAGGTACAGTTTTGCTAATATTGGGATAAGTTTGTAAAAATCATGCGACATCCCAATATTTTGGTAAAAAAATAAATAAAAATGGCTTTGCTCGACTCTAAAGCGGTATCGCGCCGTAAACAGGGTCGGAAGGGCGGCAATTTGGCGAGCATTCAGAACCGCTGTAAAAGCGCGCCGTATCTAATTATCGTTGGGTTAGGGCTCTTAACCACGGCGACGGACCTACTCATAGCACCGACATCATCGTGACTATACATATGAACAACATTGTTGTATTTCTGCTTTAATCCGCTTTTGCTACGGCGTAATTATCCGTCGTTTGTTGTTAGTCGAACTGGATTTTTTAGCAAAAAAAAAACTTGCACGAATTTCATTTTGTGTCTTTAAGTAGGCAGACAAGCGAATTCTATTCTTCCCATCCCTATAATCAACTATGTATAATAATACATAACATTTATAGTGGTTTAGTAGCAATATTGCAGACTTCCAGTCAGTCCCAGTAACACCTTTGGTATTACGGATGTCCATGTGAGCCCACTTGATATTATCAGCTCATCTGCTTGGTTGTAATAAAATATTATACTTGTAATAAAATATTACCGAAGTCCAAATTTTTTGCTCCAAATGATAATTTCTAAGATACTCGAACAAGAACACTTGCATTGGATTGACATTAGATACACCTACAAGAATCCAATGAGAACCCAGTCGCAAATTTATATTATATTCAGATTAATGATACTACAGGATATTTTTGGTAGGTAGTTAGGTAGTAGTAGTAGCAGGATGATATTAACCAACCGTGAAGCGCTCTGTGAAAAAAGCTTTAAAACGTTGACAGTAATTTAGTTAAGCCTCTTTGGTGGGCCAACTATGCTCTCAACGTGCTCTTTAAAAAATGGACTTTATTTTGCATTTTTAGCATAAAGGTAAACGAAGCGTTTGAACGTAATATTTATAGCTTTACCTATGATTTTTATGAATATAGTCCGTCATTATCAAACCCGTGAATTGTAACCCTATTCATAGCAATTGTCTCACAATGATAGGACATGAGGTCATAATCCAATTGCTGGCAAAATTTTGATTTCAAGACTCAATGTGCGTAATCTTTTACACACATGTAATATTTTATTTATAGCTTGCAATGCATAAAGTTCAAGGTGTAATAAGTAATCGATAACCATCATTATCCGTTGTTTAAACCCAGTTGATTCACATGAACTTCGTTATTAATTCCGAACATATTCATCGATTCTTCTCATATTCACACAATATTAATTTGTTTTCATACTATAGCACCTTTATATTATATTGGTAATTTTGATTGATTAATTATTTTTTGTTTAATTTCTTTCGTTTTTCAAATCTACAATTTTCAATCTACATTCATAAGCATAACTTTTCCATCAGAATTGGACTTTCGGGCCATGGATGTGTGAAACTACAAATTAGATTACTCATTCCTCGCGGCGATACGTCCTAAATATTCAGATTAAATTATATCTGGTGTAAAATGCTTTAGCGGCGGAACGTTTCAATCAATCACTCTTACCAATTTAGTGAGCGTCATTTGGCAAATTCGATTGCGTCTCGCATTGATAGCGTTAGTGCGAGAATAAAACAGTGACGGCTGCCACTGACGGTTGTGACAGAGTGTGGCGTAGGACGACCATTCACCCGTTATCGGATTAATTAATATCCTAAACTAAATTTTAATAAGTTGTAGGTATCGCTCCAGTGTTATTACAGGCCAATTCCGAACGACTCGAGACCATTTTGATTTTTGACGTCATCAGCAATTTGTGACTCTAAAAAGCATTCAGGCACTGGCTATGATAGTTATTCATACATGGTTTCATGCTTTTGATAAGATTATTAGTGCAGTCATTGAAGCATTATTGCTCCGAATTTTTTTACTGTGAACCGATTTGCGTGAAATTTTGGAATCAGGTTCATCTTACCCTTAACTTCAAAAGTGAAAATGATTTAAACTCCGCACTCACCCTGGGGGTGGTTGCCACCCCTTCTCGGGGGTGGACATTTTTTTTTTCAAAATAACCTCGGATATCGATAGAAGGGCTAATTTTAAGCAAAAAATCACCTATAAAGTTTTTCGAAAAATCCAATAGTTTTCAAGTTATTGGCAATTGAAAAATCGCAATTTTTTCACGTTTTTCATCGGTCTTTTGCAAATATCTCCAAAAATATATGTTTTATCGAAAATTTTATAAGAACCAAAATTGTAGCAGATAAAAAAACGAACAATTTAGTTTTTTTTAAATCATTCTAAGTGCAATATTAAGCTAGATATTGAAGATCAAAGCCGTTTTTTATTTTGTCTGAAATTTAATCTATGTGTTCAATGCCATCTAGCGGCGAACAGATGCATTTTATGCATTCTGCCATAAAGAAAGTTTTTGTAGTGCTTGAAATAAGCTTTAAAATGAGCACTGTTAAAGGTCTTTTGCACGTAAAATAAGTGAGCTGTATTGAAAATAAGAAGACCATTTAATATTTTTTCTTTTAAATCAATGGGTTTCATAAGTGCCATTTCCGCCAAAATGAAAATTAATCGTATTCCGTCTAGAAATAACTTTATTATGAAGAGTTTGATAGATTGTATCAGTTTGGCTGCTTCAGGACACATATTTTTAAAAAAAATCAAGATTAAAAGAAAAGAAAAAAATTCAAATTTACAAAAAAAAACACCTTTTTTTCATAATATCTCAAAAATGACGACAGATACGTAAAAAAGTGTAGGGATGAAAAATTTAGGTATTTTTCTGACGAACAATTTAGTATTTTTTTTATTTCTGTCAAACAAAAATTGACGGAGATATGATTGTTTAAAGAGCGCGCGGCAGCGCAATCACAGTCTCTCTTAAGCCCTTTAACCCTTCACCGTTTTAAAAAAAGGTTTTTTACTATATATTGCAATGAAGGATGTTGTAGCTCTGTTAATTACCTTTAAAATGGTTTGTTATAAATTGTGATAGCATGAAAATTGAAGGAGTTATGGTCCAAAAACTTATCATATTTTTTTCTACTTAGTAACTGAAAATTTCGGAGTGTGAATATTTGGAGCAATGTGAAAGTACGCAGTATAATAGAGACCCAAAACTATTGTAACGTGTATATATATATACATAATATGGCTCATATATTTTGGAAACGTAGGCATGAATACATACCAACGTTCTTACATGTATATATAACACATTTGAGTGAAGGGGCCAACGAAAAAGCCAGGTGATCAGCTGTGCGTGCTCCGTTTATTCGTTTTAATATGACCAGTAAGTTTTTAAATATGTAATCATATATATTTACTGTTTTAATTTAGGGGTAGTTTTAAGGGTAGCAAAGTTGAAGATTATGATAATCACTTTCGAGAGTGTAGAATAATATTTAAATAGATGATTTTGTTAGATTATAATTTTTTTTTTCATTGTAAAATTTAAGTTATGTACTTAGTTGGTATGCCTTTAATAAATAAATAAATAAATCCTTTTCATTTAATCAAAAAAAAATTTTAACAATTTTTTATCAAGGGGTTGTTTTTAAGGGTTGAAAGGGGGTTAAAAATTTGACTATTATTATAGAGAACAAAATAATACTTACTCTATACTTACATCTTTTTATGCCATACCAAAGTAATTTTTTGTGATTTTTTTAATTTAGGGGTTGTTAGCAAGGGTTGTAAGAATTTCAAGGGGTTGAAAATGATTTTAATATGAGGTAATTGTGTTAGAAAACACTTTACAATTTCAAAACTTACTATTACACATGTTTTCTAGCGATAAAATGGCTCAATGTTAATTTTTCCATTAAGGGGTTGTTTACACCCCTTAAAAATAATTTGCGGAGTTCAGATTATTTTCACTTTTGAAGTTAAGGGTTAGATAAGCCTAATTCCAAAATTTCATGCAAATCGGTTCACAGTAAAAAAATTCGGAGGTAACACCGTATTTTTCGCTTCAATGACTGCACTATATATGAAATGTTGCATTACAAGATTTATAAGCAAGATTTATTTACGTTCTCAGACGCTATACAATACATCATTGTGACTAAACAATAGTATCAAAAGAGTTAGTCATATTATGAGCGAACATAAATTATGGCCCACATACTAAAACACAATGTCGGTAGATAAATATGCAAACATTATCTAAAAGTGCAAGCTTGTTCATCGATGTTTATGTAAACATACCTACGCGAAACTGATTGATACATTTGATTCGAAGTAGGAAGTAGAAGAAGTATTCAAAGTAAGAATGTGAATTTGAAACGAAAATGAAATGAAAATAAATATCTAAAGAATAAGATCATTCATCACCACGGATTAATTTTCCAGTTAGGTGATATTTACCTATTGGTAGCCAGCGTACTTTTTAGTAACAAGTATCTACGATAACTTTGGTATACTATTTTTGTCTATAGTTTCTAGTAATCACCAACACATCGTTTTTGTTGCGTACGATCATTTTGTAACTGGGCTGCAGCAGCTACATGTTATATTATTAAATTATTTTTATTAGAAATATGTTCCAACCCACCCGGGATATATTTTTTAGTATATTAAATATTAAATTGGGCATAAAACACTTTTCATCCATTAAACATGGGTGAAGGTCCCTTCTAGTTCGGATCTTACATATTGGTTTTACTTTCTTGAATCCTTCCTGAGTAAAATGTTTACTTTTTGATCTTGTATATCTTCCTATACTATCCTCATATCTATGCCGTTGGTGTTGGTGCGCACATTAAGCTCACGAAATTGACACGGCTGGCTTGGCGCCACGCGCGAACGCCTCCGCAGCCGCTCTCATTACCGAACCCCTCGTTTCAGCTGTACATTATTGATCACCATCGATATGTTGGATAACACAAACAAACACACGTGGTTTTAATTGAAAACCTATTGTGTGGTTGAAAAGTTGTGTGGAAGGAATGTGTTCAGTTGTGTCTCTGAAAATATTTTGTCTTTGCCTCCAGAAAAAAGGATTCAGTGATTTTTTTATTGTTTTATATTATTTTAATATATTAACAAGCTGAACAACCTATAACAAAAATAATAATTAACACTTATTAAAATTTGGCAATACACCCACAACATAGTACACAACATAGCACAACAAAGTAATGTACAGATAACTATGTTTATCATTAACAAAAAGATCACGATGATTTCAGGAAACATCGGTATTTCTGTAATTGTAAATGATGTCAAAGAAATTATCTATTTTAAACACTTTGTAATAAAATAACATAAAGGGAAACTGGGCGCTATTAAACTGCCTTTTGAAGTCACGGAATTTTCCAACATGCGCTTAGGAAAATTGTTCTTTTGCGCTTCATAAATGTGTCCGTTCTTTGCACCCGACTTTTTACCGTAGAGCGGGAGAGAGTAAAGGGGTGACAAAGAGTGAAAAGTAGGTACCGTTACCTTTCGGTGGCAGGCTCGAAATAATGGAAGGGTCCTCCCATAAATAATTTTTTATTCGATCTTAGTGAACAGGGGGTCACTAGATTTGCTTATTTATACCTAATAATATGTACTTGCAAAGTACTAAATATTAATTAAGTATACTTACATCATAATGTCATATATTAACAAAATTGAATTTTATCCATATTTTAAATTAAACCGGTGTTATCCTGATCAACCAAAGTCTAGTTCTACTTTCTATATTTACGGTGAATTCAAGACTTCTTCCGTTTCATTTGGTAAATATGTAGGTACGAATATTACGATGCACGTGTAAATATTTTTGTCCAAAAATTTACTACGAAAATTATAATTATTTTATACCTAAGATCGACCTCGTGATAGAGTTACTCAACTTAACGTAGGTACAACTTAGTAATATAACAGTTATATTTGTATAACATTAGTTACTAGAATAAGCTCATCAAGAGTATTGACCAATTAAACTATGCTATCTTATTCGAATAACAAATGGTTGGATTTTTGCGTCTAATTAATTTTAATAGAGTGACAAAATATTAGACGGACAAAATTTCACGGAAATATTTTTACTACTATAATATAACTATTCGATTTGCTGTAAATAGTAACAATGATGAACGTTTTAGTAATTTTTTCTTGCCCATAATTCAGTTTACGGAATTTCGAGTAATTGTTGGCAGACTCCTTCAACTTCTTAAGTACTCGACAAGAGTACTAGTCTGGGAGTGAGATTTTGCGTAGACCTCTTAAGGCACACAGTAAAGAAGAAGCCAAGACGTGTTTACTGGTTTAAAAGTTTGTAGTCATCTTGTCCTGTCTGTATGTATGTAATATTTACGCCCCAACTCAGAGTTACTAACGGTTACTTAAATCGCTCCTTAGTACAGAATTTGTATGGTGATTCTTTATTAATGAGCAATCAAAGTAACCGTTAGTGACTCTGATTTGGGGCGTTTGTCATTTATCTATACTGGAAAATCAAAGAGGCCGTTTGTGCTATTTAAATTTTTAATAGTTTATTGGAATATATTTTGTGTAACACATTTTTTCATATATCCCGCATTCATTTACGACCCGTGTGGCGCAATGGTTACCATGCCGGATCGCCGCGTCAAGGGTCCTGGGTTCGATTCCCAGCGAGATGGAAATTTGAATGATGAGTTTGAATTTCTGTTCTCGGTCTGGGTGTGAGGGTTCCTGTCTTATGTGTTGTCCATGGCACCCACGACACAGGGAATCGTAGTGTGGGGCTATGAGTGTGAAGTGTTATTAACGTTATTATTATTGTACCTATTAATTATTTCACGCTGTTCATTATACAAATAAATTCTTAATATCAGAAGTTTTCTATGCTGATGATAGGGTAACTACGGGAGATAACCGGGTTAAAGGCGAAGCAAACTAGCCTCGGGTAGAGATAGAGGAGAAAAGGAAAAATCTTGTTGATGGTGTAGACTGTAGATGGTCAGGATCTCGGATTGAGGTACACAAAATTGAGTCCAATTTATCCCGAAAGGCCAAATGTATGCACCTTGACTGCTAAAACTCATATGGCTCTTTAATACCAAACAATCCCCAATAAGTACATCTCCAGAATTAAGATCCTAAGTATATATCGTAATCGATATTTCGATTAAACTTCAGTTTTAGTTCATTTGCCCAAAACGCTTCAAAGCCACAATGATTTAAAATACTCGTTTTAACACTATTTGGGTTTCCTGAAGAACGCTTTTATTATTAATGTTTAGAAGCTTCAAATACTTTCAATGTCGTAATAACTAGAACAGCTGTTTTTGTATCGACAAAATTATGATATTGACGTCAATAGAACCCGACGTGGGAAGCCACCAAGGGCTGGAGACTATTTTTGTAAAATGAGTGGGAAAATATAAAGAGCAACATAGCAACCTAATTACCTTATCTCGTAATTGCCTTGTTTTGATGTCAACCCTTTGAGAGACTGGCGCTATTTCCCGAGTCGTCTAAGGATATTAATAACCATCTTAAGCCGTCGGCTGTCGTCGTCTTCCCGCGACTTGGTTCTGTGGCTTCTTTCTCCACCAGGTCGTGTTTTTCGCTAATACCCTTTCAGAGATGATAAGATGATGGCTTTACAAGCAAGCAGTAATTACCCGCGTCCAATTACGACTCGTCAAGGCAGGGGAGGCAGGTCATTGTACCCTGTTTGTACGCGATTGAGATTTCTGAATTTAAATTGTTAGGCGACTAGCACAACTCGCTATAATCATCTTTAAGTTCTTAATTTTTTTATTTATCTTTTTCGAGCGAGAATACCACGATTTAGGAATTGTAAAAAATATTTGAGATAGGCTCAAAGTAATACGCGCATCAGTATCATGAAATTTTAACTTTTACGTACTGTAGTTTTAGCACAGAAGAAATAATAGTACCTACATTATGGTTTTAGGGAAAATAGGTTGTCACCTCAGATTAAATACCTTTTGTTTTAAAAATCTGTGGTTGGCACAAATGGACAAATGAAATGAATGACAGATCGATGGAAAAACTAACACATGAACATTGAAGTATAATGTCATAGAACAGACATCTCGAACAAAATGTGTGTACTGCCCGGGAGGTTCCATTTTGAAAATTGAGCCCACGTTCTCCTTTCAAAATCGAAAGATTCCATTGAAGATTGAAGCCACGTGGCGCCAATGCATTGGGACATACATGGTGTTCGCGATGTCGATTCTATACGCTAGTAATAATACTTCAATGCACATGAAGTGATTTTCAATCATTTCAGAAGTTTCCTTTTCTTATGGATTCCATCATCGGAACAGAGTAAATGTAGAACAGCAACTGAGAACATTATCAAAAAATACAACCGAATTAAATTAAATATATGTATCTTATTGTACAAAATACAGTACCATTAGAGCTTCATTACCGTAGAAACACGTACGCGAGTGGGCATTTCATTATTTCTAGTTTACGTTGCAAACTTTGCGCGTGAAACAAAACTATGCTAATTCTGTAGATTGTACATAAGAATTAGTAACTTTACGCTGTGTGTGAGTCTAATCTCACTACAGGTTAATAACTTATTTTAGGAAATGTAATATTTCTGACTTATCTCACAGTGTCCTAGTTAACTAATGTGCTGATAATAATGAAGAAAGTAGAGCCTTTATCATCGCAAACACTTTAATTTTTAATTGTAAAATTGCTTTTACAATTAGCCTCCTTTTCCTTCACCAAAGCAAGTGATATTCTTCTACGCACATAATTTTATGCAATTACAAGTAAAATGTGCGTATTAGAACTCGCTTCGGTGAAGGATCAAAATAAATAAATAAAAAGGGAAAAAAAACATTGTGAGGAAATCTGCACACCTAAGCGTTCTCCATAATGTTCTCAAAGGTGTGTAAAGTCTACCAGTCTCCACTTGGCTACCGTGGTAGACTATGGCCCCTCACATTGTGAGACTGAGAAGAGACCCGAGCCCAGCAGAAGGACAATTATGGGTTGTGACTTTGACTTTGATGTAATTGGATAGTTGATGTATTGCAGATTCATTCCATTATTTTACTACGTAGGTATTCACAATTGAAGACACTGAACACAAAATTAATAAAATACAATAGTTAAAATCTGAAAGTTGTAATCAAGGATCAACAAAAACCGTAAATTTGTTTTGTAAGTAACTCATTGCTGTTGGAATAATCTTAAAATTTTACTCTGCAAACTTTATAAAGCGCAAAATTCACTTTTGAATGAAGCATGAAGCAATTTTCTTGTAAAACTTTCTTATTACACGGAGGATGCAATGAATAGAATTAGCGTGGCGTTTGTGCAAAGCGGCAAGTCTCGGCATGAATAAGAAAATTAGCTTGTTTTTCTAATGTTTAAACAGCTACAATCAAAGAGTTGTGCTAAACGAAACCATAATTAGAGGCGACAACTTGACGGTAACGGGGTTACTCGCTAGGGCTGTTTAAATTTGTTGTTTGTTTACAAACGGTTAATATTACTTGCTTAAGCTTTAGTAGGAAAAATGTTAAAAGTGGTTTCGATTGAAAATTAGGGTGTTTTTTCGATACTAAGTCAGAATAAAGTGAAAAAAGAAATATTTAAAATAAAAAAATTACAGTGAGTTTGAGACAAACAAATGTGAAGAAATTCCGTCGTCGTGTTAAATGAAACACTGTAGCACTTTCAAACACTTTTTATTACACACACTCTTATAACACCACTTCACTATATCTGAACTACTCGACACCGAATTCAAAAATCAATCACACTTCTGTTGCAGAGGCTATTTAAACAATCTTACCCCTCCACTGTCCAAGTAATATCCGAGTCTCACTTCCTTCCGCTCTAATGTTTAAAAATCGAACTTCCGCTGTTATTTTGAAAAATTCATTTAAGTTTATTTCCGGTCGATATTACTTGGCATTGGATTACAATAAATGAAATATAAATTATCGAAATATTTTGTAAAATTCTAATTGAGATAAATAAAATCATGACACTCGGCCATCTGATAACGTGCTAGCTCCGGAGCACGAAATATAAAAAAAAAATATTATTTCTGATTCGTAAACTAAACAAATAAAATAAATTAATAAAATATTTATGATTCGGAACATGCAAAAACAATCGTAATTAATCTTAAAATAACTAAAATTACAACAACTGTGATTAAAATATACAGAATAAATAATCATAAAATTCATATAAAAGTGAAATAAAATAAATAAAATCATGACACTCGCAATTCGATTTAAAAAAATATAACAAATTTAAATAAAAGTTGATGTAAAAAAAAGATGATAATAAAGAAAGAGATATAAAAACTATTGTAAAGTATTATAATAAATTATGATTAAAATAAAATGACTTAGGAAACATCTAAAGGTCTTAAGCGCTTGATTTTTCGTCATCTGAAGAAGATGATTCAGAACTTGAATCATTATTAACATCTAATGAATTTAAATGTATCCACGGGCGGATTCTATCTGATGAAATAACACTATTATAATTCTTAGTATTGAAACCAGGCACATTGCATATCTGATATCGGTCGTTTCCTAAACATTTTGAAATTCTATAAGGGCCAACAAATTTAGGCAATAACTTTTTACTTTTACCATCGTTGCTGAAATTAGTCTTCGTGATTTTGATTAAATCACCTTCTGAGTATTGTTTAGCTGGCTGTCTATCGCGATCGTAAAGTTCTTTTTGTTTAGACTGACTGATTCTTATATTTTCAGCTGCTTCACGTCTAGTTTCAGCAACGTCTGGTAGCGTGAGATCTGTATTATTCTCGATCGCGTTTTCAAGCATTTTGTTATCACAGATATTGTTTAATTTAAAACCAAATAGTAATTCCGCCGCAGATTTCTTTGTTGTAGCATTTACGGTATTATTTATACCCCATTGTACCTTGCCCAATTGCTTGTCCCAGTCACGCTCATCATTATTAAAGTTCTGAGTTGATAGAGCAGATAAAATTGTTTGATTGAACCTCTCTGCCTGTCCATTTGCTCTGGGGCAAGCAACTGCGTTAAGCACATGTTTTATCCCATTGTCACTACAAAAATTTTTGAACTGTGCAGAAGTAAAAGCAGTACCTCGATCCGTTATTATTCTAGAAGGCACACAAAAATCATTGAATAAATTTTGTAAAGCTCTAATGACGTTCTTGGTTTTAGTATCTCTAACTGGTCTTGCAAAAAGATACTTAGTAAATCCGTCAACAATGGTTAATACATAACTTTGCTTAGATTTACTTTTTATAAATGGCCCCAAATGGTCAAGATGTAGAGTATGGAATGGAATCGCTATTTTCTCAATGGGATGTAGAAGCCCTACACGCGTTTTGGATGCATTGTCCTTATTATAAGCACAGTCAATACACGCAGCTACATATTTCCGTACAAATTTTCTTAATTTGGGAAACCAATACCGGGCTTCGATGCGTTCGAAAGTCTTTGCAAATCCAAAGTGACCCATATCATCGTGATTGGCTTTGCAGATCTGCCACCTAGCGTTCTTCGGTACTACCAGGCGCAATTCACCGTTAATTTTTCGGTATAATACATGATTTTTGACAACATAATTCTTTTTAATTTCAACGACTTCATCCTCACAATCAGGTTTTAAAATTCTAGAGATACGCTTTAGTTCCGGGTCTGCCATTTGTAGAGTAAGCAACCAGTTTTCAGAGGTAATTTTTGAACAGTTAAGTACTTCCGATTCATTGGATATGGACGGATTCCTACTCAGAGCATCTACGTGAGACATTTTGTGGCCGGGACGATATTCTATTTTAAAATTGAACTCACTAATCTGAAGCCACCATCTCGCGATGCGCGGTATTAGATCTCGTTTAGTTAGTGTAGTTCGTAGGGCACTGCAATCCGTAAAAACTGTAAAGTTGAGACCCAGTAGATAGGCGCGAAACTTTTTTAACGAACATACCACAGCTAACGTTTCCAATTCATACGAATGGAAATGGCGCTCATCAGCCGTGGTTTGTCTGCTAAAATATGCTACTGGTTTAAGGGATTTTGGATTTGTTTGCCACTGAAGTAGAATTCCACCCAGACCCATAGAGCTGGCATCCGTGTGCAATTCGGTAACTAAATTTGGATCATATAAAGCTAGAATAGGACGTTCGATTAAATTGCTTTTTAGTGTATGGAAGGATTTTGCTTCAGATTCCGTCCATTGCCATGATACTTCCTTCTTTAATAAAGTAGTCAAGGGCCTGGCGATTTCGCCAAAACCCCGAACAAACTTACGAAAGTAGCTTGCTAAGCCCAAAAACTGTCTTACTTCATGTGTATTTTTAGGTATAGGAAAATTCTTAACAGCTTCGATTTTTCTCTCCCCAGGTTGTATACCCTCCCAAGATATTTCATAACCTAAGTATTCAATTTTAGTATCAAAGAAGCTACATTTTGATAGTTTTAAAGTGAGGCCAGCTGTCTTGAGTAACTCTAATACACCTTCTAGCTTCGTAAATCCGTCTTCTATGGTAGCCGATGGAATAAGAATGTCGTCCATATAAGCAAGCGCCGATGTAAACCTTTTAGTACCTAATAACTTATTTATCATTCGTTGGAAAACGGCTGGTGCGTTCGCTAATCCAAACGGCATTCGCCTAAATTCATAGTGGCCGTCGGGAGTGACGAACGCAGTCAGGTGACGACATTCTTCTTTCACCGGTATCTGGTAATACCCGGAAGCCAAATCCAATGTGCAGAAAAACTTATTACCGCTTAAGTTTGTCACCTGGTCATCAATTAAAGGAAGTGGGTACTTATCTTTTACAGTTTTATTATTTAACGCCCTATAATCTATACATAACCTTACATCGCCCGTTTTCTTTTTTACTAATAAAACGGGGCTGGCGTAATTGGATTCAGACTCCTGTATTATACCATTTTTCATTAAGTCATCAACAATCAGTCTAACTTGTTCACGTTCATGATATGACAACCTATAAGGACGATATACTACAGGTATTTTGTCAGTCAGCTCTATCGTCATTTCTGTGTCTTTGGCGCACCCCAACTCATTAAGACTGGAAGCAAAACATGATCGGTACTTTTGTAAGAGTTCATAAAGTTTATTTTTAACACTATTGTCTATATTAAGCCCTATTTTGATGTCGGTCAAATCAAATGCTTTAGTTTGACTTTCATTTAAATTAATAGTGAGTACCGATTCTACCACAGGGTGTACTCTAGCTATCAGCGTGTTAGGTTTAAAAGTAATTGGCATTTTGGTTAGAGCTGTTGCAAAAATCGACCCTTTACCATTAACTAACATGTAACGACCGCGATGGAGATGATATTCCTGCGCTGGAGTTGTTCTTACGCTACCATCAATGTAGATTACCCCAGAAAATTTATCGTTACAATAAACATTTATTAGACCTCCCTGATCGATAGTGGTTTCCTTCTCTACGAATAAACTTAAATTTGAGTTACCCTTACTTAAGTCGTGGCAAGGACTCGAGTAAAAATATAAACGCTCATTATCTTTAATAACGGTGAGGTTAGGCAACTCAGTAAAATTCTGCCCCAATAGCACTGGCGTTTGCAAAAGTTCATCGCTCACCGCAAATATGTCTATTTCTGCCTCAATTTCATCTATTTTTATATTAACTTTAGATCTAAATATTGGGTGGACACTTGCGTTCCCGAATCCCTTGATAGTAGGCAAATCTTTCGAAATTTTTGGTAAACCTAAATTTTGAGCATCAAATAATCGGATCAAACTACAGTCACTCCCAAAATCTACATACGACTCCAACACGTTGTCATTTAAATATATCGTTTTGTGAAATTTACTGTTGGTATTTAGAGGGTTGATAGAGCTAGACGTATTTTGGCCAGTATTGAAATATTGAGATCTATTCTGTGTAGAAAATACTGAGTCGGTTTTAGAATAACAGATTTTTAGAACCTTCTTATTATCCTCTGTTGAATTTTTGTTACTAAAAGAATTCAATGGCTTCCTACTACAGTCGTCGTAATTATGACCTATCCGTCCACATTTAGCACACTTAACTAATGGTTTAGGACAATTGTAATATGAATGGCCCTTATCCTGACAGTTGAAACACGTGAGGTTACTTTTACTATTATTAAAATTTAAATTTGCATTCTTATTGTTATGTAAATTATTGCGTTGTTCATATTTTCTTTTATAAGAATTATTCAAATAAGTCTGAGTTTTAGTTTGTTGTGAAGCTAAATAGTTTAACAAATCTTCAGGTTCCTTACATTTAAGAGCTTGAGCACCATTTTTAATCGAATGATCAGATATTCCATGTATTATGCAGTCAACAGCCTTTGTGCCCTGAATGTCACATCTGCTTAACAATGATAACTTATCGTAAAAATAGTCTCTTAAGCTTTCATCCGTTTGTGATTTCCTGTTCAACATTTCTTCCAATAACTTGCCATAATTTTCTTCGTTAGGGAAAGCTTTTCTTAATTTAACTTGCCATTCAGGCCACGAATAATTGAGGGATGGAAGAGCTTCATACCACTTTTTCGCTAACCCACGTAATTTTTGCAACGCAAAATGCACAGTTTGCTGTTCATCCCAACTATAGATTACAGCGCATTCGTTGACCTTCCTCAGCCAACGATCAACATCTTGAGATTTACTATCAGGATCGAATTCCGGTACCACATTAGTTGAATGAGAAGTCTTACTTGATCCTTGAAGCGAAGCTATCATCTTCAGGAGATACTCTGCAGTGGCTCGGTCTCGGTCTGCACTCCGCCGCGATCTCCGCGACGGCCTCTCATCACCAGACTCCGATGAAGATGATCGTCTCCGTCGTCTGCGACGTCGAGATCTCTCTGGTGCATTATCCACTGTAAATGTCAATACTTAAGAATCAATAATTGTTCAATTGTTTTTGTAAATATTTGTAAATAAATTAATTCATGTTTTATTTTCCCTTCTTTAATTATTATTTATTTAAAGAAAAATGTATAAATAAAAATTTTTAAATACTGGCAACATTTCATTTGTTAGCTGATATTAGGTTTCATACTAAAATAGTCTTCACTTATTACCACTGAATAACGTAAGATGTTATACTCGTATTATTCACTAGTACTTAAGCGACTCTTCAAAAATAAAATTTAAAATAATCCATAACAATATTGCACATCGATACGGGCCTTGATGTATGTACTTGAGTATACCTATGCGGCTCACACCTACTAGCTTAGGCACACCTACATGGCTTACACCTTCCGATATACGAGCTTATAATATGCATATTATCTCGGTCTTATATACGAGCACACCTACATGGCCCTTCTTGCAACTTCACTCGAGCTCACCTACATGGCTCGTAATGCAGTTCACGGTAGCACACCTACATGGCTCATATGTTACTACTCAGGCGAGCACACCTACATGGCTCATATCTTCTCTACTCAGACGAGCACACCTACATGGCTCATATCTAACTATTCACATGAGCACACCTACATGGCTCATATGTAACTACTCACATGAGCACACCTACATGGCTCATATCTAACTACTCGTATGAGCACACCTACATGGCTCATATCTAACTACTCGCATGAGCACACCTACATGGCTCGTATCTTACTACTCGTATGAGCACACCTACATGGCTCATATTTTTCTACTTACATGAGCACTCCCTAATTTAAATGCTTACTTTTTATTTTATTACAAATTACAAATAGGTAAAAAAAAATACCTCTTACAAATTCGAGTACACGTTATGTTCAATTAAGCACGTGCCCATCATTTATCCCCGATTTATTTAAACTGCACTTTGTATCAAATTAATTAAGGCTAAAAGAAACAGTGTATTAAAGATAATTTACGAAATATTATATTTTAAACGTACTTACCAGTTTCAGACATCGTGGGACGCGGATCAGCACTTCTGATATATGAAGAAATTCCGTCGTCGTGTTAAATGAAACACTGTAGCACTTTCAAACACTTTTTATTACACACACTCTTATAACACCACTTCACTATATCTGAACTACTCGACACCGAATTCAAAAATCAATCACACTTCTGTTGCAGAGGCTATTTAAACAATCTTACCCCTCCACTGTCCAAGTAATATCCGAGTCTCACTTCCTTCCGCTCTAATGTTTAAAAATCGAACTTCCGCTGTTATTTTGAAAAATTCATTTAAGTTTATTTCCGGTCGATATTACTTGGCATTGGATTACAATAAATGAAATATAAATTATCGAAATATTTTGTAAAATTCTAATTGAGATAAATAAAATCATGACACAAAGTTTTAGTTTTCACCAAGTTTCGTGAAAAAAAATATGTAAAAGATAAAAATAAAAAACCAAAAACTTGGTTATTTGAATTTTTCACATAAATTTTGAGGTTATGTATCTAATAAAAGTGTAACTACAAAAGTTGTAGATCTTACCTACAACATTGCCATTGAACTTTTTTCTTTAGAAGTGTAGTTTTAATGGAAATCGAGATAAACCGTTTTTTACGATTGTGATTATTATGATTATGAACATGGTCTAAATGTCTACAGAATGATACAATATGTCATAAAAATATGAAAACAAAAATTGAACTTCTTTTGGACAACCCTAGTAACTAAGATAGCGGACACAAGCGCGGCTATGAGCGGGAGCGGGAGCGGAAGTGGGTAGGTCCATTATCGCGTCGCTCCCTGTAATTTCAACGAAGCGCTCGCACAGAGCGCCAACTAATTTGTCATTGGAATATCAAATTACGCATGAAATGGCGCGTAACAGTAGAGGGAGGTCTCCAGTATCACGGTTTTAAAACAAAATTCAATTCGCTGTCTGGTAGCAGCATATCTAACGTAATTGCACGTACCGTTGACAACTTGCTATGTTCAGTTCGAAAATAAATTAAGGGGCTGTTATTTAATTGCGACATTGTAATGTAGCATACTAGTGAAATTAATACAGTTTATACGCCGAGTTAAATGACAAAAAATAATTGCTATTAAAGAACATCTTAATTCTTAGTAATTTACAGAAAAAATATAAGGAAGCCATAAATCAAAACAATAACATTTCTAATGTACAAGGCTGGGCTTCTAAAATGGTGCTAATTCTAGAATTTAAATAGTGAAAGTGAGAAATCTGACCTGTCTAAGCATAATCTAAGAACATGTATACCTAATGTCTGTTAAATATAAATAGCAGTTGCTTGTCCTGTGAGTATGGTATAGCTGTTTTCGTATAATAGCGTGCTTGAGAGAGCACGCCTTGCACTAATCCATAGTCAATATAACAGCAATGTGAAGTGAAGTACTCTCCAACCATCCTCAATTGTAGGAAGTGATCTGTACCAGGCTACTTAACGTATTGCTCTATACTTAACGTATTTATCTATCTAACATTGAGTTATGTGATAAAATAAGAAATAATGCTAAGATTTTCGCTCCGTAATAATAGTAGTTTGTAAGTAGGTAGCTACCTCGACTATATTTTTATAATACTTTACAATGAACAAGAACATTAAATATTTTAAAATCTCAATATAAACTTTCTGAACATCGACTGCTGCGGCTTTACGGATTGGTGTAAAAGTTAGCGGATAGTTTCGTAATTAAGTTGTGTTTTTATTAAAGACATCAAAATTCAGTAAAGTCTTGTTCTCTTTATTTCAACACACAATACCAAACCAAAGAGTAGAGATGTTGAGTGAGAAGGGGCATGGTTTTTCCGTATCCACACAATGAAATGGCTTAAGAACGACATCTAATTAATAATGCCTATCATATCTCCATTGCTTATACGTGATGTGGAGCTTAGCGTAAGAGGATTGGTTGCGGACGCACGATTTGCGCTAGGGGTCTTCAACGAGCGATATTTATTTGCCTGATACATCTCATTATATACAGATTTGATACGGTATTTGAACAACGTTGCAATGGGGCTTTGGATGATTGATATAATTCATGTTATTTCACGTTTCCATTCCATTTCTGCTTTCAGATACCGTGTGGATTTTTCTAACGAGCTTCATCCCTCGATAAGGTACGTATATACATACGTATTTTAAAAATAAGAAATTGAGACATAAGATAAGTAATCTTCATTAATTTTGGTTGTTTATTTGTTTCTTGCAGAACTTTAACATTCGTTTTTATGTTGTCAACATAGGAAAACTTTTTAATGGGAACGATTTTTGTCATAAAATATAATATTCGCCACGCAGTACCTCACTCTCAGTGCGACTACTGACTTATTTTTAATAAAATCCTACTAAATAAAATATTGCAGTCTATTGAAACACGTTAAAAATTTTGATGGTGTTTCTGATAGAGTATTGAAATTTTTGCGCTTGCAACGCTGAATAATATTTATGAAACAAAAGGAGGATAATTAATAAAACAGCGTAACATCACTCCCCATCAATGCTTGATCTGTTTCGTGTTAATTGGACAGGGGGCAGTGGACAGTGGACACTGCATGTAACCTGGACGCAGGGAACATCGTTATTATGACATATTGTTCCCGATTGAAACAAACGGTTTGCACTGCATGTGTCTGGATAGTTCGCTCTAAACTCACACGGTGAATAAACCTTGATAAAAGTAGATTGCTATGTGCAATACACGCAATCCCTCCCTTGCATTGTGTGGTAAATGCCCTTATTTTTAACTATTTTGAATAGAAACCAATGCCACTGATTTCGTCCACTCAGTAACAAAACTAACTAATCGAACATAATATGGCGCAATGACGAAAATTTATTACTGTTCGTTATTAAAACGACCGGTGGACCCGGTGTTCGTAAAATTTACCACAAATATTAAATTTGTAAATATTTATAACATTACTGCAGTACGAAAACATGGGTTCGGAAAATTGACCACAGATTTTAATGGCGAGTAAAACCACATTACGCTAAAAGATTAATTCGATAACAGTATACAGTCACTAGGAATTTCAGAGTTAAAAGCAAAAGCCCGCGATAAAAGCAATTAAAACTCTAACAACATCAACTTCCCTGTTCAATCCAATTTAGGCGTGCTCTACCTTATAATTTTTGTGTTCTATTTGTTTTCAAACTTCATATTCAACGATAATTGTAAATGATTTTATGGAGTGATATAACATCGAGAAAAAACATCGATTATTCATACTTACAAAGTGATGCAAAGCAGTTCGAGTCCTACCTATTTACAAAGTTCTAAACAAATTTGTTTTTAGCTTTTATGACAGATAATTTGTCAGGGTAGCTGTGCGAGAGTCAAAGATAATTTATCTGTCTCAACCGCTTTATTTATTACAACGCGTTCGCATCTTCGGTGAGCCCCTTAAAGTTGTTGGTTAATGGAGCTTCTTTGAAGCTGAGACGTCAGTCAGCAGGCGGGGGGGCGCGGGGGGACAAACGGCGGTGTCCGGCTAAGCGCAGCGTGCGGTCAGTTCATTCAGAGCCTTATTTTTTTCAAGTCTTTCAGTGCGTGATGGGTTGATGGGAAATGAACATTTTGATTTCGTAGTAAGTTTTACTAGTAGTTTGTTTGTCATTAGGATCATACAATTAAAAGACTTCTTTAAATTGCGCATTCAGATTTGTAAAAAAATTCGACAGATATTTATTTAAGATTCTTAGTTTCATGTTTATTTATCTTTCGTTAGTCTTAAAACATTGTTTATTAATTTTCATTATGTCACCGGAAATGAAAGGTAAATACAAGGATGGCGATACTCCATTTGTTTAGGTGAGAATAAAGAGGGACTAATTATGATTGATGATGTAATACGATTCATTTCCACTTAACTCAATGCAAGGGGTTATTTAATAACCCCTGCCCTTGTTTCTATGAGGTCATTAACTGATGAACAACGTGACTCAACTATTTTCAAGTGGTTGTTTTTATTACTAACTTATTAATTTTAACATTGTGAATTTCATATTTATCATTGGCTTTATTGGTAATACTATGAACAAATCTATGAACTTCATAGAGACTAGACCAAAGTGAGCAATATTTTATAACCTATTCAGTAGTTCAAAAAGTTCAAAACTTTCGTGTAAATAAGTTGTTAAGTCTCGTAAGTAAGAGCTCTCTGGCATAACTAAGATGAACTGGCGGTTTCTAAGTAAGTGCTTCAGTATTTATTCACTACATACAAGACATATAAGGCTGAAAAAAACATTTTAAGGTTGGAGCGAACATTTTTAAGTTTATTTTAATGTCTTACTATCTATAACCTCCTCATTTATTCGTCAGTTGAAATTCAGCTGATTGAACAATATCGACAGACAAAATGGCCGATAAGATAGCAATATAAATTATGTAAATATTGAAGGTAATTTTATTCATATTTATTATTAGTATGACGTCATAAATAAGTAGGTAAGTCAATGCATTTCCGAGCACAGCAGAGCGCGGTGGAAGCAGGAATACAAAATTACTACTTCCCTTTAGTGATTTTGCTTCCTTCCCTAACCGGGAATCGCTCTGTGCAACGGTGACGCGACGCTTGGAAACGAATGTGCCGAATACATATCTAATGGATACACATGCAGGCTGTGCTGTGAGCGCACTTGCTGTGGAATGACGATTTAATCAAAATATTAATATGAGGAGAGAAAACTTTGTACCTACTTTTAAGCATGAATTCGCGTACGAATGAATATTGGCATTTACGTCAATGATTTCTGTCGTTAGTTACAGTGTATAGTATGAAAAAGACAGCCAGAAATTGTTACATCCACATAAAATAAAATGTTTCTTATCTACGTACACACTTAAACAACTAATAGGCTCCTCAATAATGTTTCAATTTAAAATGTTCATGAAATACGACCAGGATATATACTTCCTTTTAGCCCATAGCCCCGATTGATCTAAATTCTGGTATAGTTATATATTTAGACGCGCTGATAACGCATATCATAGGCAAAATACCCGCATATTTTATTTTCGAGGTCACCTTGAAAAAATTTATTTTTGTTTTTCACGTTTATTTGATTTTACAGAAAAATGTTTCCAATAAAAGTGTAAGGAGACTGACATTTAATGTTCAATATTTTTTTCTAGTAGAGCCGGTGGTCTGAAAGAAAAATGCGAATTTCCTTCCACATAATTTCTTGCCACTATTTCACTTAACATACTATGAAGATGGCAGATTTTTATTTGGAATATTTTATGAGGCATATAACCATTTTTTATACAATTTGTATATAATTACAATAACATTAAAATAAATTAAAGTCTTAAAAAGTCAATATTATGTTGAGTGAAAGAATCGCTGCAAGGAATTTGTACCTACCTACGATCACATAGACCAATAAAATTTCGACCACAGTATTCAAAGCAATAAGAAATCACAAGCAATCGGCCGTTTGCAAATTTTAAATGCGCTCTCGAACTCGACAAGTACTAATAAATTAACGGTTGCTACCGGATAACACGGCACAGGCTGTTCAGCAGCCTCCCAAGCGAGGAAGTGCTCATGATAAATAGCCACAATTCACTCATCTTCCGACGGCGCAATAAACGCTCTGGGCCATGTTTATGTAATAATCGAAACCCTTTCCTATAACCAATTTGTGCGAAACTTAGCAATTTCGCTCTACTGCGCTATCGCATAACGTATATTTTTAATTGTGGCACTCTTACATTACTAGCTGAGTCATCATCACTACTAATATTTTTGTACTGCCGAGCCTCCTCTCATGCTGAGAAGGGTTTAAGGCCGGTGTATGCCATGTTATCCTAATTTACTAAATTGGAAAACTTTTTACACTTATGAGAAGATTACAGTGCATTCTCAGGCATTCGCTTTTTTACATTGTAACTTTCTTGTAACTTAGAATGTGAAAATTAATAATTTAAAACCATTGAAGTAATGTACCTACTAAAGTACCAGAACAGACATCGCGAACAAAATTGGTGTCGCGCCGAGGTTCTATTTTAAAAATCAAACCCCCGTTCTCCTTTCAAAATCGACCGAATCCATTTTTGAAGCCCATTGCAGCCAGCAAATTCATTGGGCAAAACGTGTTCGCGGTGTCGGTTTTATACGCTTGTAATAATTCTTCAATGTTTAAAACGGATATAATTTTAAGAATCCAAAGTGTTGCTGGATTCAAACTCTAGTTACCCGTCAGCTTGATCATGTTTTATACGTTTTTCAGGGAAACTGTAGGAACTGTATTTTAATTTATTACGAAGTATTCGGCAAAATAACTTGAATTAAGCAACTTTGTTTGGCTATAAGTTGAGTGATTTTAGGTCAGCTGCGTTAACACATGCGGCATTCTAATTCATTTCTTAAGGATACCAAATACCAATAGGTATGTGACCGACCTTAAAAGACTATATTTCTATTTGATATTTGTAAATACGAGCATATTATACAAACAGTCCATGGGATAACTTAAAATATACCTCACATTGTCCGTCTTCACATACTTACATAAAATTTGGCTGCAGATCAAATAAATTATTTATTTTTAAAATAAATAAAAAACACTTTTCAGTTATAATAAAATAAGTTTCACAAAATTTAATTACTTAGTTTAAAAGTGGACCTCATTTCAAAATGGTAATGGAATTTTTGAGTGCGCAAAAAGTAGTTAAGTGGTTTGAACGTTAAATAGATTCCGTAAAGCATTTCCGTGTCTCGCGGTGTGCAGGTCTGTGTCCGGCTACACTGCGTGCTACTTTAGAATTAATTACTCATTTAATACGTAAGAGATTCAATCCAAGCCCAATTAATACTAAATAAATAAAAAAAATGTTTTCAGACGGTTACTAATTTATTTCGTTAATAATATACGAGCGTGTTTGACTTTGAAAGTACGCAACAAGTTATTATCTTATTCGATGTCACTGACCTGGCTGGCTGGTTTATTATTCTTCTAAAATTTTGAAAATTGTGAAAATCATTTCGGCTGCGAATATAAGAGGGGAAAATTTTCAAGAGACAAACGGAATGCTTTATTTGTTAATAATGTATTTTATTGTTTTGTGTAGAGTAATTAGCAATTAAAAGTTATTAAGATTATGATTGTTAATTAGTGACGTTTTAACTTGCTCATTTGAGCGACTTTGTTTAATCTTGCCCTAGAAATTTGTGATCGTACTGGTAAATTGTACCGCAGGAGTGCTTTTAGTTTTACTATCTTTTTTCTGTTCTTTAAAAAAATAAGGTAAAAACATAACGTAAAAACAAAAAAAAAATCAGCACTGGGGACAACATTATTCTTAACATTTTAAAATGAAATATACTCGTAATCTAATACAACACATATTTAGTTAGACACGGGCATTTCGATTCTAAAAATTTAAATAGTGCTTAAAGAGGCAACTGATAATGATGTTGGTTGGCAAGTCAAAGCACGTATGAACAGCTAGTATGTACATAATGTATTGGTATAACGTGAGCAGAGTAAGATGACGTAGCGACCGCTTCGGAGTACGGTAATTACATGAAATTGTGACGTCACGAGGGAGTGCGCTTGCCGTGCACAGGTCAAATTATAATAGTTGGAAGGTAATTCTATCTACATGTTGAAATTTGTTGTTAAAATTTGTTTCAACAAATATAATGGCCAAATCGTTTATATTATGAGACCGCGGCTACGTTTCTTTAAACGTTATGAAAACAACATAGTACCTACCTACATAAATATAACTAGTATAAGTTCAATTTACAAATAATGATTTTATACATATAATAAAATTGTAACTCGATAATGTCTGTACATTGAAGATATTTAAGAAAATTTGATATCAGGGGACTATATAGGAGCAATAGATTGCAAATCTGTCATTTTTAAAAATCTTGTCTGTCTGTATGTTTGACACCGCATCACGCCAAAACCACTGGATAGAGTTGAGTGCGGTTTTCACAGTTGTATTACTGGTGGTCTAACTTAAAATCTGGTGTATGTTTTATCATGATACGTCGCTTACAAGCTGAGATATCAATAAATAGGACTTTTTGATACGACACATAACAGCAAGAAATACTAAAAATTCCCGATAGAGGGACATAAGAGACTGTTTAGTATCGGAAATATACTTTATTTCTTCAAAAATATCAATGTGTACCAATTTTTTTAATTAAATAAATTAATATGATTTTGCAGTGAATTAGTTCTGCTAATCAACAACAGATGTCAGTGTAGGTCCGTCAATAAATCTTTTGTTATATTAATGTGTACCGATACTTTATAATATTTAAAACATTGGGGTTTTAGGTAAATTAGTTATCCTACTCAATCAATGAAACATACCTATGTTATAATATATTTTGCTATTGGATTCCTAAAGATATGCGGAGGAGTTTCTTTAGGCTTTTCTTCTCCTCCATGACAAAGCACCTCCCGAAAAGCCAAAAAAATGACGTGCATAAGTGTATCAATGATACCTATATGAATAAAATATTTTGACTTTGACTTTGACTATATTATTTAGTTCGCGGTATGATGGAGTGGGTCAGAGTAAGCGATAATAATATGAAAAAATTTAGGAAAATTACCAAATAATGGTTTTTTTTTGTAAATATTAAATATATAAAAATCTTAAATTTTGACAAAGTATTGCAATTTTGATTTCCATATTGTATTGGAGGAATAGGCACATAGAAAGTAGAATAAAATATTTACGAATTATCTACTGCTGTCACCTACTGGTCAATGCGTACCAAGCCGGCCTCGCATAGGCTGATCATGAACGGACGTAAGTGCAATACAAATAACTAAAATACTTTTGAATTTGCGTATAGCCACTTTTTTTACACACACAAGTTAATGCTTGACCACAATCCCACCTGATGGTAAGTGGAGATGTGGTCCAAAGTGGTGAGAACATTAACTTAATAAAAGCCTATTCACTCTTTTCTTGAAGACATCATAGGCGTGCGGGAACGTCGACACAGGGAAGTTATTCCAGTCCTTGGTGGTGCGTATAACGAATTACGAGGCAAATCGCGTCGTCTGTACCGGCAGGATTTTCACGACAAAAAGGTGCAGGATACTCGCCATGCATCGTGTCGTTCGATGGAGAAACGGAGATGGTGGAATTATTTTAAACAATTCCTCTGCACATTCTCTGAAATGTGCCCTGTTGAAGACCGAGAGGCTGGCTACTCCGCGCCTGTGCTCAAGGCTTTGCAGATTGGTCTCAACTCTCAACCAAATCTGAGTTACCAATGAGCCTCTTTGCACGCTTTTCCATCGAGAACTTTGGCTGCGCCTGCCCAAATGTGCGAGCAGTACTTCACGCACGTCCGAACGTGAGATTTGTACAAGGTAAAGAGTTGCCTCGGTGTGAAGTACCGCCGCACCTTTGCAAGGACACCAAGTTTCCTTGCAGCAGCCTTAGCCTTGATGTCAACGAACCGCTCAAAGTTGAGTTTCGAGGATATGTCTACTCCTAACAAATGAAAGCAGTCGGTATAATCCAAGGACACATTCCGAAAAGTAGGAGCCTATATGAGCGGGCTCCTCATGGCGGTAAATAGATACGTCTGCGTTTTAGTGGCGTTAAATCTCACAAGATTGCATGGCTTCAACCCACTCGGACGCAACCCGAAGTTTGAGATTCATACGAGCCACCATGATCTCTCAGACTGAATTTCATCCCGACTGGCCCTGGAACTTGGTAGGTATCTCTCTACCACTGTGTACCAGTCTGCGTACCCATAGACGCATAAAAGAAGACGAGCCGCTTGATGGTAAATTTTCATCGTCCTCCATGGATGACTAAACTAAAAGCGTCGTCCGTGATCAGACTAAAGGCATCACCCATGCGTTGTCATCCAATAAAGAAAACAAGAATGAAAAAATAATAAATATGAAAAGATGATTAAATTTCCATTCTATAAATTTTTGAGAGAGTCGTTTATGATCTAAAAGAGCTTAGAATTAAGATGTACAGAGCTATATACATAAATAAAAGTTAAAATAAACTAATCTTATGGTAATGCTGCAGGCATGCTGTTTCATCCAGAATCAGCAGTAAGTAAGCAATGAGTTCCTTCTGAAACGTTTTATAGGTACAATATATACATATGGCATTACATATACGTACAGGTACTTGGACGAAAAGCTCGGCCTTGCTTAATTGGAAGTTACACTTAAAAATCCTAAGTCATTCAGGAATAAACTCAGGAGAACTAGAGTCTCCCGGAGAGGTGGGCCCTGCTGTCGGGTAGGAGATCCTTTCACTACCGTAAATCTCAGCTAGATTTACGGTTGTAAAACTCCCCAGACAGTCAGTGGGCTCTTTTGACTCTTCCTGCAGAAGCGTTTAGCTCTCAGGCAGTCAAATGTGGAGGGGCAAAACGTCCCTGAGGGACTCATGTAGCCCGTGGTCGGTGCAATCTTAGAATAGAAAATAAATGTGTATGACCATGCCTTGTATTATTATCTTTTTTTGTAATATTTTTTAAAAGATGTGCTGAGGAGTTTCTTTAGGCTTTTCTTCTCCTCCACGATAAAGCACCTTCCGAAAAGCCAAAAAATGACGTGCATAAGTGTATCAGTGATACCTATATGAATAAAATATTTTGACTTTGACTTTGACTTTGACTTGGTTTGTGTTGGAGACTAAATAATATGTAAATCTTGAATTGATGGAAATACAATAGAAACTTTAAGTTGTTCACATTGACATTACAAAACCAGTCCGTTGACCAATTTAGGGTCTGGTGGTGTATTTTAGAGACAGAATATGTGTCCCCAAAATGGGTGGGAATAACAGTTTTAAGAATATTTGTTGTTGCTAACGTTGACATAGCAAAACCAGTATAACATATACCAATTTAGGATCTGATGGTGCACGTATATAAAATCCCACTAATATTTCTTTAAATTCGCTAAAGCGGCTAAATGAATTTAGATGTGGCTCACAGATATTTCATATCCCGTATCAAAGAACAGGGTGCATGTTCGTCGGGACTCGGGATCGGGCCGTTTGAGGGTCGGAGATGGATCTGCTTCTTCAGATCAAGGGTATAATTTAGTTTGGAAGGTGGGCTTAGAGGTTATAATTATTGTTTGGTCTGCTTTTACGTATGTGCTATTACATATAATTTTTATATTTTTTTTTCAGGGTTTTGTTCCTCAAAAAAAATAACATAACCCTTATAGGATCACTTCGTTATCCGTCCAGACGGACGGATAACACACAGACGTAACCAACAGACAGACGTCTGTTTGTCGACCCTATTTACTCAGGAATGTGTGGAGGAATCATTCCAAAAAAACTTAAACTTATTTGGTTAATTGATCGGTATGTCCCTAAAACGGGAACGACAGTTTTACAGCGACAAAGTTAAGTTTGTTACTAAATCATTCGTTATTGCTCTTATGTTCGATTCTGTAAGTTTATACAAAACCCTCGGTGGCGAAAAATTCCACGTCAAGTCCACGCAGACGAAGTCGCGGGTAAAAGCTAGTGAAATAATAAAATGATCTTCGATCGATTAATCCTATCAATATTATAAATGTGAAAGTTTGTCAAAATGTTTGAATGTTTGGATGCTTCTTCCTCAATCACTCTATCGCGGGCGAAGCCGCGGCCAAAAGCTAGTAATAATTATAACAGGTAATTCAATCATGTCGTGTAAATTTTCAAAGTGAAATAATTCAGGTCAGGATAGTTTAATTATAATGTTATCAGTTTAGAGATACACGTATTTTATAGGCACTGTCTTAACCTTCTGAAGTTTGCTAAATTGATCCCGTGTATTCGTAGGCATATAGCAGATTAAATAAGTCAATGCACAACTATACGAGAATTCCTTTCGGAATGTGACACGTCAAATTTTTCTCTCCTCATTCTCCTCCTAGCTCATTCACCGTTCCAGTCAATACCGACCGGAATGCGGCACATTCCCGATCCTTTTGATGAGATTTAAGATTAATTTCGGGGGTTTCAAAAGCTCAAAGGAAATTTTAGAATATAAGTGCATTAATTTTTTCATTAAGCCGCTTCAATACCCCGATAGGGACTCTTTTACCGCCAGTAATGTCTTTATTAAATTTATGAGCTTTTGTGTGCATTTTCGAGTGCCTCTTTGGGCAAAGTAACCTATTAAATAAATTTTTGCACGCCGGTATCATTGTTTTCATCTACCCTAAAATATAGGGAAATTTTATTGTACCTATTCATACTGGTAGCGGCAAAATTGTAGACCGTCATTTGTTAATAGACATCGATGGTACGTGACATATGTTACAGGTGTCATCCGATTTTTTTTAAAGCTAATGCTATTGATTAAATAAAGAAAAAAATGTTAAATGAAGATAGTGTTCTATTAATATTATAAAAACCTGTGATGACTAGAGCTGGAGTGGCCAGTAGTTGAACTGGACATTGGAGATCTAGCTGGGTATGTTCCGCCCGTATGTCCTCCCTCTGACATTACGAATTCTGAAACAATAAGGAATTGATTAAACATTTTATAGTATTACAATATTTTTAGTAAGAGACGACTAAATCCGGCCCGATGGTGGTAGGGCTCCTCGGAGTGATTGTATTGGTAATATTGATTTTAATTGTTAATTAATACCATTATTACTATTATTATTTTTCCATGGAGTTCGCCTGGATAGCTACCACCCTTGAGCATGAATCAGCCGCCAAAAGACTCGTCGTGATCCGGCTGGGGGCTTGAAAATCAGTTCTTTCTTTCTTTCTTTTTCTTCTCAAAGAGTTTCATGGGCGACGATAGCCACTTACTATTAGGTGGATCGTCGGCTCGTTTGGCGGCTATTTCAATTATTAACAAAGTGTAGTCACAATTTAGGAACATTATCGACGAGTTGCGAGTTAACACGTGCTGTAGAAGATTTGTTAGCAGGCACTTTAAAATTAAAACTGCAACATCGTATTACAAAATTTCGTTGGAGGCTACTGTCTCTTCCTAACCCAGGTCGGCTGAGTTTCGACGACACTACACTAGGCCTAGCAACCTAGCAGCTCTTAATAACTGCGACGTCCAGCAGGACCTGACATAATTGTCCAAATCATAAAGTTAATTGATGCTCTACAAGCTACGATTTGCTAGATAGAGTCCTTTTCGACACGCCAAAAATATAACTTTTGAAAATACTCCATTTTGTTGTTTGAATGTAATATTTATAGTACCGTATACCAAGATATTCGATCAATTAGTTATACTATGAAAACAAAAGCTTTTATCATTCAGACGGAGGGACAGCGGCTAGGGAAGGCCGTGGCCGCCAACTATCAATCCTTCTGTCACACTATCGACAGCGCATTTGTTTGCTTTCGCCATTTTTGTCTCAGCGTTTCCTTATCACCAACTTGTATGCTACAATGTTTGTACAGTTTACTAGAACGCTTTATAATAAATCTTGAATATAGTTTTCACTTTGTACTTAATATTGTAATACCACATTAAAAATATTAAAGTAACTCTCATAAATAAATGTTTATTAATTTACTTATTTTAAGGTTACAGATTTTACAACAAAAGTAATAGAAACTGTTCGCCACTTTAATGATGGCTTATGATGGATCATTGACGACTTGTGTATGTCAATCACACGGGTCTTATTCATATTGCTTATTTTTTATTTATTTATATAATGCACATTGCTTTCTGAATACATCCAATGATCCAAGTAACTGTGTAAGCAGTGATAGCCTAGTGTTTAGACCGTTGAGACGTTAGAGACGTTGGTCTCTCGAACGCAGGGGCCCGGGTTCAAATCCTAGCACGCACCTCTAATTTTCAAATATTATGTGCGTATTACAAGTTAATTATCATTTGCTTCGGTGAAGGAAAACATCGTGAGGAAATCTGCATACCGGAGAGTTCTCCATAAAGTTCTCAAAGGTTTCATACACCTTCTACATACTTTCTACCAATCCGCACTTGGCCAGCGTGGTAGACTATGGCCTGTACCCCTCACATTGTGAGAGGAGATCCCGAGCCTAGCAGTGGGACGATTATAGGTTGTTGCTTTGCTTTGTTTTTGATTGACTGTGTATCTAAATTTAGATACTATTGGAAAAGATAGAAAGTTTTGCTTTGTATTAATAGGTATCAGTGTTAGCGTGCGGACTACGACGATCGATCAACGACGAGACCGATCATGATGGATGGGGAATCTCAAATGTCTTTCACTGGCCGCTTCTATGCCTCGTCGGTCTGGGTGACACTTTGATGACAAGTTTTATTAACTAAGGCCTAGCAAAAACACTATTAGTCAAATTCAATAGGCTATAATCTTATTTTACTTATTATTACTTGTGCTATGAAAATTTTACACTTTTTATTCTACTCGTAGATGTCCACTGCAGTATTTTTTTGCGTTGGGTTTAAAATATT